>PKRV01000797.1:0-293148 GCA_003709505.1 Hyphantria cunea | reverse complement strand
TATAATGAAAACTTCTTTATCTGCGTTGATCACTTTTAAGTTGGACAAAAATCCTGGCACTCGCGTCATCTTCACATTTTTACACGACTGCACAAAGTGGTCCATAGGGTGGTCATACTACTAATCTATATATATATAAAAGAGGAAGGTGACTGACTTAGGTACCCAGAGATCGACGCACAGCCCTGCCGCTGAACCTAGATTCTTGAAATTTTGCATGTAGGTTCTATATGTAAGTGAGCACTGAGAAAGGAATTTTGACAATGCCACTCCTAAGGACGATAGGCGATGAATATATCTACTTCTGTGCGAGCGAAGCTGCAGTCAAAAGCTTATGATAATGATAGTTCATGATATTTCATGCCCGAATTGTTAAATTTAAAACCGATGTCATCTTCGCTACCAGCAGGGACAAATTTAAAATATACCTATTTCTTTAAAGACTTTGTTACCCCGTTTTACCCCTAAGAGCATTGATTTATGAAAAACCCTAAAATAGGTATTTTCTTATTTAGTTCAAGCATAAACCTCGTGAAGTTGCAAAACGAAAAACCTACGTTTGAATCCCCTGTTAACCCCTTTAGGGGTTGAGTTTTGAAAAATCCTTTCTTAGCGCACGCCTACGTTATAATAGCAATGTGTGTGCCAAATTTTAGCGCAATCCGTTCATTGGTTTGAGCTGAACGCTGATAGATCTTTTAGTAACAGTAGTCAATCAATCAATCAATCCATAATATCCCACTGCTGGGCTCGGGTCTCCTCTCAGGAGTGGGTCAAGACATTACACCCACGCTGGCCAAGTGCGGATTGGGGACTGGCAAGACTATGTTGTAACTACGTAATCTTGCTGTTGGATGTTTTTAAGCCGCCGAAAGCCAACTAGGCTTCACGACTGATCCTATGATAACAACCGGGACCGACTGCTTAACGTGACTTCCGAATCACGGAGACGCTCATGGTAACATGATACCAGCGGTCACCCACCTAGGCACTGACCGCGCCGTTATTGCGTACCCTCGATGATTGTTTCTAATCACCGAGTAAAACTGGGCTATGAGCGCCGTAACGGTTTTTTTTGTGGTTGTGTTGTGTTGGTTGTGTTTTATGTGTAAAGGTAGACATAGTTTTGAGGACAAAAAATGCACCTCACAAGGATTCATTTTCTTTAAATATATTCGGGCAACCAGGTTCTTTAAAATAATTACATAATAACGTTTTTGAATTTAGTTCCCTCAGGGTTGTGGAGGTCCGATGCGAGTTGCTGCGTAGAAATACTGATATTCAGGTAAAATAGGTAGCCGAGTTCAAATAATCTTGGGAATAATAAAGGCTAGTGATATAATATGGTTTATGATATTGTTTTAGGCAATTCTTCTTCCACGATGTATTGGTGATGTTTTCTTGAAATAAACCACTTGATTTGTCCAAAAATAAAATCGAATTAATTTTGTTAAAATGACATATTTAAATGAAGAATAATAATTAACATAAGGAAACTTTTAACAAATGAACATAACGAAATTACATTTTATGACTGCACCGTTTAAAATTGTTTACCCGGCGGAATCTCCAAATAACACTTAATTTGTCCACCGATACAATTTATGTAACCACGGTATCAGTCAGCTTTATAACAAGCGATTCTCTCAGGTATAGGTCGGCTGCAGGCATGGTCACAAACTGAGACAAAGTTTGCGTTGGCAATGTCCACGGTGATGACCATGACACACGTAGCGATCAACAGTAGAAAAGCGACGAAAGCTGTTGACGAAAGCCATAGTTGTTGATTTAGGTTTTATACACTAGTCCTGGAGATGAATATGTATAAACTACAAGGACTGTACAGATGCTTTAGAATATTTTTCTCTATTTATACTGAATTGTCAAGATTTCGAATCAGCTTTACTGGTTCAGTAAGACCTAAGTGGGGTTTTCTTGGTGCATTTGCTTAGTAGTTTTGTATTATTGCAATACTTTTCCTCTTGAATTAAATACGTAATAAATTAAACTAAATAGGATTGTTAAATAAGGATAAAGTTTACATACGTTATCTTTGCTTATATGCATGTATAATTACGTGATTACGTGTAATTACACTGTCTCAAAAAAATACAGGTTTCAATTTCAAAGTAGTTGCCCGTTTATTTAGCTCTACGTGTATTATGAGGACGGAGATAAGAATTCTTGTTACTTAATGCTAAACGTAGGAGTATCTCCTAGTTAATTTTTATTCATTTACGAAATTTGATAACAACTTAATTATGTTTTAAATGATATGCTTAAACTACTTACTAAATCTAATTATTTAATACATTAAGAGAGTGCTACATTTTTTTTTATTTAAATGTTTTATTACGGTTATTACATTTCTAAAATATTTCTTCTTTCTTTTTTTTAGAAGTATATATAACTTTAAGATTTTTTTTTCCAAAGTTGTTTAGATTTTATTTTATAAATTTAAAGAACTTTTGATAGATATTTCATTTTATATTAATTAAATGTTTTATTCTGTTCTTATTTAATTTTCATACATCTTCTTCTTTACTACAATGAAAATGTAGCAAAAAATGCTAACTAATGAAATAACGATTCCATTTGAGTGATACTATTAATAATTGTATAATACTAACTAGTAATTAATTTTCCTTGTTGAACCTTGTTGTTACTTCCGCTAAAGTCCCCTAGAACCAAGATTGTATACATAAAAACAATCATGAACCAGAAACAAAACACACTCAAAATAATAATTTATAGATAACACAAAGTATTATCCCAAAAAAGTGGGGTTCGAACCTACAACACTAAGTACAAAAGAAAGCCTCGTATTGATTGCTAAAAAACCACTTCGACATCCCCGCACTCCAGTTTAATAATACCATTAACTTAATTAGTTATTGGTCAATAGTATACAACTTACATTGCTCGGTTAAAAAAACTCAAAATCTCCTTTGCCAGGGGAGGTTTATGTCTTGCAGTGGACTATTTAAAGCTTTTAAAACTTTAACCTTCTCCTGAGAGGAGACCCGAGCCCAGCAGTGGGACATTATGGGTTGTTGATTTGAATTTGAAAACTTTAACTGATTTTTTGCAATATAGACATTATGAAACATGCATTTTTTAACCTCACATCTAATTATTTCTTGATTTAATTAATTTATCGTTTAATATTTGATCGCAACAATAGCAACTGTTTAAATAATTGTTATAATAATATACTTGACTTACCAATTCTCCGTGTCGTAGATCGACGATCAACCATAACGATTTGCCAACTTTCACTAGTTTTTAAAACTTGCCCTGTCTGTAAATATTAATATATCGCTTATTCTGGAAGTATTTTCATAGTTTATAAGCTACCTATATATCTTCGTCGAACGCTTAAAAAAACTTAAAACATGAATAAATTTAGTTTTTATCTTCATTTATAAAGGCTATTTTTTGGAGCAAAAAGTGCTACAACAACGCAATTAATGTTACTAAAATATTTTATTGGGCTTGAAAAAAACCGTATTTACCTCACTAAAAAAGTTAAGCTAACTAAACATCTTGGCTAGGAACTTTCATCATCATCATCATCATCAGCCTATCGCAGTCCACTGCTGGACATAGGCCTCTCCAATTTCACGCCACCTATTTCGATCTATGGCTTCTCGCATCCAGCTCCCGCCAGCCGTCCCGCGCAAATCATCGCTCCACCTGGCCTGTGGACGTCCTACACTACGTTTGCCGAGACGCGGTCTCCACTCAAGAACTCGTTTACCCCAACGGTTATCAGTTCTTCGGCAAATGTGGCCAGCCCACTGCCACTTCAGCTTGCTAATCCTGTGGGCTACGTCGATGACCCTTGTTCTTTTTCGGGTCACCTCGTATCTGATGCGATCCCTTAGAGAAACGCCAAGTATAGCCCTTTCCATAGCACGCTGAGCGACTTTGAACTTATGGACCAGTCGAACCGTAAATGTCCACGTTTCGGCTCCGTATGTTATTGCGAGTAGGACATCGATCTCATTTTTGGTCATAGCGTCGGGGCTTTTCCACGTCCACTTTCTTTGGGGCCGCTTCTCGAAAAATGAGTTCATCAAAAACAGCCCCTCCCGCTCGAGAAAGTTGATGAGCATTTGCCCCCTATGATTCCTGTTTCCAAATCCATGGGATCCTATTACCGATTCGCCACAGGTTTGTACTCCCACTTTGGCGTTGAAGTCACCCATAACAACGTTGTAGTAGGTTTTAGTTGTGGAGTAAAGGGCCCTCGATATGTCATCGAACATATCCTCCACCTCATCGTCCGAGTGAGCCGAGATCGGTGCGTACACTTGTATTACCTTGAGGCTATACCTCTCGGTAAGCTTGACAATGAGGTACGCTACCCTGTTCGACACACTGGAAATTTCCACAACGTTGCCAGAAAGCGACTTGTTTACCAGAAACCCTACGCCACCTTGGGATCGTTGGTCTCCCACGCGGAAGTACATCAGGTGGCCTGAGTCGAGGATTATGGTATCCTCCCCCTCTCTTCGGACTTCACATTACCCTAAGATGTGCTACCTAATCTTCCCAAGTTCCTCTTCAAGTCGTACTAGATGCGAGTCTAGCCGTAACGTGCGGCTGTTGAATGTTGCCAGGGTCAGTCGTTTGTGGTGGCCTCCCGTAACCCGGTTATTCTTAGCACCCCCTGTCCCGCCGTAACCGTATAAAGTATAATGACCAGGAATAGCGGGACTACCGGGAACTGGGGGCCGTGGCTTCTGTTGCTTACTCATGGAAGTTTTTTGCCCATAATCACTGCGCTGGGCAGGTGGGTTAGTGATCGCAGGGCGTAACTTGTTGCATCGGTGATGCTGCTGCCCATCACCGGCCTATTGTATTTAGTTACGCCTGTTGAGATGGATATACCGCCATCGCTCGATCGAACTTTATATTGCGGAAAATATTTTCGGACATTTTAACACATAACGCCATCTACTATGAGTGCTAGACAACTGATATAAATACATATATACTTTTTTTTTGTAAACACATACATATTATACATAAAAAACAGCCAAACTCCGAAACAATTATTTGCAGATCATACAAACATTTGGTCCGACTCAGGAATCGAACCCGAGACCTCATGCGCAGCAGTCGATTACGCTACCATTACGCCACCGAGGCAGTTATCGAGTTACCGAGGAAAACCTTGTTAAGAATTAGTACAGTTCTTTTATTCCATACATATTGACTGCCTCGGTGGCGCAGGTGTAGCGTATGCGACTGCTGTCCATGAGGTCTTGGGTTCTAATCCTGAGTCGGACTAAATGTTTGTATAATCTGCAAATATTTGTTTCGGAGTTTGGGTGTTCTCTATTAATATCAGTTATAAAAAAAGTTATAAAAGTATGTAAGTATTAATATCAGTTGTCTAGTACCCATAGCACAAGCTCTGCTTAGTTTGGGACTAGATGGCGTTGTGTGTTAAATGTCCTAAATATTTATTTATTTATTATTCACCTTTAGAAGTAATTTTCAAATCTTAAATCAATAATAATGGCTTTTATCGACAAAATCGTGTTCCGGCTGTTGATCGCTGAGCGTGTCATCCTCATCGCTGTGGATATTGCCAATGCAGACCATGTCGCTCCTTGAACTCGACTGGGGTTAGATATTGTGCATTAAGAGCGGTCATATTTGAATATCTTAAGTGGATTGAAATCTTCGAACAATAAACCCCCTAATGGTAGCGTATCTATCGTCGCAGGTGATTTAGTGGTATATATATGGCAATAAAGACTAACGCGTGAACCTCCCTGACACCTCGTGAATAGCAGAGAAGACTGATTACGGAAGGTTAATAAGTATACTTTGAGAAATATATATAAATCAGTGCACAGTAGAAATAGTTCATATTATGATTTGTACCTTAACTGTGATTAATTTCAACTGAGTTCATAAGGTAAGTTGAGTACTTAGTTAACCTTATATAGCCACGCGAATTGCGGGCGATTATATTCAATAGTCGCTTAAAGCTGTATCACATGCTTCCACTTTAAATAGTAAAACATGTTGATATGCCTTGGGTTGAACAATACCTTTGCTTTAACCGTAAAATCTCAACAAATTGCATAGAAAGCCTGTGTTAAGTAAGTGTTTTGTGGCTTTTTACCAATTGAGAATAACTATAAATACTTCTTGTTCAGTTCGGCATAGTATGTAAACTACAAATCAGCCATTCCCTTAAGATTTTCAAATCGAATAATACTGGGTGTCGAAGAAGTAATAATTAACTACAGTTTGTGATTATGACACATTTGATTGAAACATGATAATAAAACAAATGTTTTTTCGTGTTACGTCAAATGTAAATATAAAATACAGAACTTTATTTCTGGCTGAGTTTGAGATCTAGAAACGAGCTACACTTGTGTTTTTAGTACATAGTTTTCATGAATAAAGACGATTTGCGTTCAAGAATTAATTGCTATTCAACTTACTTGTATGACGTAATGCACCTGATGGTATGGTCTGCGATATTTTATGACCACCTAAATAAATATGAAGGTGAAAATAAATGTCTTTTCTAAAATTATGCAGATGGTTAATAAAATAAAGTAGTTATAAGAACATCTTTTATTTCAAGTATTTGTATAACCTATTTCACAGTGTTTTTGAAACCAATTTGCATTTACATTCATACACGATCAGTCAGTAAAAGCAGCCACTGCGGTTCGTCTGAAAAGAAAAACAAACTGATTTATTACCAACAATGATGATTCTCCAATAATGAAACCAATACACATAAATACCAAAATACATAACTAAAAAACCCATAAAAAATAAATAAATAAAAATATTCACAGTATCATCATCAAATCATATCATCTTAATTAAGATTCATAATGTTCATAAACCATTTTTTTGAATGCATTTATTGTTTGCGCTTGCCCGATGTTCACCGGCAGTGCATTCCACAAGCGTACAGCTTCAACAGTGAAAGACTGGTCGTAAAATTTTGTGGAATGCTGAAGCATCTCCAGTCTTAAATCCTCAGATGACCTTAGACATTAATATATTATGTGCTTTTAAAAGAGCACTTAACACTTTAAAAGAGCAACAAGATAGTTAAATTCTTACTTTCTGACTTTTCACAGTTAATAACATTGCATTCGTCCACCTAAACTATAGACTGATAGACTAAAATGCTTAAATAAATAAAGAAGTGGTACCTTTTAAATCCTGTTAATCAATAACAATTCATTCGTCCACCGGCGCAACTTCGGTAACCACTGTGTCCGTGAGCTCTACAACATTCGTTCCTTTCAGGAGGAGTGCGGCTGCAGACCTGATCACAAGGACCGACGTAGACTGCATTGGCGATGTCCATGGTGATTACCATGACACACGCAGCGATCAACAGAAGGAATGCAATTTTGTTGACTACAGCCATTATTAAAGATTTAGGTTTTGTACAGCTTGAGATGAATGCGTATAGACTATTAGAACCGTACTGATACTAAACGAAGCTTTTCGATATATTTATAGTGTTTTTGCCAACTTCTTGATTCACTTTAACTGGTTTGTTGAAGAATATACGGGTTTTTCTTAAGTTCAATAAGCTAGTAACATCTATCGTGTTCCTACAACATTTTCCTGTTCAAACTTTATAAACAAGGACAAAGTTTCAAAATATGCACATGTATTCTTTGTTTATGAGAAAATGAATATTAACAACGTGTACTAAGATTATTGTAATAAAAATACCTAGATACTTTTATTTGTTAGATTTAGTAATATAGAGTTGGTTTCAAATATTAGATGAAAAGTGAATCCTTAGGCCAGTTTAAATAAGATGTCTAATCACAACATATTATAAAACAAAGTAGCTTTCTCTGTCCCTATATCCCTATGTATGCTTAAATCTTTAAAACTACACTACAGATTTCGATGCGATTTTTTTTTAATAGATAGAGTGATTGAAAAGAAAGCTTTATATGTATAATAACATCCATTAAAAAGTGGAGAAATACTGTTATTTGTGAGGTTTCTAATGTGATGTCGTAAATAATTACATTTTTTGCGCTTACATTGCAAACACAGGCTAAACCCTACGAGATTTATCAAAATAATGTACTAGGTATTGTACACATTAAAAAGGCCTACAGATAACTCGCGATGGTATATGTCTATCTCTTATGGATATCCCACAATAACATTTTTTTGTCCTTTACTTTTGACGACAAATAACGGCTAATTTTCGAAGCGATTTTAACCAATACAGCATTAATCCTTATCCAATTAAATACCTTAAATACATTGTTGATTAAATATAGATCTATATGACCCATTACATTTTTTTTTCATTGCGGGACGTAGCGTTTGCGGCGTCAGCGTGCCTGGAAATAGCGCGTTGGAGGCCGCGGTTCTCCCTGTAGCACTTTGAATTTAGCAGCGATCGGACGCGTTTATTATCGGAGCTCTCTAGCGAGGAAAATAACAATACTTAATAAAAACTCACTTTTCAGCACGACAACGTATCAGTAATTATGAGTAAGTTATGATAAATAATTGTATGATAGTAGTTTTAAAATATAAATAATTTTCTATTCAAAGGTTAATTTTTAAATCGCACTTATAGTAATTATTTTAAGTACATAAGGTTAGATAAGATTAGATTAAATAAAACCATAATTTATAAATTGGAATTTTCTATTAAAATTCAGAGTTAGATCAATTTAATAATAAGGAAATTATTTTCGAAAATCATAATTTAAGGTGAGGTATGTAAGTTCAGAAAAAGAATGTAGTGTATGAATTTAGACATTCCAAAGATAGCAGGAAATCTTCATGGCATAGGGAAAGGGGAATTGTTTTACTCGACATTTAACGCGTGCGGGTCACGGGCAGTACTGAAAAAATCAAAACTGCTGGATCAAATTTAATCATTTTTTCAGTGAGTGACATAGGCTATATATTTTATACCCGTGCGAAGCCGTAGCAGGCCGCAATGTTTTTATATACAACGTTCAAAGTTTTTCTGTAGTGTATTTAGTATCAGCATTGCACCCGTGTGAAATTGGGCCAGGTCGCTAGTACTTTATGAATACATATGATAAAACATTCAATAATATGTTTGATAAATGAGTTAAAAGATTCCTACTGATAGCCAACCTGATAAATTTTTGACTGACTAGTCTACAAAAGAGAAATAGGTAACTTAACCTCGAACCTCAAACCTGGAACATGTGTCGAAACAAACGCAACGTAGTCTACACGAGTTCAGTGTAAATTTTATGTGGAGCAGTTTAAAGTTTGTTAGTACTATAGCTGATATTGATCTGTACAACAAGGAAATTAGTAATATTACATAGTAAATATTTAAACAGTTTTATTTACAGTTTAAACTGCTCTCTAATAAACTGTGTTCCGCTTGTTTCGACATATTGTAACTTTACTATATCGTTTTTATTAGGATAGCTTCTGCAATTTTTCATAATTTTATCTAGTGTTGAGGGGGAATTTATTAAAATACATAACAATGGTCCTAAGAATACCTAGACTCACTATTTCGCTATAACTCAAAGTTCTGTCCCAAAATGAATTCGAACCCACAATATTCAGCTCATTATTTTATACTGAGTGCGGTAAACGTAACACTATGATTGTTGTTTTGAATGTTTAGATTTCATATAATCTGCAAAGCTTTCCGCTATTCCGTTTACATACTTAATGGGTGATACATATATCATCTATTTCATGATTCTTACAAAATTTATGCCCGATTTTATAGTAAACAGTTCTACTTTCCCATTTTGAAAAGAACTCTTCCATGTATGCAAATACTTAATATAATTTTAAATGAAGAATACATCTAAGTGATGTCATAATTCACAACTATTTGATAATAGACTTTCAGGATTTTAGGATTCCGTAGCCAAGTGAAACCCTTAGAGTTTCGTCACGTTCGTCCACCCAATGCTAAAAATGCCTCTATTCGCCTATTTAAACGGTATAAAATTTAATCGGTAAAGGTACTAATAAAAAAGTTAAATAGGCCTTATTACTTTTTCGTCTAAATACCTGTATTGTTAATAGCTTTCAGTTTTTCGATTGTCATAAGCCGCCTTCGCAGCGGTCGGTATGTTTAAGGGAAGTAGTCTTATAACTCAATGTATAAATTGTCCAATGCTGCCACATAATATATGTGGCAGCATAGGACAGTGTCGATAAAAATTATAAACAATCAAAATACTGCACAATCATCAAAAATATTGACAGTTCAACAGTCTTAAAGTTTTATAAATTAAGACACGATACATAAATGTTATCAGTAATCAATTAGTTACAAACAAAAACAACATGTGCATAACTTAAATTTTATCGTTATTTTTGAAGGCTATTTTTGCGAAAAGGAAAAGTGTTATAACAACATGCTGCTACTAAATAATAACACAAAAAAACCAGAATATATCTAATTAAACCAGTTATGCTGTCTAAACATCTTGGCAAGGCACTATGTATGTCGGTAAACTTTGTTAAAAATCAGTACATTTCTTGTAGTCCATACTAATTTAACCCAAGAACTAATTTTCTAAACTTCAATCAAAAACAATGGCTTTCATCAACAAAATCGCATTCCTGCTTTTGGTCGTGGCGTGTGTTTTGGTCATCACTGTGGAAATCGCCAATGCAGTCACTGTCGGCCCTTGTCACCAGGTTTGCAGGCACACTCGTCCTGAATGGAACGAATGTTGCAGAGCTCATGGGTACAGTAGTGCCTGAAGTTGGACGAATGAATTGTTACTGATTAGCTGGATTTAGGCACCACTTTTTTATTTATTTAATCACTTTAGTATCGCAGTTGTGGCGGATGTTATTAATTGTTAGGATTTAATAAGTGTAGGAATAATACATGAAATGTAATTTTTTTTCTTACTTCAGTAAGAGTTTAATTCATTTATTGTTCTCTTTAATTGCTACAAAATAATTATGTTTCTGATTTTTGACAAATCATTTTGTCGTTCATAAATACGTTTTCTTTTCAGACAAATGTGATAGCTACTTGCAATTGTGCAATCTACTTGTATATATGTGAATGAAAATTTGCATCCGAAGCACTGTCAAATATGTTTTGTAAATACTTAAATTTAAATTTTCTAGTAACTACTTGATTTTTTCCTATGTGTGTAATCTAAACGATCTGTTTTACATATTAACTTAATAATCAGAATCTTGCATTGCAAATCACCCAAACAAAAACACAAAGATAACGGATTTTTGAATCTCGGTTTTCTGGCAGAAACATAATTCTGTATTTTATATTTACAATTGAAGTAACATGAAAAACACTTGTTTTTACTCTTATGTTCTGTTTTCTGTCATGAAATGTATTAGACATAATTACTAATTGTAGTTAAGTATTACTTTCTTTTGGCACCCAGTATCGCTGGATTTGGAAATCTTAGGGAAATAGCCAAAGTCACTTTAAAAAATTGTGCTAAACTGATCAAATAGTATTTATTGTTATTACACTATGTCTAAGGAGCGAAACAATGTTTATCTCCAGCTTTCAGTGCGGTTTGTTGTAGTCCCACTATCAAAGCATAACTATGGAATGTTCTTTTGTTGTTGTCAGCTGTTATCAGTTAATGAACTTTGCAATGTATGGAGAAACCATCAATTTCTGGCAGAATATCATAAATTTATTTACTTACCTTTCTAAACTTTATGCATAGAATTATAAGAACGCTTTTTCCTAATGCTTGGAACATCTTGGATAATACGCCGAGGAAATAAGTAATAAACATGTTGGAAATGTTATAATGCCTACAAGAAAATAGTTTTAAGCTGGATGATAATAATAAGAAAACAACCTTTAAATAAATCAAAACAGTGTCATTCCAAGGAAAGATCTGTTTTCAGTTGTGTCTACGACTGGAAATAGCCTCCACTATGTTAAAGGTTATTTTTTGATAATGATGAAGAAAACAAAGTACCACCACCCCAAATCATTAATGGGTACCGTAAGGGTAAACTATACTCAAACTCTATACCGAGTGATCCGGCCACCTTGATATAGTGGTTCTTTTGTAAGCAGCTTTTTTTTTCTTTTTTTTTTCTTTTTTTTTACGTGGTGGAATGCGTTTACGCACTTCGCTCCCCCCCGCGGGGACAGGGGTTTTGCTTCGTGTGGGACTCCTGACTGACTCGCCAGACTACCCACTAAACCACCNGTGAGGGGCCGCAGAGCACTCTGCCGCCTTGTGCCCCGGTCGACCGCAGCGGAAACAGAGTCCGCTGCAGTCGAAGCAGCTGTCGCACTTCGTGCGAGTGTGTCCCGCGACAAGGCACTTGTAGCACCTCATCGGCCTCGCCGCCAGGACGGTAATCCTGGCACTGACGAAGCCGATGAGGACCCTGCCGGCGTCAGCCAAGACTTTGGCCGACGCTACGGGACAGCTAACCCACACGGAGCCGAGCCCTTCTGGACCGGGGCGGATAGTGCCGACCCTGACGTTTTCCGCGTTGCACTTCGTCTTCTCCTGGATTGCAACGCGGACATCGTCGGCCGTCACGGAGTCGTCCAGGCCCGAGATGCGCAATTCTGCGCACTTCGTTGGCCTGGCGATCCTAACACCATCCGTGGCTGAGAACACCTCCCTCAACTTCTCGGCGAAAGTATCCGCCGTCTTTGCGCCCTCGGCCCCGGGGAACTCGAGCACTCGAGCTCCCGTTTGGGCAAGGCGCAGGCGGACCCCTGCCGACCCAAAAAAAGATCATCGACCCACGCAAACCCCCACACGACGACAACATAGGGATACAGTTGTGGGGGTTTGTAAGCAGTCTTCCCTAGCCAAGCTGACATTCTACAAATATGAACGTTATTAGAAAACTAACAAGTATGTGGGAATGCCGTCATCTCAAGGTTAAGTCACGAGGTCATTACATTACACAGTATAAGAAAATAGAGACGTGAGCGATTGTAGAAAGCGACGCGAAACATTTGCATCTTACCTAAGTTAGGTTAGTTCATTCGGTTCGTTTTGCGAGATAACGTTCTCGCAGAAGGTTGCAACCGCGGCAAAACAGCTGTCGCTATTGGCCATGAAACGTATGACGGCCGGTATTGAGAGCCGATGACTACAGTGAGGGCCCGACGGTGCTATGCTCAAGCAGGGCAAACCACTAGCGTGTGCCGGGCCGAATCCTCAGAGCTACCTATGGTTTTATACCTTGGCAACCCGTGGCGCAACCCGGCTTCAACCGTCGAACACTCGTCTTGGAATCAGAATTAAGCGTCCAATCAACAATTAACTAAGTTTTGAGAGTATGAGAAGGTACCTGAAACATTTTGTGAATCCAAAACTAAACAATTGGCTAAAACCTTTCCAGGAGTTTGTCCTTTTAGAATACAATAAGGTTCAGGTAGCTTTGCCACTTAAATTATCATGACAGTACATTAGTTTAGGAGATTCATTGTCCTGTGCATTGCAACGGCAGTATGTTAACATAAAACCAAATTTCATTTAATGCTCTATTGTTGAACCATCCTGTTGTTCAAAATGAGCTATTTGATATTTAGCTTCCATTCTGTGGTGGGGTCTTAGCTACGAAGTCGTGTCTTAGCCATCTTTTGGTGAAAAAGGTATCAAAATAGCGGCACAAGTGTATCAAAATACCACTCTTGAGAAGTGGCAGTTAAGCCCCTTAATAACATTATGTTCAATAACCAAGAATTTTCCATTCAGCAAGACTCAACGCCGGTTCATAAAGCTCGATCCACCCAATCTTGGTTAGAAACGAACATTCCAGACTTCATCAAAGCTGAAGATTGGCCGTCATCTAGTCCTGGTTTCCCTTCGCGGCACTTTGCGCACTGTGCGGTTCACATGTGACGTCGCTATTTTGTCGATGTTTTGATCGATGACTTCGATAATTTGAATAATGTTCTTCTTCTTTTGATTATATGACAATCAGCCGGATCAGCTATTTCTGCCAATGTCAAGTATTTCAAGTCCTCAATTCTAAGTCTTCGAGTCTTCAAGTCTTCGTCGTGATGGAGTTAATGATAAAAATATAAAAAAAGTGGATGACATGAAATAGGGACCGTCTTTCGCAAAAACAAAAATCGATTTTTCTGAATAATATTTTTTGTGTGTTCTCGCGACTGTTTGTGGGCGGTTTAACGTTATGTATAGTGTTTGTGACAAATAATCTGTAAGTTTTTGTCGAGTTTCTGTGCGTTTAGGCGAGGCTGCCAAACATACTATAGAAATTAAATATAGCTCACTGAGGACCCATAATATTTTTCACGTAGTGCTGCACGGTTTGAAAAGGTGTCTCCCTATTATGACTTCATTTTGTCTCCCGCTTTGCTAAGCAGTGGAGATATTATATTTTCAAATGTAAATAATGTAAACGGTTTTATATTAATCTATTAAACTAACACACTGCATAAATGTTACGTACAACAAAAATGGTTGTTTTTTTCTTATTTTTTCTTTATGGTATAAGGGGCAAACGAGCAGCCGTATCGCCTGATTGTAAGCAATTACCGCCGCCCATGGACACCCGCAACACCAGGGGCGTCACAAGTGCGTTGCCGGCCTATGGGGGATGGGGAGGGAGATAGGGGGGATTGGGGTATGGGCCTCCGGTATCCTTACTCACTCGATGAAACACAACGTAAGCGCTGTTTCACACCGGTTTTCTGTGAGGCTGTGGTATCACTCCGGTCGAGCCGGCCCATTCATGCCAAAGCGTGGTTCTCCCACGGTAAAGGGGGCTCTCCCACTGTAATTTCTTTGTAACAATATTTATAGCAAGACTAAGTATTTAAACCACATGACAAACTCCAAGTCAGAAATAAACGTAGCGTCAAAAAGTGCAGATAGAAATTAAAATCAACTACTTATAATAACATTTTTATTTGAAGTTAATACATAGCATACTTTACAGTGGCTTAACGTCAATCTGACTTCACATGCATACACGATCAGTCATTGAAAATGGCCACTAAATTTATCTGAAAAGTGAAGCAAACGTATTAGCAACATAGTTTTTTCTACAGAGATCATGTACATAATTATAGTTCTATTAACACTTAAATAAAGTAATTAAACTCTTAACAAAGTAAGAAAACGAAATAACTTTTCATAAAAGAGTACTGTACCTATTATATCTGGAAAATTAATAAGATTGCATTCATCCACCGCCACAACTACGATAGCTAAAATAGACTATACTATAGATGGATAAACTAAATTCATTCGATAGAAAAAAGAAGTTATACCTTTTAAATTCAGTTAATAACAATCCATTTGTCTACCGGCGCAGCTTCGGGCACCTCTGTACCCGTGAGCTCTGCAACATTCGTCCCATTCACGACGAATGCGGTAGCAAACCTGGTTACAAGGGCTGACAATGACTGCATTGGCGATGTCCACGTTGATGATCATAACACACGCAGCGATCAACAGCAGAAACGCAATTTTGTTGACTACAGCCATTATTGTTGATTAATGTTTTGTAAATTAGTTCTTGAGACGAATGTGTATGGACTTCAAGAACTGTACTGATGCTAAACAAAATTTTCAGCTATATATAGTGCATTGCCAAGATATTTCGTCAGCTTATCTATTTAAGTGTAACGCACTATCTTTAATTGCGTTTTTATAACACATTTTCTTTTTGAAAAAAACAGCATTTGTAGATAAGTATAAAGTTTCAAGTTTTGCTTAAATTAATTTTATTGTCAAAAAAGTTAATGCAAACAATATTTATGCATCGTGTCTCAGTTTATCAAACATTAAGATTTTTGTTATTCTAAAATAATTTCCATTGTACTAGCGTGGTAGTTTGTAAATCAGGTATATGTTTAGGACCTGGTTATTTAAATGTTATATAACGTGTCTAGATTTATAATGCTTTTATATAAAAAAACGAAGTATGGTATTACGTTATACTGAAATTACTATTAATAATTATATATCAGGAAGCCGATGGGTGCACAGGACCGCTTTTTGTGGAGTCTTTGAGATGCCTATGGTCATCTTTCGACTTAAGTGATGATATTTCTTTTTATATTCAATTTATAAAATGATTTAAATCATATTTATGATTGGTTTTCTTATCAAAAAAATGTTAACTTGGTTACGATTCGATAAACAAATAATGACAACTTATTTGAGATCCATGTATTTCATTGTAGTCTAAAAACTAAAATAACTGTTTTAAGGCAATATTGTAAAAATATGGATAGTTAAAATGATATTGTGGGTGATATATTCGATTTAGATACTCACCGAAGCAACCGTGCCCGGTGAGTATCTGAGTCAATCTGTAGGTGACACAATCGGTCCTCCTTGAAGTTCAGCCGAACGGCACCGACAGTGCGTTGGCTTGCACAGCCCTGTATTTCGAGCCGTGCTTGTGTGTGTGTGTGTGTATATATGGATGTATATATATATATATAAATATATATATATATATATATATATACATATATGTGTGTGTGTGTGTGTATATATAACCTAAATTGAATAGTTTTTGTTGAAAACTTCTTTATGTGCGTTGATCACCATTATTACCGTAATTCATAGTGAGATAAACCATTATTAAAACTGAATAGAGTGCTACTTATCCATAGTTAAACATAAATAATGTAAGTAACAATTCTATCCTTATGCTAACAGATAAAAAGAATGGCGTCACACCTATTCGTTCCACTAACGTCGTAAGAGCCAACTAACAGAAAACAATGTGCAGGACAACAGTTGGGCTGCATAGAGATTCAAAACCTGGAATACACACCTATACTATATCAAGGCCAGAGGCATCTTTTTTAAAAAGAAGTATATATCGAGCTTATCATGATGACTTGTGAAATGAAATAGTACTTTCTTTAAATGAAAAAAAATAGATCGGTGATTTATAGAGACAAAAATATACAAGAAAGTTATATATATAAAGTTAATGAAATGTATACATTATACATTGAAACCGAAATAAGGAAAACAAAATCAAAATAATGAGAGATCTAAATACATCTAGCTTCCCTGCTATTGTAAACCTAAGCACATTCAAGGTCAAGAGAATTCCAGTCTACTTAATTAGTGTACATAAGGAAAACTTTGAGAATAAAATACAAGTTTGCATTGCAAACTAGCTCTTGGGTTTTACTGACAACTAACTATGCTTCTGGACATGTTTTTGTTCGTGGAACCCAAGATATTTTCCTGAAACCAAAATAGCCCTCGTTACTTTGACCTAAATACCTGTAACATCATACCCGTCTGCCAGTAAAAAGCCCATGTATATTGTACCGAGTATCTATAATTTATCAAAATTTAGCTTATAAAACAGACGGAGTAAAATACAAAAAAAATAGTTTATGCTACGTTTTGCTACAAAAAAAAACTTAATAATAAATTAGATTGACAATTATTGATTTAGAACTTTAGGGGCTGATAGAAAAGTGTCTAATGAAAATTAAAATTGATACAGGCCACAGAATTAAGGATCTTTCGAAACAAAAAAAAACAATTTCATTTTATTTCAGTATAGCACAGTAACTGCTTGCCTAAAAAAACCTCTACTATACTAATTCTGTAGACGAGTCTGACTATTTGATTCACAATGTTTATCAGTTGTTTTTGGCAAACTTTAATAATTTTTGTGTTTTCTCCTCATGAGTTCTGGCGAAAAAACTTATGAATGTTCAAAGCGCAGCATTGTTTCATATGCAAGTATTTTTAAATTCAAATTGCATTTCTTTTGACAGCAATTTAACTTGTACTGACACCATAGATAAACTACACACAAAGGTTCACATATAGCATATACTTGCTTCCTGAATTGGAAATGCTGTTTAAGATTTCCGAACACGTTTCGCAGTGTAACTCCATCTAAGTCAGTCAAATGAGTCTTTTCTAGTTTCCAACACTGCAATACCAATTATTGAGTGAATAACCTTTCTTTAAGCTGATTTTAAACTAAGTATTTTGTATAATTGCCCAACTTATACGACATATTTTGCTATTGAATTTTCCTGATTTCAAAAATGCTTGATAATAGCCCGGAGATTGAAAGCCGCCGTGCCTCGGAGAACACGTAAAGGCGTCGGCCCTGTTCCTGATCTCTCTCTCTCTGGCCTTGTCAGCCATTCCATCTCATTCTGAGAGAGAGGAAACAGAGAGTGCAACTGTGTTTGCGCACACACTTGTGCATTACGATATCTTCTGCGTAGTTGGCTGGTCTCCGTTGAGAACAGCCGCCATGGCCAACATCGGCTTATTGTAACGAAGAGTGCATCATCATCATTTTTAATTGAACTGTTTTATATTTTCAATCATCTATCGTTGGTTTTTCATATTTTAATAAATATACTTATTAGGAGAACATGTTTGTGCTTTTCATTATCTCGAATAAGTTATGTTTATATTATAATTATTAAAATAATAAAATTACTAAATTTAACAACTATATCACATTTTTTATCGAAACAACAACATGACTACACCAAGGGGGGTAGAGATTTTCCTCTAAGTTCCTTTAAATTCTCATTAAGCCTTCTCAATCAAAACGGTATTAAGAAGCAATTTCAAAGATCTTAAACAGAATACAGTTAAAAAACAAGACACTTTTTGTCTTAACAATTTATGTCCTTTACTGTAACACCATATACGCAAACAGACATTATCAGTTTTTCAACTATTTTTTTCGGGTAAAATCTTGAATTGACATTGAATTCAAGCCAATAATTGTGTGGTAATACATTAAATACTATCTTATCAAATCTATACCCCAAGTACAAATAGGTAAGAAGATATTGATAATAGATATTGGAAATCTTTTTTTTATGGAAGAGTGGACAAACGAGTAGACATATCGCCTGATGGTAAGTGATTAACGCTGCTTAAAGGGGTCATAAGTAGAAAGGGAACATTGTAGACGCTGTTGTGATTTGTTACTGACTCATTTATTCAGATATAAATTTACACAGATATATTCATTGTTTAACAAATCCATTCCTAAATACAGACACATTATACATATAGTACAGATAGATTCATATGTTATGTACATATTATTCCGACTATCATTGAATCAATATTGGTCATGAAGTTACAAAAGTCTCAGTTAGTAATAGTAGTGTTCAAAAAGTTTTTTTACCATTAATAAGAAGAGTAAAATTTACTGAAGCAATTTTCTTCGTACAATTTTGAAACGTAATATTTAAATGTAAAAAGCAACTGAAATACATTAATAAAGACGTAACAGTGTGAGAATCAGATATGTAGCGAGCGCGGAAGCAGCGCACTAAATTAAGGCCGCAAAACGGTAAAATTAAAATTCACGGTAATATTCAAGAGGAGAACTACAATGAGAAATATTTAATCAGTTAACTGGAACAGTTTCATGAACAACTTACATCTTAACCATTATTATTTTATAAGTTTCTATTTTAATTTTGATTAGGTGAATGATTATATAGAGTAATACTATAAAAATGAATGTAATCCGTATAAGGTACTCCACGTACCTACTATACTACTACTAAATACGTATCTGTAAACTTGTTTATAACTGGCTTTTTACTGCGGCTCAGACCGCGTAAAGGTTGGTGTCCGTAATGATTCTCCATTCTAATGTAACTTTATTATTTATGAACCCATTGAAACCAAACCACTAGTCAATGTTAAATGAAACAAATTGAAACGCATTAGTGAAAACCGCATTCAAATCGGTTAAGATGCTTTTGAAATTATCGGCACAAAGTTGCAGACAAACAGACGTACAAATAAACAGACAAAAATTGTATAAATAATTGTCTTTTCTTATAAATCGTCCATGTAAAAATAGCGATCAGTTACGATTTTCTTTTTTCAAAATAAACACAAAAATTATGAATCTGCCTGTGTATTGGCATTGCGGTTTCACCACTATTGGATCCTGCTTATGCTTCCCATCAATTAAACTTCTTTCCGCCAAAGAAAATTTATAACCAATCTTTTTCAAATATTTGAGAATGATAGAAAGAACACAGAATATTAACTCCCAGTAACTCAAATGTTTTCTACAGGCCTACACACAATGATCAAGGCGAAAATACTGTACGAGTATCTGAAAAATTGATTATTTTCCCGAAACCCTATTGACAGTAGAAATGGCATAAGTAATATTAGCACCCAGTTCGTACGTGAAGCGACAATTTCACGAGGATAGAATACTTTCCGGTGTGAGGCCGCATCGCAAACCAATGAGAACAATAAATTGCGGCGTGTTCGCTGTTCAACTTACCGAGAGAGATTTAAGGGAGTCGATAAGCGAGTGTTGTCGAACAGTGGTACACGAATGCTGAAGGCGTCTGCGGATTTATGCGTCTGAGAATTGGTAGCCGTTCAATACTTTGAAATGAAAATAACACGTGGAAAGTTTTTTGTTATAGAATTAAATACATGTAATAATGTAAATTAAGTACATCTAAATGAGTGATACATAAAATCCAACGCGGGATTTGATCTAAAAAATTCAAAATTTATTTTATTGTTTTGTGTATGTTTTTATCATGGATCATGTTACAAGGCAGGCGCTCGGAGCATGGTAGTTGCCTTTTGCATCATGGTAAACGTCGAAATCTATGAAAACCAATTTTCACCAAATCAAACCAAGATTTCGACATCTATCATACATAACATGGTCAGTATGCATCATGGTTCGAGTGTCATGTGAGGAGGGCCAATGCATATACTAATACACAAGAGAATAAACTTACAAATTTCATAGTAATTTAAGCGATGGGGTACATTCTATTACATGCAGTTTGTCAATATTGGTTTTCAATAAATAGTTAATAACAGTAAATAGCTATCAATATTGGAATAGTTTTTTTTTGCCCGTGGCTTCGCCCACGTGTAAATCGGTTATGGCAATAACTAAGTAAAATACGCCTTTCCTCAAAAATCAAATAATCTTCATGCCAATGGACGCAAAGAACACCCAGACTCAGAATAACAATTTGTGGTTCACACAAAGTGTTGTCCCATATGTGATTTGAACCAATAACATTTGGCACAGTAGAAAGCAGCGTAGCGACATCTTAAGCCAATAGGCCAACCGTGCAGTCATTTAATTCGAATTTATAACATTAGTATCAATTACACATTCGGTCATTGGCAAAAAAACCATTCCATTTTTTGTACCATTACGATTAATATACATAAAAAACTACTAGAGTTCCATTACCTAAAAAGCATTCGTGAATTATTCAAGCTTAAAAATTTGCGACTGCTAGGTAAAAGAGTTAAATGTAAATATCATATAAAACCTTTACATCAAGCAAATACAAAACATACATTTTAAATTGCATTCTGCATCATAAGGCAAATAGCCCAACGTTGTGTAGGTTTAGAAATTTGCTCCAACATTCCTAACTGTAATTACTATAACTAGATTATAAATACTAAGTAGTTTTACTTCATACGGCTTGTATGGTATTTCAAATAGTTAGGTATAATTTTAATGAAACAATTAAGTAACGAGATTGTATGCAATTATCTTATTAAGTTCCGATGTAATATTTCCATGAATAAATAATTCTCAAGCTACTGTAATGCCACGTGTTATATACTATTAGGTTTAGCCCGCAGCTTCGCCCGCGTATATGTAGTTTATCTTGGTAAAGAGTAGACCATGTCCTTCCTCAATAATCATAGTATCTCCATGTCAAATTTCATTGAAATTAGTGCAGCTGTGAAAGCTTAAAAGAAAGACGTACTTACTTTCGAATTTAAAATATCACTATAGATTTTGTAGAAACTGACCGAGCATTTGTGTAACCACAATGGTAATCGTTATAGGCACCCACAGGACAGGCTTGCCTAGTGTGGGGCTACTGGATACAACAATTACTGTATGTATTTGGCAATAATTTATTTTTATTTTTTTATTTAATGTACAAGTATATTGCACTCAAGAGGCCGCTGATAGGTTCCTGGAGCTCCTCGCGACTGTCGAAGTGGGGTTCAGTGGATAGAAATGTTCGCCGGGAGTCCCACACACGTCCTTTATCTCCGCTAAAAAGGGTACCGTGCGCAACGCCTTAAAAAGCAAGTGTATATATACGTTTAACGAAATATATTTGAATACTTTTTGTTATATTTAGTAGTGAATTCAGGTAATACATGGTAGGGTAGAGGGAAAAATTTAAAACGTAGGTACGCAGGAATTTTAGAAAGTGCAACGAGGAAAACATATCGGTTTTTATTAACTCTACTCTGCCAAACAAATTCGATATTTCCCACGCTTCTTTTTTCGAGCAAAATATCTTACCTTTTTGCACAGGATATACCAAAAGCAACGTTCTCCTGAGACTGTGTATTCGAGTATGTTTTAAGAAGCCTTGTTTATTTTATATAATTCTAAGTATATATAGGATCGAAATCTAGGTTACAGTAGGCATAATTCATCATGGTCCGGATGGCGTAAGAAAGCGGTTCCCGGATCCCTCCCGTCTCAGGCGCAGAGTGGCACACCGTGGTGGTTTAGTGGGTAGTCTGGCTGGTGTCAGTCAGGAGTCCCACACGAAGTGAACCCCCTGTACCCGCAGGGGGGGAGCGAAGTGCGTAAAGGCATTCCAACACGTCGAAAAAAAAAAAAAAAAAGGCATAATTCATCATATTTTTAAAAACGTTTTCTTTCCAGCTTTTAGTACTTGGATGACCGAGCTTTACGCGGTGTATTTTTTACTAAATTTTCTTAAAACTAATTCTAGCCTCGATACCCCCCTCCATATAAAATTTCATGAAAATCGTTGGCGCCGTAGTCGAGATTCATATATATGTATATATAAGAATTGCTCGTTCAAAGTTATCAAATAGATTGTTAATACTTACTAGGTATTTATGTATTTTATTTTATCACAATACCAAAAGGAAAATATCCAATTTACTCCTTAAAACGTCAGCTACTATTTACAATTTCGTGAAAAATTATCAATCTGGCTTGAAAATTAGCTACAACAATTATAAGTCACCGACAAAACTATTTTTCGATGTGATAAATTTAATAAATAGCTGTTTTCATAGTAAAAATACATAGTCTAATTTAATCGTTTTGCATAAATTTATTTATTCATTATATATAGTGTAATCTAGGATCTGCAAGTGACCTACAGACTTTGCCTCTTTGAAGGCAAAAATGGAGACATTCTTATTGTGTGACCTTTTTGCTATAACCAATACTTTAAATAACTTAATAGTGTCTACTATATTTACTGGTATTGTGTTATTTCAAGTCTAAATATAAAAAATCACACACGAAGGAATGACAAATGTGAAAAACGTGAATATGTTGATTTTTATGTCCTTCGGTCATGAAATCTTAGTGACATTGATTTATGGTTTAAGGGAACATATGTATAACTTATGAATTGCGGTCTTGTCTCAGATAATATTTTAGTTCATATTATCATATTATCGTAGTTTACTAACTCATTTTCCGTAGAAGCTGTACGTTTATGGAATGCATTACCAATCTCTATCAGACGTGCCCAATCTGTGACCACTTTCAAAACTATGTTATGTGAGCATTATCTCTCTCTCATAATTTGAAACTAACGTATATATGTATGTAAGTAGGTTAACATTTATATATACTACGTATGTTCATATGAGTATGTATGTATAGTATTTAATTTAATTTCTTTTTAATTTATTTTATAGTATTATTATTATTTCATATCATTATTTATTTAATTTGTAATATTTTTTGTTATATACGTAAAAACTTTTTTTTTCTCTTTCTTAAATACCCTGCACCAACTTTAAATGAAACCTGTCCATCCAAAGATTGCCTGGAAGAAATTGCAATGAGTAATAAGGCCGCCCTTTGTACATTACATTTTCATGTTTTCTTTTTTTAATTTTTAAGATTGTATATTGTGTGTAAACCTTGATGTACAAATAAAGTATCATCGATCTATCTATCATAGTGGAAATCACACAGCCTTTAAACATTACTTATTTCATTTTTGCTCTTACTAATAGCTCTTAGCATAAATAGACGTTAAGAATTGTTTTTTTACGTCATATAAAATTTCTCTATATTTTGCAAGGATCTTTTGAATACTAATAAGTTGGCTATTGTTTGTATAACTTGTATTAGTAGCTTTTGGCTCTAATTTATTTTGCTTACTATTATTATTCTTCTTAATGAAATGTATGAAGACATATGTACAAATAAATTATATATACTGGTAAAACAAGCAGTTTATGATTTTAATCGAGCTGTGAGAAATTTCTATCAACTAAATTAACTAAACCTATTTTCGTAAGTCGGCTAAAAATATAATTCAAACACAATAAGCCAAGTAAAGTGTTTGAGTGCCTCGATGAAGTTGCTTATAGACCTAACCTCAAAGGATATTCTGGTCTTATTTACTCTCTGCCTACTGTGGGATAATTTTAGTACAATAAGATGTTATTGTAAGCTATGCTTATGTTATTTTATGTTCCTAAGTAGTTATACACTTAAACACTACTGAAGTGCCAAACAGACTGCGTTCTGTCAAAAGATATTGGTGGATCGCAGTACAAAAAAAAACGTTTTTTTCCTATTATCTTAAAAATTATTGGAATAGTTCTCGCTTTCCAACACATTTGGCAATTTATTAATATTAAAAAAGACGATATAACAACACTAAAAAAGATTTAAAAGGAAATGCCAAATAGTATACGGTGACCTCGTCGGAATGTCAAAATAATTACTTGAATATTGTGCACCTTTTAATTTATTAACGTAATTTATTGCAACATTGTATGTGAAGTGGAGTGTTGCCATTGAGATAAGCTGCATATTAAACCTTGGACGTGGTTTGTTCTGCTAAATTATGTGTTTTAATGCCACCTAAACATCGTGCACCTCTGACACTCAATATATACATTATGTACATATGTATTTATATAAGCAGGAAGACCAGTCATCCTCGAAATCCTTATCTAAACTACATACAAACCATTTAACAGACCCATTTATCTTTATTATTTACAATGCATTAACATGAAAATCTTAGAGGATGGTGGTAGAATTACCTTAATCTTTATGTCTTCGCTTGTTATATGAAAAGTGATCAAATTACAATTTTGTCTATGTATAAAAACAGTACATAATTGTATATTATATATATATTGTATAGATATTGTATATATTTGATATTTGTTATGGGCTATTAGAAAGAATTTCAAAGTTTTTTGTATATCGTATTTGTTTTGTATATAACACCATTTTGATTTGTAGGAAAATCGAAGAAATCAATTCTCTCTGAAATATATTTCTAATATATAAAATTCTTGTTACACAGATTTAGTATTTATACTCCTCCAAAACGGCTGGACGAATTTTGATGCAATTTTATATGTATATTCATTAGATATGACAATAGGTTTATAATCAATTTTTACACCCTGGCGTATTAAAGCGCGGTTCACCTCAAAAAAAATATTTTAAGTTTTTGGACTATTTCTTTTTTATTATTTTTTATGGTGTGAAAATAAAAAATACATTTAGTCTTAAATTTTTATCTTTCTACCACCGTCCTCATGTTTTAATAGCATTTTATATTCATATCAGCCGGGTCAGCTAGTTATTGTATAAATTTGAATCATGGTGTTAGTTTCTATGTCCTTTAACCTTATTTGCTCAACACATTGACTTGACTAAAAATAAAAGCTATATCACACCTGACCAAAAAAAATATCCCGCGAAAAAGCCTAGCACAAGTAAGCTTGTGGGTTTAAGTTGATTCTTTATAGAAAAGATACATCTTAACATATAAAGAGTAACCTAATGACCTCATTCTCACAATAGCCTGAAAATGTTTAGTCAACGAATCTCATAATAAGTTAAAGCCCTGGAAAATGTAGCTAACGAGACAACACTGAACACTTTATTTTTTGTACTTGCCAGGAATGTTTGTTTCTCAAAAGCGGTCTAAATTATATTACAGAAAGGTTTTACGTTTTTTAGCAAAAAGCCTTTTATGATAAGTGCGAAAATTTATGCGTTAATATTTGAGAAATATGCAAGCCGGCAACCGTGTTTATGAAAAGAAAAATATTATATCCTGTACAAGTTAGCTTGATCCTTTTGACAGGCGGGCTAGTAGTCCAAGAATAACGTTTTATAATACTTTTTTTTTTTCTTTTTTTACAAGACAACTCCCGCATTAGGAATATACATTCCTGTGTCGCGGGGATCTTTACAAACATACATGAAACGGACACAAAGTACACCCAGACTTAGAACAACAATTTCTGGATCACTGGATCAGATCAAAGTGTTGTCCCATGTAGGATTTGAACCTACAACACTTGGCGCAGTAGGAAGTGGCGTGGCGACCACTGAAACCACTAGGCCAACCGTGTAGTCAAACAAAGTCTTGTAACTATGATGAGATGGTGTGGGTGTATTATGTGTGAAATTCTTAACTGCGCTAGACATATAAAATATTGAGTAAATAAGTGTCGGTGGGTTAATATTCATTATACGTACCTATTTAATACAGGGTTACTTTTGGACCGCCCGCCTAATTTAAATAGTTGGTTCAGACCATGAAAGTAAACAATTTTTCCAAAAAAATACGGTATCAAAACAGGAAGTCAAATTTGATTGAATAAAGAAAAGATTGGAGCACATAATGAAAATGTAAATTGGGACTTAATCGTGGTTCTACCAGCATGAGTCTCTATTTACATTTTATCAATATTCATTCTGATTGTGATATTGATCGAACGGTGAGTTTCGTTTAAATATTTTTTATTAAAAGAGTATTCGCATACATGCACTGAATTCTGTCCTTTAATGGATCTTGAAAAAAGATAAACCAACTTCAGAAACACTCACGGCTCATCAAAAATTCTACATTAGAAGTGATACTTTGGATATTAAAGTTAATATTATAAAAACATTTCGTGATTTTGGTATGCTTAAACACCTTTATTTTTCGAAGGAAAAATATTTCGGAACAATAATCTTAAACACACGTTGTATGTTGCCAAGAATACTCTTAATGTATAGTATACAAGTTGATAATGTTGCAATATGAGGATTTTTATGTTCAACATTGAGAACATCGTGGTTGCTTCTTACCACGATCATCTTATTTCCGAATCATCACGAGGTTCATGATTATTCCTAAAAGTAGTAAACTATAGTACCTCTGTAAGCCCTTTGCATACACCTTGAGAGACGGTGAATATTACTGTCATTTTTTAACACTTACGAACCTAAGTGTTATAATCACAGTAATAATGAAATAGAATGAAACGCTGCCAAAGGACAAGCCTATGCAATTTAATGGCTAAGCTCCTATTGTAATTTACAAGCCAAACCAAGGAGTTTAGCCTCGAAGCGTCGCTCACCGCAACTAGTTCCAAGTTACACAGTTACGAAGATAATATCGTACTCAAGGGGCCTAACATACTACATTTATGAGTTTCAACTATGTATAAGTGATCCCTCAACAAATTATAACGGCTACTTGCAGAACTCGTACAAATTCGAATCTAAATATATACCCAAATTCAACTTGATTATGAATAAATTACAGGACCCTCGAAAGAGATATAAACATATGAATTCATTTGGAAATGGAAATTAATTTATAAACTCAAACCTTCTTTGTAAGATATTTTAGTTTATTAAGACACACTCGCAGGGTTTCTAGTATATTTACTGGCGTACGTTCATAGTTTAATTAAATTCTTTAAAATGAATAAGTCAATCAAAGCTTGAACTATTTTCTTTCCTGACAACAGTCTTTCTACAGAATTTCATTTTACCTAGTACTTAGGTAGTAGGGATGTAATAGCAATAAAGTAATATTACATAATATTACAACGTATTAAAGAACAAACAGGACTTTACAGTAGACACAAGGCCGGCACACGTAAACACTCACATATAAGAAAATTGGTGATGCTCTTCTCATAACTACGACTGTAAGTAGGTATAAATATATACTTAATCATATATATTCGAAAGGGACACGCAAAGCAATAAAATATGTATATTACTTTCCTTATCACCTGAAATCCAGATCCTAGCAATGGAATTGAGTGGAGGAAATGTTTGCGTTTTACCCATGTTTTGACAATAAAATCACAAATCCTGTTTATTGACGGTACGTGGCTCTAGATTCAGAATTTACCGACTTACATGAGTAACAAAGTCACGTGATTGGTAAGAAATGGTTTAGCTTGGTTTGCCCTGATTAAGTGCTCGTCAAAGTGTGAAGAATAGATTTATTCCTCAATGAGTTATTACTTTTTGATCATAGATGATTATGTAAAGAGAAGTAATTATATATAATGGTCAATTCTAGAATCGTTAAAAGACTTAGATTTCTCAAGAACGCGACGATCATTATGCTACTTTTCACAATTCTCAATCCATCATCCAATTCTCAATTCTCGTCCCCATTATCTAGATAGCTGGCAGTCCACAACTGTGCGCTTTTACAGCAACTTTCTTCCTCTCACAACAAAACTGTGGAATGAACTGTCGCCTGTGGTATTCCCAGACCAAGACGGCTTTTAAGAAAGGGGCGTACTCATTCTTTAAAGGCCGGCAACGTACTTGTGACACCTCTGGTGTTGCGAGTGTCCACAGGCGGCAGTAATCGCTTACCATCGGGTAATACATATGTTTTTGCGTCATATATCATAAAAAAACATTACAAGATAAATTGCATCTAAACTCGAGAATTCTACACGAAGGTATCAACTTTCGCCATAATTTTTTGGTGCCTATATACAATAATTTCTTATAATTCTCACATGAAAAGGTACTAATAACTTTAATGAAGCTAAATTGTTACAAAGTTTCTATAACTATTTTGTGCCTTGAAACTTGAAAAGCTTCGAATTTAGAATCTATATCTTCATTTTAATAAAGTATATGCTACATTTGCATTTTTTAAGGCAAGTAGAATTTACTTACATACATTAGTATGTATAGGGATAATTACGTAATAATACGTAAACTGAAGTGCAAAACGTCTCGATAAGTCAGAATATGGTAAATGACATCTGCAACTTAAGTTCATTGAGCTCTTTGCGCGGTTGTTTAGATCCCATTGTCTTACTCACTCAAGGAAAAAACAAAGGGAATTGCTTCACAGCGGTTTTTTGTAAGGCCATTGCATTAATCAGGTCGAGTGAACTGCAAAATGCGTCCTTGATATCATCATCTTCCCGCTGCAGTCAACTACTTACCCGACATGTTGCTTTTCGTATCTAGTTTTAGTTTCCTTAATAGATTATATTGAACTTATCTAACTTTTAAACTTTCGAATTTTATGATTTAATAATTATTTTCACAGGAATTAACGCGATCTCTTATTTAAAGGTATTACATATCTCTGATTTGCCTGACGTGTCGACTAGATTGCACAGGCCGTGGTGATAGGCTAGCTGTCTCAGTCACGTACGCCCCCAATCGTCCAATTCGCAAGGGAGAGGTATGTAATACCTTTAAATTAGTGATTGCATTAATTCCCGTGAAAACAATTGTTGAACTTATCTGTCAGATAACTACAGATTTCGTTGCATTAATTCCCGTGAAAATAATTATTGAACTTATTTGTCAGATAACTACAGATTTCGCTATCCCAAGTCTCGAGCAGATAGAGGTAGATAACTATACGTTTATTAGTAACTTTTATGTTTAAATAGTTTAAGTA
Organism: Hyphantria cunea; assembly: GCA_003709505.1. Lineage (NCBI taxonomy): Eukaryota > Metazoa > Arthropoda > Insecta > Lepidoptera > Erebidae > Hyphantria > Hyphantria cunea. The sequence goes on along the minus strand of PKRV01000797.1, from coordinate 263,432 downwards.
TTGATAACTATCGGAAACTTTATCAGCAATAAGCGAAACTCACCCTTATTATCTATATAGCAAGCATAAAGAGAAAACATACATATACTATTTTACAATATAAGCGTCGACAACTTGATGTATTTAGCTCATTAGCCTTTGAATGTCATGTCATGCGTAGCTCAGTTTACGAGTATTAAATGCCAATCACTCTAAGGCTTTCGAATGTGACATATTGATATGAAACTTGTAAATGTCAAAATAACTATTCTACTATGCTACTTGTCAATATAATAAACTAAATTGTATAAAAAGAGATTCCAAGATTTTTATAGTTACCTTCACTAAACTGGAGGTGGCTGTCCTGAAGTTTAATAAGGTAGTTATTGATTACGGTATTTAATACTCAGTGAGCGTGCAGAAGAGTATAGAAATTGTTAAGATTGATTTTTATTGACATTGAGAGAATCTTGACTAAAAGCATAACAGAAACACTCATGAAAACGTACTTAAAATAGGTTTTAATGGAATTTATTCTGCTTATCACGACCTTTAGAGATTTGTCGTTTCGAAAACGGGTCGTATAATGTTACAAATAAATTATTATAGTATGTCAAAGCTCAAATGGTCATTATAATTTCATATCACCGACGTTATGTATTTAGACTGTAGACATTTTAAGGCCATATTCAAAATGATATTTTTTTATATATTCGGTGATGGATCTGTAATTTTTAAACATATAACGCTATGTATTTGTAACTTTAAAATAAACTCATGTTGTATGTATACATATCAATATCACAAGTTCACTTTCACTGTAAACAGATGGAACAAGTAGTCTATGATCAGGTTAGCTATTATCAGGTAATATGGACGGACTTAGTCGATGTTTCAGTAGTTACATTAGCGAAATCTCAAAGCTAGCCTGGATAGTAGGATGACAATACATTACGCCGGACAAACGCTCAATGTCTCTCGGGACTTAATCTAGCCTTGACTTTACCAAGAATTTAGTTTCATTATTCACTTCATTCTAGCGCACAACAAATTTATCCTGATATCCTGATTTGAAAACGATCGCTTGTCTCAAATAGTTTCCAATGAAAAATTTGCATAACCGAGCGCAAAGTTTTAAGATTCTAATCAAGTTTAAAGAGGAAAATCTTAAACTTTGGAAAGATTTCGCTAAGCTCCCAAGCCTAAGATGGTATTGAAATTAAATATTACGCAAATTTGCTTCCACCTAAGCATGGAAAGGCGGAGGCTGAACACAGAAATTAAATTAACCAAATCCCTTTGAAGAAGTTCGTGTTTGCCAACAACATGGTTATACTGTAAAATTTATTAGAGGTCGCGATATTATGGCATTTTGTAGCCTATAGTTCAACTTAAGTAACTTTTTGGATTTTTCATCTGAAGTAGTTTATTTACTTTTTATGTTCAGACTTAAGTTAAAGAGGTATGAATTTGCTTGTTCGGTTATTTGTTACACTTTCTAAACTTAACTATTTTAAACTAAACCACAAAATAAGACATTAACGCGCATTCCATGCAACAAAATATTAAATCCAAGATTTAACTGAATTTACTCTAATGTTAATTCCTAATTTGCAAAAAATGAACATTTGTTCGACGATAAAAATGTATATTAATACGAATGTACTATTATCTACTAAATCTTTAATTAATCTTTCATATAAAAAATATTTAATATTTCTATTTATTAACAGGTTGCGCTAACCCGGGAATCTTCTCAGATTCCAGGGAGAGGCCCATGTTCAGCAGTGGACTGCTATAGGCTGTTGAAGTAATTCAACCAGTTTTACCTTAATATATTTTTTCCACGGAGCGACTCATCGTACGCTCCATGGCCAGTAGCGATGGCAGTTTTGCCGCGGTTGCAACCTTTTGCGAGGAAGTTATCTCGCAGAAGGACGCGGCTGAGAGGGCCCGGAAGGACGACCTCCTCTCGGACCCGACCCGCCGTCAAAGAACCGGGCGGCCGTGGCGCGCTTATCAGCGCTTCATACCGCCCTGAGCGTGGCAGCAGACGGTGCCCGCTTCAGTGCGGGCAGACGCTGGGAGGGGTCCAGGTGGCGTAAGAAAGCGGTTCCCGGATCACTCCCGTCTCAGGCGCAGAGTGGCACACCGTGTGGTTTTAGTCGGTTCGATTCCGTCACACCGCCCCGTCGCAAACCCCGGTGGGGTGAAGGTCCGAAGGGGTTTCCAAAAGAAAAAAAAAAGTAGCTGACCCGAAATAATCTTGGGAAGGATATAATAATCTAAGGAAGGTGAAGCATTTCTATTCATGAATCATTGGCAGGCAGCCACATTTTCACACACAGGGCTCAACCCGAGCAACTTCACGGCTAGGTGAAAAATAGTACCCCGGTGCTAACCAATTATTTTGTTGGTTTCATCGAATAAGTGAGATTACCGGAGGCTCAATCAAACCCTAAGCCTAATGTGGGGAGGAAGAACTCAAATGTGATAATGTGTTTTGAGTTGCAGGTGATCATTTCCCATCAGGATCGATCAACTCATTTTCCTCCAATACGATAAAAGATTTTTGCTTTTAAATACGTGGCCTGTATACAAAAGCCTATATAAATATTGCGTCCAACTCACGTCGGAAACACGAGGTCGTTTGATTTCCATAATACCATTCATTGTAAATAAGGCGACACAATATTTTGTCAGTCCTGAATATATTGCTGTAGTAATTCATTCCCATACATTTCATCACGAACCGAACTTTCAAGAAAATTTAGTTCCGGACGAGACGAGATTATCGACTGCATAAATCACGACCTAGGTGCCTTCAAAGATTTATATATTGAACAATGAGAAACACGTCTTGTGTTTGGACCTTAACAAGTTCCTCGTGAAATACGGATATATTTTAGGTGTAGATAAAATAATGAAGATCTATCGTCCTACTCTTCTATAAAAGCATTTTCACGTTAACGATTTCTCTTATAAAACATATCAGTAAATTCATCAACGACATTTATAAGTCCATTGCTGGACATAAATCTCTCCTTAAAAAGGAAGTATTTGTACAACCCTGGTCAGTCGTTTCACTGAATATTAAAATTATTGAGTGATATATTTAATTGCAGTTGCAGGAGCCTTATGCCTATTATTTGTTGTAAAATATTTCAAATACTTCGGCGGAATTTGACGGATTTGACCGAAGTGATGTAATATCTGAGTCTCTTGTGTCTTTTGAGTACAGCAGGTGACTGCCAATGCAAGTGGCATTGGCAGTCACTTACTATTAGGTGATTGGTCAGCATATTTACCTCTTTACCGAAAAAAAAAACTGACGATTAATTACTCTGTGAATAGCAGAAATCGCTATAGAGACTATGCAATGTTATTCACCATATTTAAAAACCATATTTATTCGTACTTCGGTGACATCAATCCAGTGTAGTTTGATACGTCAACAGGTCAGGTGGAATGATGATCTACGAAAGACGGCTGGCAGGAGCTGGATGCGTAAAGCTGAAGAACGAATCGAGTGGCGCGCAAATAGAAAAGCCTATGTCCAGCTGTGAGCTGCGATGAGCTGATTATGATAAAATAAATGAAATAAAATAAATAAATAAATATGTTCAGAAACTTTAACATACAACGCCATCTAGTCCCAAACTAAGCAGAGCTGATACTATGGGTACTAGATAATTGATATTAAAACTTATATATATACTTTTTTTTTACTGAAATCAATGAAGCGAAGTGATATCTCACTGCAGATTTTAATTCAGGTATAATTAACTATTTTATTTCTGTTCTAGCTTCCTTTCCAATTTGTTATCGATACTATTAGTAGACAAATTCAGTGACATCTTATTCATTTTCTTCCTCCATTAACTTTGTAAGTGAACTTATTTTTATTGCATTAGTTTCAAGAGTATGAATTACTCAGAAATGCTCTAGAGACCGCAGTATAGCTTCTTTTAATTAAATGAAAATAGACAGAAGCACTGGCCAATTCCCGTTTCCCCGATATAATATTACAGTGAAAACAAAATTGTATGGTTCCCTTTTAAATGCGAATATTAAACACACAACGAATTCTGAATTTACTATTTTTACTAGTTTGTTTTGTTTCAACGTATACTGTATTACTTAATAATGATTGCTGTAGTTATGCGCATGTAAAATAAGTATCGCAATTAATCCTCTAAATGGATTTTGATTAAATATGTCGACGTTGTGTCGACCCATAACTTCCAGTTTCCTAAGTGCGTAGAGCCTTATAAGAATAATACAGGAAAAGTAACTCATGGCTACTCTTTTTAAAAGTCAGACATCCAGGTACAGTAGTATTAGTATAACATGAAAGATAAACAGTATGCACGCTGTTGCCACCTGAATTTCATTTTATTGTAATGCTCAAAAAGCTAAGGTACTAACAAAAAACACTCAGTAATACCGTTGAAAGTTTGAGTCTATTAAACATAGAAATCATTCAAGGTGCTCATCTGCTTACATACAGTTGCAAAATCTACTGTTAAAAATTATTCGTTACTGGATTAATAGGCCAAGGTTGCAGTTGAACGAACCAAAATAATAGTATTTGCTAAAGCATTGCTGACTAGGCCGACCAGTCACCCACCGCATTATGATAACTGCTACTTAAATCAATCAAAGTGGCGTGTAATGGGGAAGGCCTATGTCTAATAGTGGAATGCAATAAGCTGACGATGATGGCTACAACGATATTTTTATAAAAATGTTATCTAAATTAAATATTTTTATTGAAATATATTTCTAGTTTGTGAATTTGTCACAAGGTGTTAGTAATGGTACTGTATACTATGAAGGTTATGAAATTTCCATTTCGGAAAAACTATTACATTTAAATTTTGTGTCACGTTGTTGCCCACGATAAATTTCGACACTATCTAATCATTTATCAAGTTTTTTTAAATGTATGTCTTGTTGGTGTGCTTATGCTATGCTATGCTTATGATAGGATAGTTAAAATCATGCTTAGGCCAATAGGCCGATTATGATTGAAAAGGTATACCAAAGAATGTTTATGGGTCAGTTATTGTACAATAATTTCATTTAATGGAGACACACTGTACTTTGAAATAACTACTATCACCCATCAGATGGTCTACAAATAGTTCATTAAGATTATCAATTTTTAAAACTATCAAAATTACAAAACTTCATAAATTAGAAATTTGTAATTATGTAGGCTTGCATTTATCAAATACAAAATTTTAAACCCAATGTTGTTAAACCATTTCTGCGAAATCTGTCATGCTATAATTTATAACTGTATTCTTATCCAGTTTTAGAAGAAACTGACATTAATTTGTCCAGTAAATTGAAATGTAGCTAACACAAATTATTATATGCTAAACAATACATCTAATAATATATAAATACATGTTTTTTTAGTAATAAAATCAGTTGTCACATGTCACATGTTGATCATGGTACAGATTTATGCCGTTATATCTAGTAAACATTATTTTTGTAAGCTCTTAAAGAAACTTCTAAAACTAAAACCGCATATCCTAATCTGAGCCTAAATCTATAAAGAAATTGCGTATTTATCTTGATCAGAAAATAAGGTTTTATTTTCTTATAACTTTTTAAACTTAATTTTATTATTAAGGTAGTCTACTCACGTCATTTCTAAGTATGTGATGACATTTAGAATTCGATCATAATAAAATATTTACGTAAAATTTGTGATGTGAGTGAAGCCATAGAAGTAATTCATTTTCAAAAAACTTAACATTATAATGATTCTGATTTCATTTGACGTCATTATCTTAAACGACTTTGAATCAAAACCCGGGTGGTTTTTTTCTCAATTCTAAAAAAGCTTCATATTTGCTTGCTTGTAGGGGCGACACATAAAGTGTTGCTACTATTGATATATGTAGGTATACATATTCTAGAAACATTTAGTCCAACCATTAAACTTCTCCTTTTACTATAAACATTTAAAATGAATACTTAATAAGATTCCGTCATAATTTTTTTCCATCATAATTATCTCAGAATAGCCGAAGTATTTTTATGGTTCTAACAGCTAAAAACCTTTAAACGAGCAAATTTGATATAATATATATAAATTTATCATATGTGTGTGTGTGTGTGTGTGTGTGATGCGTTTATATGTAACTAGCTGCCAGACTTCGTTATGACAAAAATTAATAGCATTTTTATTTTTATCATTAAAAGTATCCGTGTGCCTAAAGAAACATACAAAAAAAATATCCAAATTGATCTAACAATTCTCTATTAACATTCATTTTCATTTATATAAATTAAATGATTGATAAATGATATCAATAACAAATTTATTGTTTCAGGGGCTGTTAACTCTCTATTTAAACTGGGTTTTGGAATAAAATTATCTATAGGTTTTAATTACTAAGTTATCATGGTATGTAAATATCGCTCAGTATTTTGGTTTGGTAATTTTTTTTTAAATGATTACCAGCTCCCAGCAAACTAAATTTCACGAAAATCAGTTGTTGGAACCATTTCCGAGATTCAGATATGGGACGAATATAATATATATTCGGATATCTTTTTCGTTTGTTCCTTAAGGCACACTGAAGGCTTTAATGATAAAAACAAGAAATACTAATAACTTTTGACAGAACGAAGTCTGTCCGGGCAACTAAGTACATATAAACATAACACACACCAATGATGAAAAACCGCGCGTCCCATATACTTAAGGTCTCATCAATTTTGCTCACAGTGCCTCTTACGACATGGGAGGGACGATAACTTAATACGCTGTTTTGTTTATTGTCGGATTATCTAAACGCAAATATGTAAGGAAATTCTCACATTTACGTTTTTCTTGTATCATTATTTTCTAGGAGTGGTTACGGGAGCGTTGAGAACTTATCAAATGATAAACAAAATAGCAACGTTTTTTCATTTTTTAAACCACTCTTTTAAGGAGAGGCCTATGTACGGTAATGGACTAATAAAGTTTTGTTAATTCAGGTAAATCATTTTAAATTAATTAACCCGTTCCTCCACATATAGAATAGTATGAAACTTATTCGTAAAATTTACTTTTTTTCAATTTTTATTCACGTAAAAAAATAAATGTTTCGTGCTTCTAATAACATAAACATTTTCGAGGAGTATTTAAACATGAGTTAATTTCTGTAAACAATACACGAATTTTCTAGTGCAAAACAACACACACACACACATACACATTACAAATACAGTTTCATAGACTGACAAGATCTTAACTTTAAATATCCCATATTTCGAAGCATATACATACTTGTATATTCTATAGTAGTAAAGTACTAACTTTGAAAAAGGCCAGCAGCACCTTTTATTTCAAGCATTAAATCTTTCCTTAAATTCATGTACCACTTTCAGGTTCCAAAGATATAAAAGAAACAATTTTTAAATTTAACTGAACAAAAATTGAATAAAAGCACGTTCAAAACGTGTTGATTAGTGTAGAGGAGTTAAGAAAAAACACATGTTTTTTTAGCTCCACACCAAAGTGAACTGGGAAAACTTTTATACATTCTCACGTACCACTTACTACGTAACAGTGTTTCCACGGGATATTTTGATAAAGTATTAACTATTGCACGAGCTTTTATCCGTTTCAGTGTTTTTATTTCAAACAATACTTACTTTCCTACATAAATGAAAACTCGACCGATTGACGCTTTATTGCTTTAAAGATGTTCCTTTTAGGATTATATTAATATGCGTCAGTCTATCCAGTTGTCTTTACTCTTTTTCAAATTTCGTAAATGCTTAGTATTGTAAAATTGAAATTATTAAATGTCTAATGATTTGATCCTCGTCATCACCATCAGCATGGTTTACTATACAACTTTGACCAGATGTGTTATGGGTTGGTGGCTAGTTTTCCTTCTCTTTAAAAGTACCAAGGTCCTGCGCAGTTTAAATACTACTTTAGTTGGCACCTACGACACATATGGGACAAATAGCCGTGGTTAAACTTTATATTCTTAATCCGCCACCTCAAGTATTGGTTTGCTTTTAACTCCAGCAATCGTTAAACTATTCGTTTGTCATTTTTTAACTGAATGTAGTAGATATGCAAAGCTCACTTTTTTAATTTCAGATCCACCTTTGAACATATTGAGCTGTCCTTATAGCCGTAGTAGGGTTTTAGTACATCATAAATATGTGGCATTTCAACTCTAAATATTCAGGGTTGTACAAGTTCTAGGATCCATTTCGTTGAAAAAACCACAATGGATTGTTAATTCAGGGGTCACAAGGGTACTCGAAACTCTGATCAGACGAGTAAGTACTATTTTACCCGTTTATGTATGTCTTCTTGCAAGGAACCGAGATATTTGAAGGTATCTTAAAACACACTTGAATTTTTTAGGAAATCTGTGTATCTCTAATTCAAATTTTAATTTACTTTCCTTGTAAACAGAGCTTATATTTTCTACATATGGAATTGAATAAGATATGCATCATTTTTCTTTTTTTTTAAAAGAACTCCCGAGTATATATCCAGTGTGAAGGGGAACTTTAACTTACATGAACCAAGACATGAACCAAGACACAAAGAACAATTTGTGACTCAAATAAAGTGTTCTTCCATATGGGGTTCGAACACATAGCACTCAGAACAGTATTATGTTAGGTTACCACTTATACCACAACACCATTCGTGCAGTCATAATCAATTTATCACTATCTAAATATCTATCACTATATAAACTATCACTATCCTAAATTAATTACATCACTCAAAAAATAATGAAGAATTAGTTCCCGAAATGTTCGTGAAAATAATATAACTTAAATTTAAGTACTTGTTTCCATTTTCTACTTTTGTTTGTAATAACAAAGATAAATGAAAACTTTTAGCAAGCATTCTCACAATAACAATAAAATAGCAGTCCTTAAATATCCCTTCTCTTCTCAAGCAGGTGCTTATCCCTTAATCGCACGAAAAGTGGTTTAAGAGCTAATATTTGCAACGATTTGGAGAGGCTCTACTTTTCCTTGAACTATAAGTGTTTTGTTATAAAATGTGGTCCCATAAAAAATATGAAGCCTACAAAATCTATATATATTAAAGAGGAAGGTGACTGGCTGACTAAAATACCCAGTGATCAACGCATAGCCGAAACCGATGAACACAAAATCCTGAAATTTTGTGTGTAGGTTCTTTATAAACGTAAGTGAGCACGGTGAGAAAGGAATTTGGAAATGCCTTCCCAAAGAGGTAAAATAGGGAATGAAAATATCTTCTTCTGCACGAGTGAAGCTGCGGGCGAAAACTAGTGTATTATTACTAATCTTCTATTTTCTGCCTTGCTATTAATAACGGAGCAGATACCTTTTATAGTTTTATTTTCCAGAGATGCTATTTTCGTATTAATTTCGTATCAACTCTAGATCCTCCTGTAAGTCCGTTATTTATATGAAACCCGTTAGCTAAGAATCTTGGTCGTGAAGAGATTTTTTTCTACTGATAATATTCCTTAAAAGAGTGCCAATTACCCCGGTCTTGTGCCCAAGTAAGCATCCATCCTTCATCCAGCAGTGGGCCCAAGATTGAGGTAGGTAGAGCTAGAGGAATCAGAGCTTTCTGAAGGTAGGAAAAAACCCAATCAAGTGGCAATATAAACTAACAGCTGTAATAAAAATTCAATATTTGATTATTTTGAAGTGAAGAGTGAACCTAGGCGTTAACAGATCTAAAGAAAGGAAAAATACTTCAGAATAGAATACAATCCTTAAGACCTATTCAAACATAAGCTCTAGGAAATATTGATACAGAAATATATGCTATAGTATTGGGGATTTTTGGTAGATAGCAGTAATTAAGCATCATAATGTTTTGTGTGTATTTCAATTTAATGACAGTTTCGTTTACTTTTATTTTTAATTACTATTTTTATTTAATATTTGACATTGATATATTATGACGACGTGACATTTTTATTTTGTACGCTAGTTATTTCATGACATGTTTTTAGTACTGTATTTTATACTATGACATCTTGTTAATACATATTTTATGCAAATAAACTTATTATATCTAAGGGAAGATGAATCATGAATGTCCACGGACTGCCATAATCACTTACCTTCGTACCGTCGGGTGCTGGTACTCATGTGATCGTTCAAACTTTTTACTCTTTAATTTTCTTGGGAATTCAAATATATTATTACAGTTATTCAAAAGCGCTTTCTATTGTATTTGAAGACTGATATAACATTTTGTTATAAAAGTCACCGTATAGCTATAATGTATACACTTTTCCCCCAGCCTTGTAATAAGTTCTGCACAAGCAATACAATATCAATACATAATCGGATTTAGTTCTCCAACTTGTAGCGTAAGAGTTGCCAAATTGATCTACGTGTGAAAACAATACCTTGTTACAATTGTGAAGACGCTGTGAAAACGTTTTGTTGAATACATTGTTCTACGATACGCCTACATCATCAATGTTACAAGAAAATTCAAATCAATACGTACAATTTATTTTCACTCTTGCCTATCACCTGCTGCTACCATAATGAAAGTTTGAAGCCTTTATCAATGTTACTATCACTTAAAATATTGCATAAAATATTCAAAATTAAATCATTAATACCTTTGTCTACCTCATCTATCCTTATTCTATTTAATTAAAATCCCAAATAGCTTTAATTTAAAATATTCCATTTAAATTGTGGATGCGTCAAAAACCATTTATACTTGCCAACTTGTAACAAGGAGACAACAATGACTATGAATTAACAATCAAGCAGGGTCGGAAATTGGGACCATTTTGGACAAATTGCGTATGCGTAAGCCGGGAGCGATTCTCTTTGAGAAGCAGAATACTTTGGTATAGGTATTTCGGCTTTAGTTCGATACCATTCTAAATAGTGTACGTCGCTAATGCAATTGAATTGATATAAAATGTATGATTTTCTATACAGGGTAGGCATGTTATAGGTTTTTATTTAACTCAGTCTACTTACAGAACTATGTAATCTGCAGCTCAGTTATTTTAGTATTTAATACATTTGTGTTACGGCTATGAACTAGTTTTGAAAGTCAAACAAACAACACAATTTAATGCATAAACAAAGAGCATTTATTTGCCAATAGTACCACAAGTGATTATTTTCATTGGCTTTTATAGCTCCCATATTAGTACAGCGTCATATTAGTACAGTGGTTGTTGCCATGTACTGAATTTTCTTGAATTTCCAATTCATTTTCCATCTGATCCATTGAAGTAAAGTATTCTTTGACAGCGTCAAATGAAACAGTTGAAAGGTAGACTGTCAATAAATATGTACTTTTATATAAAGGGTCACCTAATTAATATTCAGGCGTAAAATTTATCAAACCTTCCCTTACCCAAAGGGTACAATTTTTTATGAAGAATTCTCGAACTTTTTTCATTAAATTCCTTGAAGCATTTGCAAGTTCCATTTGCCTTTAACACTGAGAAAAATTTCCACAGTTTTTCACTCTCTTAATATTGACCGAAATTCTCACGATAATCTGCGGAAAAGTAGGTGGTACTTTTATTATAACAGGGTTCCAGATTGTTTGTTCAAAACTTACAATGGTAGGGTCAAAATATTTGTGTTCTGAGACTCACAATTGTATTGAAATCAATATTTTTGCGTATGCTAGTATGTATGTGAATGCTAAAGATTGCGTCTACATTAAACACAATTGAATGGCCTCTTCTTGGGCCGTAAAAATGGAATAAATTATTTGAAGTTCAGGTAAAAGAAGATTTGCAAAAAAAAATTACTCTTATAAAACCGGTAATTATCTCTTGCTAATTAAGTTCTCGGACGCTTTTTCAACGTTAACACAATAAGGAATCCCCAACGAAGCTCGAATTTTCTAAATATCTGTTTATTCTACATCTGTAGATATAAAACGCAGACTCTGCACTAACCATCTTTATTATCTCGGAAAACAAGATTTATTGTAAAAAAATTGTAAAGAAATACGTACCAAAGAGACGCAGACCGTAACGTGTATTAAAATTTATTACTACATTGATCTCTTCCTAGAAATCGGAATGAAAAATGGATGTTAAGTGTGTAATTATAGTACATACATATGTCTAACAGTACCTATTTACGGAAAAAAAGGCATTTACTTTGCACGCCAGACATAAAATTAACCATATAGGTAATAATCAGAGTACGTGAGGTGAACTTTATCATCTAGATATACTAGATATAGATAGATCGTTATAGTCTATAATTTAGAATTTATTATAGTCTAGAACTTAGTAACTGGTATAATTAAATGATGTCATAATTTTAATATACGTTTATTGATCTTAGGTTATTTAATTATTATTTTAATCATATATCAATGATGACAAGATTTGTGTTAAGAAGGAACTCTTCAAGGTAAGCATACTATTTTATTTACTGAAGGTCTTCGATGAGGTATAATGTAATTTATTGTTTCAGATTGTTTTATCCTTTTTTGAGCTTTTTTTCACAGAATTATTCCCTAATATCAAAAATTGGGCTATATGATTCAATCCATTCCAATGATAGAGTGTCAGAGTAAACGGATGCAGGTAGGTAGTAGAGCCATGCCGATATCAGTATAAACGAGCCATCTCGACCTGGACGGTACTATCTCTTCTCAGAAGACCAACCTAAAATCACAGTATTCATGCTGTCGTGTTTCGTTGGCGATTGCAAGCCGAAGGCCCTATGCAGAAGCATCATCATCATCAACAACCCATAATGTCCCACTGCTGTGCTCGGGTCTCTTTTTAGGAGAGGGTTAAGGCCATACGTCCCCACGCTGGCCAAGTGCGGGTTGGGGACTGGCAAGAATACGTTGTGGCTACGTATCAGGCTGATAAGCTGTTCGAAGGCTTCTAACTAAGCTTCACGACTGTTATCGTATAATAACAACAGAAAGAAGCATCTCAATATATTTACAAAGGCCCATAAAGTGGGGTTCACCATGCTGCATTGCATTTTTCTATGTATGGTATGTATGTATTTACAAATAAAAGTATATTTGTATTTATATCAGTTGTTTAGTACTTATAATACAAGCTCTGCTTAGTTTGGGACTAGATGGCGTTGTGTGTTAGATGTCTGAAATATTTATTTATTTATTGTTGCATTGTCTGCATACGCAATGAGAATTGTGACCACTATTCGTTTATTATAGTCATGCTTGCTATCAGGCAGAGTAAATTTACTATGGCAGGCTCATGTATAAAATATGCAAAGTAAGTATGGAAAGTATAGATTTTCCGTAAAATGACAGGTCTTAAAATCATTAATTACTTGTTATTTTACACCTTGATTCAAAAATGTGTGCAAAGAATTTTCTTCACCCAGGTACTAATAAAACGAACGCTTTTATTATTCTATATCATATTTACAAACACTTAATATCTACTTAACTGTATTACAATACATGTAAAAAACCGTTACATCACATACATAAATCATTCACACCCGACGTCGTATCTCGTATAATGACAAGGATATCAGCCTAATTAGTAGTAAGCTGATGATTAGCTGGCGTCTAATTGCATAATTAAGATTTCAATCGAGATTAAAACATTAAGTTACACAAAATTTAATTTAGATATTTTATAATTTATTGTGTAATAAAACTATCTAAACGAGGTTTTACCCAAAATGTTAAGACATAAAATATGTAGAAGTGTTGTATTGAAATGTATAAAAAGTTTGAAATTGTTTATTTGCTAGTAAAAGGTAAAAGTGGTGGCCAAGTACTCAAAAAGAAGCTGATATAATAAATTATATTATTCTAAAAATTATTAACTGTCAGACTCAAATAGGTATATTAATATGTTACGTGGTTCTTATCTTAAGGCTTGAATATTTCATAAATAATATTACAGAGACAAATGACTACTTATTTTATATGTAGAAAATTTGACTACACGGTTGGCCTAGTGGTTTCAGTGGTCGCTACACTGCTTCCTACTGCGCCAAGTGTTGTGGGTTCAAATCCTACACGGGACAACACTTTGTGTGATTCATAAATTGTTGTTCTAAGTCTGGGTGTACTTTGTATCCGTTTGTAACAAAAAAAACTCAACAAATCGTATATTTAAAAATAAGTAATAAGTTTAAACAGGATAATATTCAATTAATTTTATAAAAAGGTTCTTAGACAAATTATTTTTAGGCTTGATCTTCTCTATGGCTTGAAATTATTGACTTCATTTTTTTCAGAATTCCTTACAACACACATGCCTCCGCTTCAATTGGATCTAACCCTGACTTTTTATAGCCAATAAAAAATTCAATCCTAAACCACAACATGCTTAAAAATGCTTTCTCAAAAATTACATTTCGCTACATCTGAGTACCAGTGGAGTGTAATTTTCTCATGTAGAGACTACAATATGAATTTCCACTCAATCCGAATTGGTTGGTGCAAATGGCGTCGCGTGTACCCATTCCATTAAGATAAGCCAACCAAAACGAGATGCGTGGCTTACGATTAATGACAGGAACCGGAATGTTTTTGGTCCATTCAAACAGACAGCATGTTTGGATGAACAAAACATAATGGACAAAGTAAAGGTGCTCACAGATAATAATAAAATGAATGTGGAGGAATTTACACAAATCACAAAGAGATGCTGATTGCGAATTTTATGTTTACAGTTTATTTGAAATTCAACCTTTTTAAAATTTTCACGCTTATTTGCTTCGAATTGATGAAACAAGTGTATAACAGTTTAAAACACGGATGGTGAACTTGGAATTTTCAACTATAGATAATTTGGCCAATAAGCTTATACTCCCCTAATTATCCATTAAGTAATATCCTTTTTCATAATTGGCTTCCATTCCTACCTATCTCCCTTATTTTACTCTGAAAACAAAAAATGTTTTAACCTTTTTTTCAGAATATTATTTCAATAATGAGACAGAGATCTTTCACTCAAATCGCTACAACTAAAAGTTTCCATTTATTCTGTTGTCTGCATTCAACCGACCTTCAGTATGTTCTCAGACCACCTTGTAGAAAGGCTATTAACGTCCTCTAGTACGTTGTCGTCACTGGCTCTATAAAAACACTAAAATATGAAAATACATTAATTTGAACCAACTTTAATATTAATTGATTGGACTATTATAGAGAAGTTATTACGACGGTGGAACATAAAGTGTTCGTTTATATTCATAGACCATTAAAGTAAGATTTTAGGTGAAATATAGTGGTGGCGTAAACTAAACGCAATTGGAAAGTCCGAAAAACAAGGTACGTAAGGTAAGGCAAATATTTTGTAATAACAAGACTAAAATTTATATCTATTCACATAGTCATCCACTAATATAAATCTATACACATAAAAGAGGAAGGTGACTGACTGACTAAGATACCCAGACATTAACGCACAATCCAAATCGCTGAACCTAGAATCCTGAAATTTTGCATTCAGTTTCCTTACATAACGTAAGTGAGCAATAAAAAAGGAGTTTTGAATATACCACCCCTATGGAGGTGAAATAGGAGATTAAAATATCTACTTTTGCGCGAGCGAAGCCGTAGGTAAAAGTTAGTTACTTAATATTTCGTTTACATATTGGCAAAATAAAATAATAGGGGCTACGAGTACAATATCTCTGGGATTAGTGTCGTGATCTTATATGCTTATTTAATTTTCCATGAGCCTGTACTATAAATACGTTTAGAAAATATGTGAATCTTTGTTATTAAATGGTGAATTGTGGATAAAGCCAGTAGTAATTTTCCTGAAACTACTAGTCAACACTACCGAGAAATTCAGATTTAATTAAAGGGTCTCAATCTAGTCTTCCTAAATTGTTTCTTTACAAGTACTTCTTAATAGAGTGACGCTATCAGACTTCAAGCTTGCCGTCTGATTCTGAAGTGGGACTCAAAGGTTGGCACTGCATTAGTGGTTTTTGAGATACAGGTCCATAGGCGGCTGTATGCACTAACCTTATTGGTTTTATCAATCACTTCTACAAAAAAAAACATCTGTACTCAATTTTCCTCTTGAATTGCCTTGAATATTAACTCCTTTCTATTAATCGTTTTGTAGAAAAAAACCATGAATCCATAATTTGCTAGGCTTTTAACCATAAAATAATAATATTTAAACCAGCCATTACGACCATGCTATGCAAAATAAACAGTATTTGTCACTTTTAAATCCAACGATTACAATTATTTCCATATTCTGTTCTACAAACCCAGTCAAATGTTAAACATTAAGCTTAAGCAATTTGGTTATGACAGTAATTTCACTATCATAACTTAAGTTCTTAAACCTAAACAAACTAATAGACGTTATAATCTGGCACCGTTAGAACGCAAGTAAAATTAAATTTGGGTGTACGGCCATTATCTCAGAGGATTCACAATTGTAATCACGTAGTTTTAAACTTTTTGCATCGATAAAAAACTTTTATGAGCAATTCTTAAAACAAACTGACAATAACTATATATTTGAACTTTAGCACTTGGATTTTCAATAGAAAATACTAAAGTTTTTATTAATGTACATCCAAATATTATTTATATTATTTTCATGGCTTATTTGCCTACTGTGGCACACCGAAATATGAAATTGTAGAAAAAACAGTGCAACTTGCAATAGTTAAAGACAGAATAAGATTTTTTAGTTGTCTGACATATTTTCTCAACTATTCTGTGCTATCTGGGCTGATTGTGCTTTAGACTATGAATTTTCGCTGGTAAGATATTACACTATGCCTTATAAAATTAAATTATGCAGTACCATGGTTATAAACCACAAAATCATCTAATATTGATGGGTACATGTTTGTCACTGGTATTACCTTCCTGACCTGTGACTTCTTATATAAATGTAATATTTTTAAGGAAGCCACAAATAGTTCGAAATAAGTTCAAATATATATTTCATCTACTATGACTAACTAGTTAGTAGATAGTCTTTTTAAAAGAGAAGTATCAAGTTTTCTTTTTTAATAATGAATATCATTGTTACATAAAATAAATAACACAAAACTCCTAAGTGAAAATACTATATTGGACACCAGCAGCAACAAAAATACTCCACGCTCTTCAACGTTTTGATAATAACTAACGTTTTTCCAATATCAACAAAGTCGAAGAGCGTCGTTTCTTTTAAAAAAAGCATTTTTTTTTAAATTTCATTCCTATTTTGCATGGCTTCATACTAAGAAGCTCTAGGCGTACGTATGCTGACTATGCTCTTGGGGTTAGGTTGCACTAAAAGGACTGGCAAAAATTTAGTCTTAACGTCTGAATGGGGTCAATTTGAATTGGTAACGAGCAAATAGAGTAGGTATTTCAAAACAGTTTAGCCATAGAAAAAAATAATAATGCTATTCCCTTTTTCATTAATCCACTATGTTTTTCCGTTACCTTGTATTTCCATCGAGCAAATTGAGAGAATATACTTTAAAATTAAAATAAATATTTACTCTACAAGAAACCTGTTATATCTGTATCTCGCGCTTCAAACGCTCATTCCGGAGCCCTACAGAGAATCCGTATACAAACAAAATTTTAATCATTATTAAAACGGACGGCTGAATGTTTCCCCCGAGTCACGATAAAACGCTTTGATGGCACCAGGAATGCCTGCGACGATTACCTATTCCCCAGACAATTCTGTTACTTCAATAGGAAGTATAAGCTTCATGATTTCTTCTCCTTATTTTTCTATTTGTTTATCTTTATCATTGACAATTCGAGAATTTACTTCTAAACGAAATATTTTAAGTCGTGCAACTGATTTCCCTAGACGGATTTCATTATTTTATTGATTGTAAAATTATATTATTGCATGAAAAATCGGGGCCATTGAGGTCTATATCACATTAAAATACAATATATAACAGTGAAATTCCCTCTCTTTTTGAAACCATACAATCTGATATTCTGGGCGATTATGGAGGTGAAGATCTATGACCAGTCTTATGCTATCAGCCAGAATGAGAGCGGGGAAGACCAGGACGAACTCGATATGTGGCGGACCGCTCTTCGACAGGCACTGGTTGACGCGCGCGGCTAGAGCAGCTATAAAATGCTCGCCAACGCGCTGTTGGTGCCATTCTACCTAACCTCAAAACTTGGGTAAGTAGGGAGGGAAGTCACCTACCTTACCTAGCGTCACCTACCTGCTGACGCAGATACTCACCGGGTATGGTTAATTCGGTGAGTATCTGAAAAAGATCGGATGCGAGAAAAATGCCACCGCGGCGCAGCCGACTTGGTCTCCGCACAGCTTACGCTGAAGGGCTGCCCCGCGTGGGTGTCTGAACATGAAGGCCTAGTCGGCCGGCCTACCGAAGGCCCATACGCCGTCCCCCTCCCCATCCAGATTGGGTCGACAGACATTACGATGTAAATATCTCAAGTTATTTTATAATTAAAGCTTAGTAATTGTAGTAACAAATAATTATTATTATTGCTGATATATAAAATACAACACCATATTTTAAAAATAAGCAGAGCTTGTAAGTACAATAACAGCTAGATTGACTATAGAATACTTTTTTGTTAACACATACAAATTACACATAGAAAACACTCAAACACCAAAACAAATAATTGCAGGTGGTTTATAACCATTGAGACCTCTAACACAGCAATTTCATAGCCTACTACTGCGCTAGCGAAGCAGTCAACAGAACATAGTCATCTAACTAATTAACAAGTTCTTCTTAAACCATCTAACAGACGTATTATATTTGACACATAAAATAAGACAATGTATACAATGAAAACGATTGCATTATAAAACTGGCAACGCTTTCTTTCCAATTAAAATGCAAATTCAGACAAATAATTCAGAAAAGGGCATTTTTTATGCCCTCATTAAGAGAAGCCCCCTTTTTACAAGCGACCATGGTGCAAATGCTGAATGTGCGTAATTGGCTTTATATAATGGGTTGTTGAATTAATAACTAGGATAAAGATAATTTATAACAAAGAAAAGGTTCATATTAATATAAAATATTTATGTAGCTCGACTTTCGTTAGACAAAACTTTATGGTGCGTATTTTTAATCCTTCTAAAACCTTTTCTTTTTTGAAAGGGTTATATAAAAAATATTTTGCTTGTATTTACAACTTTCTAGTTCAAACTTGTCGTTAACAAGTTGTGAGTAGAAAACTCACAACATGTATATCATCGGCTAATTTTTTCTCCATATCTTTTACAAACATTTCTACTTATCAAGGAAAATAAAGTAACTATGCAAAGAAACGGTCGATTAATATATCAATAAGGAAGCTTATTATAGGGAATTACGGAACGAAATATCTTTCTGTACCCTTGATTGGTATATGTATTGATAATCTTTATGTTTTGTTTGGTTATTGGTTAATTAGATACTGAAAAGGTAAAAGTACATAGTACGTATACATAGTTTTAAATATATTTAGATAGATAGTTCTCTCTTCGCACACCAGAATCTCTACACTTGAAGTTTAAAATATACAGCAGAAATAATGAAAATCAGTGGCCTTGTCGTTCAGAGCAATTTCTTCCAGATAATTTTGGAATGGACTGCGCCCACAAGTAAAATATGATTTGTCAATTTACACCGAAGTAGTGTAGTGAATGGTTGTGTTTGTTGCCTCTTCTAACGTGTAAACTGAAAATGTTTTAATAAACGCCAGGACAATGAGATGTTTTTATTTTTCATGTAATTTGCCTTTATCACTTAGGCAGGCATCTAAGTTGTATGAATTAATATATTTCTAATTCATAACAATAACCACAATTACGTGCGGGAATCTGCATCATTGGGCCTCCATAGCACGTACGAGCTATGGAGGCCCAATGATGCAGAAGCAACATTAGGCTGCCGTAGCGTGGGTCACCATGCTGCATTGTTGCATTGCCTGCATTATATACAGGCAGAGTATAGTCACTTTGGTTGGGCCATACATAGAAGAAAATCTAAACGAATACTATATAATTGAAAAGAATCTTAACCTACTTAGTATACAATTAGTTATATAACAACTATAAAAAATTACAAGCTATAATCATATATAAATAAAATTAAATAAATAAACCTCTTATTTACAGTTTTTATAATTTAAATAGATAATATTGTATGTCTTTACATTTTGATTAAAAAATAGTCTGTATAGTCATATCAATAGTCTAAGTTATCTAAATGTATTTACGTAACTATAACTTATATAGCAATGTTAAAAAAAACCGGTCTTGCGCTACTGGTTGTCATTGTGAGTCAGCTATTTTTTTAATCTCATCAAATCATCTAGTGAGTGGCCTTCTTCGATAGCGTTTACACGTTGGTCCTCTTAACCAGTATACAATTTTTTTTTAATATTATAACTTTGAACAAAGAAATTTAGGAGAGAAGAGTGGGTACTTGTCGTCGCTTAACTATCTTACCTACAACCCTTTTGCGAATGTTAAAACGAATTATTCAATTACTTATTTCAAGTACATTATTATTATTACATCAATCCTCCACCCGGCCAGGGTGGAACTTATTATGGCTTTAATACTCTACTGAGAGGAGACCCGAGCCCAACAGTGGGACATTATGGTTTGATGATGATTCAATTATTATTTATGTTGACACCTCCACTGCTGTACATACTTAGGCAAATAGATAAAGACAGAATGCGCATTAAATTTACGTATTTTCTGTTAATTAACATTTCCTGCTTCGGGTTTTTAAATTTTCAAGGTGTATTTTTTAAAACAGGTTCACAAAAAATTAAAAAATATTTATCCTTATCATTTACATAAACAGAATGTATACATAAAAATACCAATGAATGACTAATTACGTTAATGCCGAATAAATTTAAATGCAAATAAAATCGATTAACATATTTAAGCAATCATTTCTGAAAGGAAAAATGTAAGTAGGTACCTATCATTTAATTTATTATTGCACGCTCAAATTTGACAGATCCATTAAACTTAATTTCCGCAGATCTTAGACAAAAACGCAAATAGAAATTCAATTTGTTACCCTCCTACTGAATATTCTAATAGCAGATCTCATTTCGTTTAACGCGGAGACAAAAACGGAAATGTCAACGAAAAAAAGTTATGGGTCTTCATGTTTAACACTACTAAATTCAGTTCACTGCGATACGCAATCATTTTAATAGTTCTGATCATCTTTTTAAAGACATACTTTTGTAATAAGAATAAAAACAATTAAATTTTGTTTTTCCTTTGGACGTGACGGAGCTGCTGATACTCTATTTAACTTTATCTATGCCAATACTTAGCGTTTTAATGTAGATTTCTTTTTTTGCAAAAAAGTGGCGGCTACGCACCTTATTAAAGTGGCTATTCCAAGTGGCCTCTGAAAGTTCTAAAATGAAAAATTATGAACAAAAATCGAAGTCAAGATTTTAATGGATTATACAGGTGGAAACGTCGAAACAATGTTTAAAAACTTAACACATGAATCTACAACAAAATGTTTTAAAGCTAATAACGATTTCTGATCACTTAGACCAGAGATTAAAAGATTGGAATGGCTAAACTTCAGGCTGTTATACAACATCAAATGGTCCAAAAGTTCAAAAAGTAAAACCAACTTTATCTCAACCAGAATACAGTTTAAAATTAATCTGAATACATTCAGTTGTGCGCAATATTGCGGCTCGTAGCCACAGTGGCGTTAAATTTTGATTGCTTAAAACATAAAAAATAAAACAAACTTTGTTATATTTGAAAGGAACAACTTCTGTTTTACAGCTTTACAGCGGCATATAAAAACAGGTGCGTGGCCAACAATTGAAAATTAAAAGTAAAGTAAAATATAATATTCGACAACATTGACTGGGATTTGTATGAATTGATTTTTTTATATAGTTCGAAGATAAAGAACCGCTTATCTTAAAAATACATTTTATTTTAATTAAATCTACACTAAACTAAATGTTGTTTTTCCTCATTTTTTAGCTTAAGGTATTTGTATGTACCTCTTAGCTTTTGAATAAAGATCGACGATCTCATCTCAATCTTTGAGATCTTATTTTAATGATGAGTTTAAGTAAGAACATCTATGAACTGACTTACCACGGAATAAGAACAAAGGTGATTCTTAAATAAATGATATAAGAATATTAAAATAACAACATGAAATGGCAATTTCAAGTTACAACACTTTTTTATTTGCAGTCAGTCACAGGTTATACCAAAGTCAAAATTGTAAGAAAATATACGTTGCCAAAGAAAAACAAACAGATATTACTTGAGGTACACAAACACATATCTATATATCATATTCCCAGCCATTAATACGTCAACACACGGTCGTATACCAGAATACTTGATTGATCAATTCACAAAACGTATCTCTCTAAGACAAATTGTTCCCGCTCGTTCCAGAAAAGCCGTGTTATTGTAAAACTGAGCATGAATTATTATGGACCCAACTCCTACATTCACCAGTTTTGAAGCCGTATATTTTATCTGACTCTTGAGGGTTTCCTGACAAATGAGATATCTTGCGACCCTAACGAAAGCAACTTGGGTTTGTACGGCGTCTATGACATGCCTACATTGGGATTTATAAGAATGTTATTCCGTAAAATACCGACAAAACTGTTTTTTTTCTCGTATAATATATTTTGTTTTTTGTGAGAACACTAAATTATCAGTAGTCAAAGGTTTTATATTTTAGTAACGATTGAGGTAATCGTTTTGTGAAGCGACGGGCATCATACCCCATCATTATGATATAGCCTTGTCTTGAAGCATATGAGTCCACTCAACCCAGGTGATACAACTGCCTCGCAGAAAATTAGTCTTAAAAAATTACTGCTTCGGTGGCGCAAAGGTAGCGTAACGGACAGTTGTGCTTAAGGTCTTGAATTCAAATAACAGGTTGGACCAAATGTTTGTATTATCTGAAAATATTTGTTTCAGAGTTTGGGTGTATTTTATGTATAATGTGTATGTATGTACAAAAAAGTACTTCTGTATTTGAACAGTTGTCTAGTACCCATAAAACAAGCTCTGCTTAGCTTCTCTGCTTTATATATTATTGTTATTTTTTGTTACTGAATAAGTCTTGGGACTTACTCAGTATATTATACTTAGAATTAACCCTACTCAAAGGCCAGAGTGTGATAATTGGTCAAGCGCTAGAAAAAAAAAATAGCACTGCACTTATATGTCTTGAGTTCCAAGTAACCTGTTTGGTTGCTATGCCCCTTTCATAAAATAAATCAATATGATTTCCCATTAATTCGAAAAATTGTTCTTCAGATCAACGTATTTTAAACAATAACCTCAAATAAGTCATTAGAAAGCACCTCACCTATGTATTTTGAGCTCCAGGTGTCCTATTTGATTATTTGTCCCCCATTCACAAACGAAAATAATGTGATTTCCCATTAATTCGAAAATATTCTGAAGCGTTCTTCAGTTAAACGTATTTTGAACAATAACCCTTCACTACACGGTCAATTACTTTCGATTGTATTTATTCCACTGTCAAAACGGATAGCACGGATGCCAGTCAATCTATAACTTCAAATGAGTTGTATACATAAAAGGATTGGAGCAATTTACATTGTAAATTGGCTACGAGATAGCTTTTTACGTGCCCAGTTGTTTGTTTAAATTACTCTGATAGCTTTTGTTTTGTCAAACTTTATAGATATATGTAAGATCATTTCAGCAATGATTTAAGTTTTTGGTGAGTGACCTTTATTTAAAATTAAAATATAGATAAATAATTACGATTATTTGAATGTTATCGTTTTTACCTGACTGTGTCAGAAGGAGGGTAATATTTTTCGAACGTTTGTATGTATGTGGGTATAAATATGAATTCTTTGCGCGCCCTACTGCCCAAAAGGCTGGACGGTTTTGTTATAGAGGTGTCATTGAATTCATCATAATCCTGAGAGTGACATAGGCTATATAAAATTTCAAAATGGCACCCGTAAATGGAAAAATGGCGGTTGGAGTTTTTGGGTATTAAATGAAAGATCGCGGAAAAATCATTTATATTATTATTTTAACACAAATTATCAATTAGTCTATTCAAACCCAAAAAGATTAGATAGGCCACATGATCAAAATTGCTTGAAAGAGTCGCAACGGCTACGACATCTGAAACGAACAAATTGATTTTGAAGAAATTTTCAGTTAATTAAATAAAAAAGATTGATAAAAATATTATTAGAAAAACAAAAAACCGACCGCTTAAATGTAATGAACTGAATGAAACAAAACAAATTGGGCATTCCTACATATATATAATCTACATCTATATATATAAAATTCTCGTGTCACAGTTTTCGTTGCCATACTCCTCCGAAACGGCTTGACCGATTTTGATGAAATTTTTTGTGCTTATCCGGTATCTATGAGAATCGGCCAACATCTATTTTTCATCCCCCCAAATGTTAAGGGTGGACCACCCCTAAATTTTTTTTTTTATTTTTCAGACAAAATTTTTTGTTTTAATTTTTTTATGATACAGCATACAAAAATACCTACAACCCTAAATTTTCACCCCTCTACGATCAACCCTTATTTTTTAATAGCCATTTTAGTTATTTCATCATTTTTCCTCTCCGGTCGAAAACTGATCAATCGTCATTTAATTAGTTATCCCCGCCAGATGTCTACAGGTGTAATTTCTGACCCAGTAAACAGCATGGAGTAGGGATGAGAACGAAGCCGGTCTCCTTTCTTTCTCACTCCCTACACAGTTGTTGGCCATCATTATTGTTTATGCATCAAGTGTATTAGTAACGTTGACAATTATTATTTTGCTATCTCAGTGTAACGCTNATATACACGTTCTAACATACATACATACTTACAATAAGCGATTTTTTTGTCTACACTAGAAATTGCTAGGAAATTATTTATATGGCAAAACAACGTTTGCCGGGTCAGCTAGTATATGAAATATAAATATCACTCAAAACTATTCCATTCTTTTATGACCTCTTCATCAACAATCATAACAAAATAATAACATCACACATCTCCATCTGATTTCAAACTAGACAGAACTTAACACATGATTATGTTAATTATCGTACTTGTAAATAAATTACTAACAGTTAATTTAGTTAGGTATAATTTCCATTACTTAACATGAAACTCTTGTTAGCTAAGAAAATAAAATTATGTCATTTCATAAACGTTAAGAGTATATTAAACACTTCATACATATTATTATCAGCAAAGCTAATTCATTAAAAGTCTCTAATTTGAATTCAGGTTAATTAAATTGCTACGCCAAACTAAATTTTCTATAAACAATTCTGCTAACGATTTCAAAACATTAAGTCGCAAAAAAACTTCTATTTTAACTCATCCATTTTTTAACATGTTAGTTAATGATAACATGAAATAAAAAGAAAAAAACTACACTCGCTGTTAAAAAACAATATCTAGGAACCCTATTTGCTAATTCATTTGCATTTTAATTGCTAATAAAGACGGGTGTTTTATACAAAGTCATACTGCACTTATCTGAGTTTCTTCACTAAGGAAGCCAATCACTTTGCAATGCATACTTATTACCAACATTTGTCATTATCATCATCTTAGCCAACCCAAGAAGTGCTGCCTTGAAGTCGTTAAGGGTGACATGCGTGTGTTTCTCTACCAAAGATGCCGAAGACTGGGCAAAGTGGAGAAGAAAAAGTAGGGAAGCGGATCTCCGGGATCTACCCATTCTACCGGGACCCGGCGGAGGCAGCACGGCTAGATGTTAGTTTCCCACGTAGACGCAAAACGTGGGCGAACCAGCGCAGACGATTCTCCTGCAGCTTGTCAGCAATGTCACGGACACGGAGGCCGCCGCGAATGCGGTGGTTTCTCACACGATCCTTTCACGTAACTCTGCACATCCACCGCAGCATATTATTACCAACATTTGTATTTAAATGTAAATATTTTGGACATCTAACTAAAACTAAAATAAAAATCTAAACTTAGCAGAGCTTGAATTATGGGTTAATTTTGATTTGTTAACTTTTTTTAATCATTCGTATTATACATAAGGACACACCCAAACTCTGAAACAAATATTTGCAGAACTTATAAAGATTTGGTCTGACCAGGAAGTCGAACCCGAGTCCTCATGCTCTGTAGCTGCGTACGCTACCACTGCGCCAACGAGACAGCAATTGAGGCATTTGTAACTTCATTTGTTCATTTCTACAGAAAGCCAAATAAGTAATCAATTATAATAACGGTAAAATTACACAATATAACTCATAACTAAATTTAACTTATATTGTTAAATTCGAAGGGTCCCATAAATCTAATATGTCCATATCTGATTACGCAACAACAAATAAATAAATTTAAAACTAAGAGCTATTGAATATTCGAGTTAATAATTATGAGTCTGACCTATTCAAATTAAAATCTGATCTTTGAAAATCTTTAATACTAGAATTATGAATAGTGTGATTTAAAAATTTAATTGGTAATAATTTACATTGGGTTAAATTATCTTCAATCTTCGACAACTCATAATGACCCACTGCTGGGCTCAGGTCTCCTTTTAGAAGTTTAGGCCATACGTCTCTATGCTGGCTGAGTGCGGGTTGGGGAATGAAATCATTTTTTTTAATCACTTCATGATTTCTGAGTTTCCTACTAAGATATGTCAATGCATTTGTGTTAAAGTATAAGACGATTAAACGACTTCAATAGCCTGACCAGGGTTTGTTATTAATAATTTAATGTATAGTATGCTTCGTAATAATTCGATTGCGAGATAAAATACACTTAGTCCCATCCCAAATCCCAATCTTCATAGTACCCGTACTTTGAAAGAAAATTTTATGATAAACTGAAAAATAACAAATAATATTTATTATTTAAACAAATTTTGAGCGTCAAATTATAACGGCCATCAAAAAGACTTTGATTAGATTGACGAAAGTTGGCAATTTCACCCGGCGAAGTTGTTCGTCCGGTATACTAAACAAGCGGTGATTACCTAAAGTTTAATTGAAAATCCTGAAATCTGTGATGATAAGGATTTTTATTATGCCCAGGTAAAGCATAAACTTCGTAGATCGTAATTGGAAAAGGCAGTAATAATAAAATTTTATACTTTGCTCAATATTTGAAAATGTTAAAACGTTTTACAGTGTGCAGTAATATTCAAAATTCCGGTGTTAAACTCACAAAACAACACATTGATGTTTATTTTTTAAATTAAATATCAATTAATAAAGGCCTTCTTTTATAATGTTTCTCATGCTAGAAATTCTCGTATACAATGTGCCTGCAACTAATTGCAATCAGTATTTTTTACTACTTGTTTTAAAATGCAGGTTAAATATCATATATAGCCCTGAGCATTAAATATGCTGATATACAAAAATGCACGAATTTTTATATTTTATACAAACCAAACTAGCTATGCTGAGCTAGTCTAAAATACAAGTAGTCTAAGTTACACTTTATATCATCAGCTATATGGCAGTGAAAGTCTCGTCAAACTCGGTCCAGCCTTTAAAGAGATGAGCAGGAATAAACAAACACACAAAAATTTGAGTAAGTACTGTATATACTTTTATATACGTTTAGTGAAAAGTTTTTATTTTGAAATTACAAACAGACACTTCAAATCTATTTATTTGTATATATAAATAAATACAGGTGCATGAAATACTCGCCCTTACTGAATGAGACCAACAATTTTGAAGTCAGTGTTTATTTGTGTAAACGAATGATTATACTAACGAAGTAATATCACCATACTAGAGTATTCAACTTTATTAGTTTAATTATTACAAAGCCCCTGGCTTTGTGATATTAATTTGTTGATGCAATTTATTACGATTATATTCATGTAACATAATAAAATATTATTTCTGGTGGCGGTGTGTTAATAAAAGTGGTGGTATTTTGTTCAGTTACTTAAGTTATAAACTTATTTACATACCTCTAATTTGCCTCTCAGTCAGTGTGTGACCACGTCAGTGCAACCTGGTCGAAACATCAGACAAATCAGAGGTATGTAATACCCTTTAAATAAGTGATCGCGTTAATTCCCGTGAAAATAATTACTATGTCATGAAACGCTAAATTTAAAAGTTAGCATCGTTACTGAACTGCTGTTAAATTAAAATATTGTACTAAAAAGAGCAATGTTATCTATTACATTTCATATTAATTGATGATATTTAATGTAATTCTTACGATTTCATAAATTTTGTTACATAGATAGTGAACTCTTATAGAATTACATTTTTTTTAATATGTTAATATATATTCATAATATACTAAAACTCTGTGACAAAATTGTTATCGCACGGCGGATTCTGTGTCAGATAATAACGATTGCCCACGTCGACATCAGTTTACCGATTGAGCGATTTTTTCCCGGACTGATAGTCGCTAAAGACGATATGTACTGGAACGTAGACCGTGATTGGATAAATTTGGTCGAATTTACGGGTAATTTAAAGAAGTAGTTAGTAATGGGTGTAGCAGTTACCTACATTTTTATTACGTAATAACTATACTGTAATTAAGATAACCTAATAAATAAAGATTTTTTCACCCGCAAAAGTAAGACATCCATAGAACATTTTTTTAGTTTACCGTGGGAGAGCCACGCTTCGGCATGAATGGGCCGGCTCGACCGGAGTGATACCACGGCCTCACAGAAAACCGGTGTGAAACAGCGCTTACGCTGGGTTTCATCGAGTGAGTGAGGATACCGGAGGCCCATACCCCAATCCAACGCCCCCTATCCCCCTCACCATCCCCCTTTCCCCCAGGCCGCCATAGTGTGGGTCACCATGCTGCATTGTTCTTTTTCGCATTGAGGATTGTGACCACCACTCTTGGATTCTGCTCATGCTTACCATCAGGCGGGGCAGAGTCATTTTGGCAGCTTAAATATAAAACAAAATAAAACACATTGCATGCTTTCTTGTAATAAGGGTTATCGAACACTATATATTTTGATACTATTACAACACTATATTATTATGATACCTATACTCATCAGTAGTAACGTCTAGAGCAAGGTGATATTAGCGAAACTCTTATCTGAACTAGTATAGTATAGTGTCTTCTGTGTATAAAGTTAAACTGTATGCAGCTTGGATAATACTGCATCATTCTGAGTTATCTACTACGATTATAGAGAGTGTGAAATGTAGTTTTGTGCGTCAAAAAATTGCTCATACATACACACACATACACACACACACTCACACACACACACACACACACACACACACACACACACACACACTTGTATTAAGTATTAGGAATTGTCGTGCCTTTTAATTATTTCAATCAACATCAAAAATAAATGGAAAAAAAGGTGACAAATGAAAAACAACTTGGACAAAGTCTTGGTGTCGATGGTTATGAATGTTACAATAGAAAGGCAACATTGTCGTCACTTAATGGAATAAATGAAAGCGCGACACAGGAAACAAGAAGCTAAGTTTCAGTGGCACAAGTTTCGTTGAGCCGCTTAGTTATGCAGAGTGCGCTCGCCTCAAACGAGTAACTTGCGTGGAACCATCAAGTCTGCCAACTTATGCACGTGTTTCACGCGCCTTGCAACAACTACGTTGACGCTTGTTTTAATTCGTTTACACTCAACTGCGGTTACGGTACAGTAAATTTCAATTATCTTAGCTGCAAACGGCTGAATCGTTCACTTGACTTGAATAATGCATTCCGCTTAGAATTGGATGTAGGTGTTTACGTGTTAGCACTTTAATTACAACGCTTTAGAGTTTAGATCACGAGCTAACAATACTGCTTCTCACTTCAGGCGATAACCACAGGTCTATCTTTTTTAGCCATGGTGACAAAACAACAAAATTATGAAGGATAAGATTTCGCTTAAAAGAAGTGAAAAAATGTTGAAAAAAAGAACTTCCCAGAAATAAGTAGCAGATTAGTCTATACTAATATTATAAAGAAGTAAAGTGTCTAACTTTATTTGTGTAGTTGTAGGGGGTGATATTCAGGAGTGACATATGCCATATTTTGTTATTTTTTTTCAATTAACAACCCATAATGTCCCACTGCTGGGCTCGGGTCTCCTCTTAGGAGAGGGTTAAGGCCATACGTCCCCACGCTGGCCAAGTGCGGGTTGGGGTTGGGGCATATTTTGTTATGATTAAACAAAAAATTCAGTTAAAAATAATCCTTTTATATAAATGTTTACCGTGGGAGAGCCACGCTTCGGCATGAATGGGGCGGCTCGACCGGAGTAATGCCACGGCCTCACAGAAAAATGGTGTGAAACAGCGCTTGTGCTGTCTTTCACCGAGTGAGTGAGGATACCGGAGGCCCACACCCTGACCCCTTTTCCCATCCCCATTCTCCTCCCCATCCCCCAAAGGCCAGCAACGCACTTGTGACGCCTCTGGTGTTGCAGATGTCCATGGGCGGCGGTAATCGCTTACCATCAGGCGATACGTCAGCTCGTTTGCCCGCGATTCCATAAAAAAAATGTTTCTGCTAATCTCTAAAACATGTATGTAATACATATATTTACATGTTAAAAATAAAAAATACATTGAAAATCATAGCATTTTTAAATGAATTCAAAGAAACGCGGCGGTTAACGCCCAACGAAGTGGACACGGGTCGGCTAGTTTTGGTATAAAAAAATGCACGCTAGTTTAACTTAGTGCCTACATTCATCTTTACATACGTAAAATAATAGTAAAAAATGTATGAATACAATTTCCTCATTCTTTCTAAGCTCAATTGAGAGCGCACTCCCGTTTAGGTTACTGGAACTCATTATTTTTATGGAGCGTTTCGCCAAGAAGTACCGTTGAAGTCAGAAAGTGCAATACCGATAGGAAATAGCAAAATGTTCCTGGTAATTTATTTTAACTATTTTCTCTACGAAAATTTGTAAAATAAGTATTCTATTACAATCCATATGGAATTATTTTTAAGAATGTAATTTGAATTTATAATGGCAAATAACATAAGTATCGAAAGATTTCAGAGCCCGTTTTTAAAATAAATTATGTCCATGAATATTATCCACTATTTAATGAGTTACAAACGAAAGTTTAGTAATTGATGTCATTGCAATTGTTGCGCGTTTAAGTATAAAAATAAATATTACGTATTTGCGGTATCTTAATTGAACTTCAACTTTTGATTTAAACAAAAACAAACAACAACCCATAATGTCCCACTGCTGGGCTCGGGTCTCCTCTCAGGAGAGGATTTAGGCCATACGTCCCCACGCTGGCCAAGTGCGGGTTGGGGACTGGCAAGAATACGTTGTAGCTACGTAAATCTTGCCGTTGAATGTTTTGATTTAATGATATCTTAATTCAATCCACACAGTGGGTTTTGGCTGAGGTCAAAAAAGTTTGTAGGTATTCTCTCTTCTAATAAAACTTATCATGTGACAGATGTAACCCAATACTTATTGCAATAATAAATTTAATGCTCACGTTATGAATAAAATTGTAATTCTGCAAATATTTTTTTACGTAATTGATATTTATTATGATTTAATTTGTAGTTTCGTATAAACTCTTTACAACCACTAATTAGTTTAGCATTTGACTTCGCAGTTTATTCTGTACAACGTGACGTAACGTAACGCAAGTGAAACTGAAAAACTATTGCTATCTTAGACTTCTTAATTCATTTTGAAACAAATACATTTATGTGGTTTGAATTACATAGTGATGGAAGATAAATAGTAAAAAAACGAAAAAAACAAACTTTCAAATCTTTAAAAAAAGAGCGAACACCGTCTTAAATGGCCGGCAACGCACGCTTCTGGTATTGCGGGTGTCCATGGTCCAGGCGATACATCTGCTCGTTGGCCACCTATATCATAAAAAAGGTAAATAACGCATTATCCTCTTCTCGATTGCAATACGTTTACTGAATGCCGTTCTAATAAAAAATAATAAATTCATAAGCTTTAGAATTCATTTGAACAAAATAGAAAATATGGAGGATTAGGAATATTACTAAGAAGTCACGAAGATTAGGCTCGTAAGGACGCTTATATTCCCCATACACACGACTGAAACTTGGACTTTGCGAGATGTGGAAAGGCATAAAATAGACGCTCTAGAAATGTGGTGCTGAAGAAGAATGCATGGGATTTCGTGCACCGAATCCCGTACGAAAGTCTCAATAATTCAAGAACTCGGTATCAAGCAGCGTCTGTTCTCCACAGTACAATCTCGCATCCTTATGTTCTTCGGATATGTTTGTCGGCGTGGCCAATCAATCCGTAGAACACTTTTTCGTTCAAGGAAGAGCGGAAAGGACTAGACCCCGTAGAAGGTCACCTACGCGTTAGACTGAACAGATCAAGTCTGCCGTGGGAAGTTCGGTGAACGAGTGCAGCAGGATGACCTCGAACAGGCAACAGTGGGCGAATGTCGTGAATTGCATCACATCTCCCAAAACTGTAACTACATAACGATCACGACCGCTCTGTCAAGAGCTTACCAAATGAGAAGAAGAATTTAATTATTATTTATTAAAGGATTTTTTTTTATTTCTTTGTAATGACAAATTGTCAGTGAAAATAATTCACTTTATGAATTATCATCATAATGAATGTGTAAATAAAAAAAAATAACTTATTGAAATTCAAGAATAGTTTCAATTTCTTAAAGATGATAAATTAAATTAATACAGACTAAGACAGCGAGGCCGCACATACATTTTGTACAAATTTCTAAATTGCGACACCCATTTCTTAATTTTATTTTAAATTTTAATATTTTTAAAAATTATGAGCAACGATAGCAAAGTAATAATTTAAATGCCAACCTCGAAAAAGAAATTCTCAGCGTACCTCCATTATTATAGTTCATAAAAATATATTTCACTTTTAGAATGACAGACGATAACGTATTGAATACTAAACCCGCACAAAAGAGAATAAAATAAAATTAAAAACAAAATTCAGATAGAATAATCGACCTTTTGCTTTTCATTGATTGAACTACGTAGTACGTGAAAATCCCAAATGATTAAGAGGTTATACGGTATGGGAACGAATGAACGCACAAACTTGTATTCATTCATTATATGAAATTAAAGTGACTCTACTACATTTATATTGAATTTTTGCGATATATCAATTACTTATATTAATGACTTCAGTCATGTATTCTGTGATATAGTATAAGTGCAGTAATTTTCTCTTTCTTTAGTTTGCCGCTCTGCACTGAAATTCATAAGCTCAATATTGTTTATTTATATTCAAATGTATTTCAAAATAAATATATATGAAGACTGGAAAAACTGCACGTAAACCCATAGCAGAAGTAGTGCTTTATATAGATAACGTTATTTAATACATGCCCGAACATTACTGTAACATTATTATATTTCAAAGGAACAAACTCAAAGGAACGCTATGCCAGTCGTAAAAATTTTAAAATTTTATTTATTTTGTTTCCTGACAAGAAGTCCAGATAAACTTTAACGATAATTTATGTTAGTATAATCCTCAAGAACTGTAAACGAGGTTTATACTTCTAGTTAAGTTTCAAACATACTTACTACCAAATATACTACCCATAAAGTACTGCTGGCTTGATGCTAGTTGCAAACTCTTCTAGAACAGTAAATGTTGTAATAACATGTGTTATAAAATACGTAGCCGGCGAATAACAACTTATTTCTGGGAAGTTCATTTTACAGTGCTAATAATTGCCACTGTTACTATTCTGGAAGCCAGTGGAAGCTGAATATAATATTAAACCATTTGCTTAGAGTGAAAATAAATTATGGTAAATAGAATGAATATATTTTAGTGAGCGTAGGAAGTTACGGTTAGGACATTTATGAAATTGTGACTACGAACTTACAGGGTTTATGAAAAAAAATTGTGTATATGTCTAAAAATACTCTATTAATAATAAAATGATCCATGTGGTGACGGATTAAGAATATGAAGTATTACCATATATATATATATATATATATATATATTTCATGGGTGTCGTAATAGTTAATCATGCAGGACAAAATTACTGCAAAAAGAAAGTAAATTTACAACACTGGTAAGCTTGCGCCTCCTTGTTAAGGCCTATGGCCAGCAATTTACTATTAAAGAGTACTTTTTTATGTATGACCTACTAAAGTGACTGTACTCTGCCAAATAGAAAACATGAGCAAAATCCATGAATAGTGGACCACAATTATTGTGAATGCAGACAATGCGCCATGGTGACCTACAGTCGGCAGAGAACCTAGGTCATTGACATAGCCTAAAGGATTGGTAAGCTGAAGGGGCAGTGGGCTAGCCATATTAGCCGCAAAACTCATTACCGTTGGGGTAAATGAGTTCTTGAGAGGAGACCGCGTCTCAGCAAACGTAGTGGTCGTCCACAGGTCAGGTGGAGTAATGATCTGCGCAGAACAGCTGGCAAGAGCTGGATCCAAAAAACCGAAAATCGAACCAAGTGGCGTGAAATTTGAGAGGCCCATGTGCAGCAGTGGACTGCAATGGGCTGATGATAATGATGACCTACAGTCTTGTAGCCTATTGGGATGCCTTTACGTCATTGGGCCTCCGGTCTCGCACCGATTAATGAAACACGACAGCACGAATACTTTTAGTTTAGGTTGGTCTTCTTTGAGTGGGTAGTACCTGTGTAATTTGACCTGAAAATAAAAGTAGTTGCATAAAAGATTAAGTTTAACTTTTCCTATTGGCTCTGATATCCTTAAAAATTCTAAGAGATCTCCATGAGCAATAAGACCGGCAATTGTAACTTCTTCATATTTATAACTTAAGTTTAGTTTTGTGTTAACCGTATACAATAAAAATGAGATTAAAGTAATATATATTTTAAGTAGCAAGCGTCTACAGTATAATAGTCGACTTACATCAGTTAGCCCATCTTCTTCTAATATAACTCTAGTATACGATGTGATTTCCATATAAGATCCTATAAAATAAATATGAACTCTTCCAATATATTTTTATATCAACTATATAATATTCATGACTTATGTCAGACACCAGAAAATATTCTTGTCATCATGTTTGTCAGAATCTCCATAAAGACAACGCGTGCTGTGTAATATAAGGCCACCTATTGCGCTCTAAGTTATTTTGCCTCCGTCTTAGTTTTGATGAAATAATGAAAATGATTCTTATTTTGGTAGCTGTAAAGTGCAATATCAAGTAGTTTGAGTTTTCTTGAAGATTTGTTTAACAGGGACAAGTGTTCGGTGTGACACACCCAATTCTAGTGGAAAGTGCTATAACCCTAAATCGTGCCCAAATTGGCTTTATTAAAGGAACGTAATACCCTCAATACATACAAGCATTTTGTACGTAGTTTTACGTGTACATTGGTCATTATTGTACTAAATTTCGTTTGTTTTGTTATTAATTATGTACCAATACATTTCAGGAATGCATGAAATAGTGATACGGAATTAATAAAATGAATAATGAACATTTTAGTTTTGTTAAAAGATTATATCATTTATAAAAACAAATTTTAATTTTATCTACAATTAAAATCGCAGAAAGTTGACTTGAAAATAAAAACAAAAACTAACCAATTATTAAGAACCAGACAAAATGCTATATGCTATTGTTTTACCCATTGTTGTTTCCATTGTTTTTATGTTTCAATTAAACTGACCGATGCACAAAAATACGCAAGTTATGGTACGGCAAGATTTGTAAATCTCTGAACTATCAATGTGTTAAACTAACGTCTTAAATAAGTACGCCAAGGAATTTAATGATTACCCAAATTACTGTTTACCGTGATAGAACCACGCTTCAGCATGAATGAGCCGACTCGATCGGAGAGATATCACGGTTTCACGGTTGAACCGGTAGGAAACAGCGCATGTGCTGTGTTTTACCGAGTAACTGAGGACGCCGGAGGCCCTAGGGTATGAGCCTACCCCTCCCCCCATTCGCCTTCCCATCCCCCGAAGGACTTTCAACGCCTCTAGTGTTGCGGGTGTCCATGGGCAGCGGTAATTGCTTACCATTAGGCGACACGTCTGCTCATTGGCCCCTGTTCCATAAAAATTAAAAAAATATTAGTTATTATATATTATATTACACGACCTCACATTAGTATTATTGTTTTTTACCCTTAATGCAAATAAGGGTCAATTTTATCATCCTCATCAACCGTCTTTAACAATCCATTGTTATACATAGGCCTCTTCTTAAAGAGGAGCCTTTTTCCTACCAAAAAGTGCTTGCCTGAAGTATAAGTTTTAAGGTTTCTTTTAAGTTTTACTTTGCAGTGATGTGCCCCAATTAGTTTAATCTCTTTGTCGCCTCTTACGACACCCATGAGATAAAAAGGGGTGGTGATACTCCTCATACTTAGTCCGTCACTTCACGAAGAAGTTTTAGCTTGATATATAATAACATATCTTTGCAAATGGTTAGCTTTTTAACAACTAAAAAGAGTAAATGAACTCTCGTCTTCAAAGCTTTAAATGATTAAGCAACTAGTTTTACACCTGGCCGAATTCATCTATCCAATTATTACTGCTGCTGATATTAAAATAGGTAACTAAATGGCATAAAAGATTTAGGTTTGATTTAAATCAAACAAATTAACAAAAAAACAAAAAAACAAAAAAATAATAGGTTTTATCAAAATTATTACTATAAAAAACGTTGTGGTTTGCTGTATCGATGCTGTATAAATAGGAAAATTTCCAAGTTTAGTTACTAAATTAAGAACAAAAGCAATTATCTGACTCTTAATACACATTTATCTAAATTTAATACACATAAACAAAATATAATTAGGTCTAATCAAAAAATGCTAAAAGAACATTATGATTTGCTATATTAATGGCGTACAAATAGAAAAAAAACAACTTTATTTCAAAATCTATTCACCAATTAGAATAATGTCAGCTTATGACGATCTTTTTGTTAATTTTTATAACAAAATAGTTAAAAGTGTTTCTATTATATTCATTATGTGATAAGAAAGCTTTTACCTGTTTTCACTAAATTTGATGAACAAAAACAATTGTCTGACTCTCAACACACATTTACATAAGTTTAACCTTAATAAAAAGCCAAGAACGTAAAGGTATGAGCTTTTAAATGAATAAAAATGACTAATCTACACATAAAAACTAAGCTCGTATGTTACTTCAAAAGGTCGTGAGCAGTATAAGTGTAGATTTCCCCGGAGTTCATAATACTGATAAAAGTACCTTCGCAAGTAAAAACTTCTTTCCCTGAGGAACCAACTTTGTCCCAAATAGATTACTATAGGCTTTGCTCCACGACAATAATATGGTGGCTATTGTTGACGAAATATTATGTACTCCGGTGATGTAATTACTAGTTGCAATGTTCGGTTTAAATAAATGCGCGTTGTGCAAATGCACGTAAAAATGCGTCAGTGGGAATATTAATATATAAATCGATATTAAAAATCTTGTTTTCCTAATTTTATTAATTGTTATTTGTTCTTTAGACCGTACTTTCTTGTATTTCTTTTTTTTTTTCGTTCTCAAGAGAAATAGAAGCCATTACGCTTAGTCATATAAAAAAGGGACTTAAATAGGTAAGTAATTATAATAGTGCTTCATTCCTGATTATTCATTGCTACATAAATAATGTTATAAAATAAGAATAAATAAATGTTTATTATACACACAACTAGTCTCATCGCCATCTAGTCCGAAGCTAAGCTGAGCTTGTGTTATGGGTACTAGACAATTGAAATAAATATATATTTTGTAAGTATATGTCACGTATCTAGTACCCATAACTCCGAAACAAATGTTTTCTGGTCACACAAATATTAGGTCCGACCCCGAATCGAACCCGAGACCTCAAACACAGCAGTTGTATACGATACCATTTTGCCACAGGGGCAGTCAATAGAATATAACAGGTAAGGTGAAAATATAAGAAGTAGAATATAACAGGTTATATAAAAGGAATACCTTTTCAATCAATAACGTCTAACAGTCTATTGCTGGACATAAGCCTTCATCCTTCTTTCAATAAGGAGTTTTGACCTATATAATATACTCTGACCACGTGAGTTATTATAGTACCTTTGTATACCTTTTATACAGCATGTTATATTGTTCTTTTATAATTAATTCAGCCATATAATAACAAGGCAAAACTTACCTTATGTTTGAGTGCTTATATGATATGCTTAATACCCTTGAAATTGTTTTAGTTTGATCATAACATTTTATATAACACCATGCTGCGATATACATAAATAAAGAAATTACCATTAAAGTAAAAATGCCGAAATATTGTTAAAGAGTACGAAATTATGCACAAATTTGATATATATCTGCTTTATACCTTTAAACGTTCGTGTTTCATGATATCTCATAATAATCACTCTCATGGGAATTAACGCGATCACTGAATAACCTTCTACTTCGCGGGTTCGACGACGGAGGGCGTGCAAAGCTGAGCCAGTCAGTCTGTGACCATGGCCAGTGTAACCTGGTCGAAACGTCAGGCAAATCAGAGGTACGTAATACCTTTATGTAAGCGATCGCGTTGATTCCCGTGAGAATAATTATTATATCTGATTATGATTAAAAATGATTATGATAAAATTCTAATACAACCAATACCTTAACAGAATCAAGAACTTTTTATTTAAATCCTACTAAGTCGGGGACGAACCAAATTTCGAAATTATTCTAAGGAAACATAGTTTGTTATTATAACATATATATATAAGGTCTGGCAAGTTTCATCTCTGAGGAACGACGTTCAATGTGATGTTTGTGTTGCAGCCGACGCCCAAGGCCCAATATTAGAAACTTTATTAATTCCCTGATGTCTACGTTAACCGTCTTCTGAAACTCTCTACTAATTACAAGGTAGGTACCTAGACAGACCCTGTCTCTAAATAAACATTACCTAGAGTAAATAGTAAGGGTTGGACTAAGAATTTCACAAGTATAATTATATATTTTAAGGTAACACGTAGACGTGTAACAAAATGCGTAATGAACACGTCAAAACCTCGCGTCGAAACACATCTACAATAATGAAGAATTTTATTACGCGCGTGACAATATCAGAACGTATACGAGGAAGACGTCTGCGAGTGTGCAAAAAAAGTTGAAATGCGTAAACTAGGCGGGTTATACAGTATGTGATAAGTCACAGAATGACAGCTCGACAGTCAGCAAGCAATAACATGTGTTTTGTTACTATACCGGAATTTTATTACAATACTGAGTTACGTGGCTCATGAACATGAAATCCAATCTCATTCTACTGATGCT
Organism: Hyphantria cunea; assembly: GCA_003709505.1. Taxonomy (NCBI): domain Eukaryota; kingdom Metazoa; phylum Arthropoda; class Insecta; order Lepidoptera; family Erebidae; genus Hyphantria; species Hyphantria cunea. The sequence continues at coordinate 224,175 of PKRV01000797.1, read as the reverse complement.
ATGTAGCAATGTCTTACGGCACACCATAAGCGTTGTCTTCATATTATCTTTGCAATTTTTGGCTTGAATTCTAGAAGAAAAGGTTTAAGGGTCAAAACGATACAAAGACGATAAAAAGACAGAAAAAAAAATATTTTCACGGACCGCAACGTTTCTCATTTGTCTAGGAAAAAATCTTAGAAGCCCAGATAAGCCGAAAGCAAAATGGAGATGAAACGGAAGGATATTTGAGATGAAGCCACGCGTGCCATATAAGCTTTAAAATATAGCCGGATAGGGGAAAAATCCTTTCACGGGCCACGTTCGGAGCTCTCATGCAAAGAAACTTGCTAAACAAAGTTTAAATCTATCTGTGTGGTTTGTTTGATACTTTCCAAACAGAAGTTTAGCGACGAGTGCTTGGATCTTTTTCAGAATGATATTTTAAGTAAAAAATTTCATAAAATTCAATAGTAATACCGATTGAATATTTTTCTCAATAAGTCTGGTCTCAATGGTGTTATCAACCAAGTAAGATACGATGTATATAACGGCTCATGTTGAATTACGTCGATAACGAAATAATATTTATTGTTTAACAGTCTCTATTTAACAAGTCGTAACAAAAACATCATTTAGCATCTCAAAATATCAAGTTTTAACTAAAACTACATTTTAGATCTAATATACTTTATTAATGCCACAAAAAAATATGGGGCAGTCTTTGGGGATTACCGATAGCAGTGAAGTCAAGATAAGTCCCTAACCTGCACTTGACCAGCGTGGGGACATATGGCCTTAACCCTCTCCTGAGAGGAGACCCGAGCCCAGCAGAGGGACATTATGGGTTATTGATAATGATGATGATAAAAGTGAAAACGCGCGGAGGTAAATATATGCACATGTATACAATATACATATAGTTCATGGGAAGCACGTGGTTTCGATGACGTGACTTTCACGCTTTTGATTCACCCAAATAGTGCTCAACACGCCCAAACAAGTTTTCACTACATACATAATTTTGTTTGTACAGTCACACTTTTAGTTTATTCAAAATAAACTAACGTCTCGACTAATTTTCTAGCCACGACTATATTTACTATGGGAAAATGAATACTAGTTAATTTTATGAAATACCTACTTCTAATATACATATGAAATTGGATGTTATGTTAGCCTAACCGGCGTGTTACTATATATACTAACGACGTATACCATATACATTTACAAGAACTGCAATTAAACCACAATTTAGTTGTAATATTCTTTACTAATACCACAAAAAAATGCGGGGCTGATTCCTGCGACTGCCGATATAAGTGAAAATACTTGGAAGTGTATCTATATACATATATACACAGTAATATATAGCTCATGGGATATATAGCGCGGTGACGGTACGCGAGTTTTGGTTTACACGCCTAAACAAGTATTGCACTACGTATATAATTTTATTTGTACAGTCACACTCTTATTTAATTCAAAATAAACTAACGTCTCGACTAATTTTCTAGCCACGATTATATTCACTATGGGAAAATGAATACTAATTAATTTTGTGACATAACTACTTCTAATATACATATGAAATTGGATGTTAGCCTAACCGACGTATTACGTACATATACAATAATACGATAGTACAATATTAAATGCTCAATAAAAACTGCGAATAAAGAAAAAAAATAATGTATTATGCATGTAACAGTAGTCTTTTTGTTACGGAATAATAAAACATTTGATTTTATTTTTTGTGACTTGGTTCATATAATCCAAGCTATATTTTTATAATATTTCTGTGTATTGGAGCATTTGCTGAGCAATTGCTTACCGCACTGCATTATCTGGGCTTTTAAGTGTTTATTTTGTCTGTGCAAGTCACTCATAAATTTAATGTTCAGACGTCACTTACTTCAGTAAAATAATAAGTCTTATAACCTTGTACAAATATTCTTGTATTTGTTCTTACATATGGCGAAAACTCTCCGAAATTTTATTGTATTTTTTTAATCACATTTAAATACTATCTAAATTGCCATTTACGTCACATCAAGCACTAACTCAAAATCACAGGTTTAGGATCACACACACACGCACTAACACGAAATCATAGATTTGAGATCACACACTAGATTTAGTTTATAATACAGTATGTATAGTTTAGGCAACAGACGACGACAGTATATACCGTCGAAGGATATACGTATATATATATATATGTATATCCTGGAGATTAGAACCAAGTTCAGGCTTCTTTCTGCTGCCATTGAACTAGAAATAAATATGATCTGATTGATTGATTTTTAATTACAGGTTTATGCATGCAAATATCGTACGCCAATCATTGTCACAATAACAAAAGCTTGACACGCAATTAATTTTTTTATTTTATTAAAATGACTCTGAAAAGACAAACAAATTACACACACATACACACACACACTTATTTACCCTTTAAACCATAATTTCAAAGCGTGTAAACATTAGTACTTTTGAATGATAATAACAATTATGAATTGTATTACTACAAAAACTAATCTAGACTAAGGTCTACTACATTGTACTAACATATAATGCAATCATACGCCCAATAAACGAATGAATTGAATATTGAATGTTATACAGCGTTCTTATAACAAGTCACAATTTAAGTCTCGAACTCACTTTAAAGAAGTTAATTATCTCGATATCAAAAATTAAAAATCGATTGGAACGAGTGCTCGACGACAAAGGACTCATAACAGTTCAATTAATTAAATCAGTTAGTTCTCTAATAATTGCTCTGCTTTTGCCAACTCGACGTTTGAAAGTAGGCACACTTGCTATAGAGCTTTGTTGTTTTCTCTTAATAGAAAATTTTCAATTTCTTTCTGAAGTTCTCCAACCAAATACGAGTTTCAAATTCACCTTGGATCCTCGGGGGTCCAGACATTACTTTGTCGTAATTGTCGTAATGGAACTCTTTAGTAATTTCAACGTACATACTTTGTACGTTGAAATTACTAAAGAGTTCCATTAAGCATTTCATTATTTTTTTAGCTTTTGTTTCATTGTTAAATGAGTCGATAAGTTAGATGAAATAGGGTTCCTCATTTTACTTTGTTCTATTTAAGGCCTTTCGAAATGATTTTATTCTCATTTTGATTAGAGAAATTTGATGATACTTAAAATAAATGAATATAAAAAAATCTTCACTCTTCTATTGGGTTCTGTTTAAATGACAATTCATTTAATTGGTGATTAAGTGCGACAGCTTAAACATCGTATAATTAAATAACTTGTAATTTCTTTGTAAATACTTGTTTCTTATATAAATCAAAATTTAACCTTCGCAATTTATATAACTTATATATATTTGTGTATAAAGAATTATAGTTTTTGCCAGTAGCTCTCCTCGCGCGTATGTTGTATATCGTGACATATAGTACAGTAACAAAGCCTTTGTCCTTCTTCAAGGTCCAATCTATTTCTTCACCAAAATTTATCCAAATAAATTCAACGGCTTAGTTGCGAAAGCACAACATACAAACAGACAAACTGTGTTACTTTCGAATTTATAACATTAATATGAATAACTCCAATATCTCTTTGTAAATATGGAACCTTTTCAGTTTAATAAAAAAACTAAAATATTAATAAATGAAAACATCTATTCCATGTTTTATTAAACAAGAATGTTTTGAGATTATATTTGTATTTGCTTGTATATTTTTTACGATAACTAACGAAAATTTATTTAAATCTTGCCTTAGATTCTCTGCGGAGCTCCAGTACTATTACTTAAAACGCAGAGGTATAAAATTGTACTCTTTGTTTTTTACAGTATATTTCATGATTTTCTAATTTATTGCTTGTTATATTATATCTTTATAATCATCGTTACCATTTTCTGGATTAAGCTTTTCTTTGTAAATGATAACGTTACGTAAGATTGCCCATGAATTACCAAAATAATTGGCATCATTAAATAAAAAAACAACTTCAATAAAAATATCTGTGAATGGAGATTGAACAGAATAATTCTTCCGCTTTTATTAATACAGTATGTTTTAATCGAATGGCTATAATGTAATAAGTACCTAATACTCATAAATGAATTTACACGATAACCAATAATGTTGTAAGTTCAAATTCGTTTGCAATCTTATACAAACACTTAATATAATTCTCGTTTTGAGTCCGCATCCCGTGGTTTAATTTGCTCGTTTCATTTACGGCCACCTGTGGTTAAATAGGCTGATTATCTCTTAATCCAAGATGTCGTTACATAACGTATCATAGTAATATTGCAAGCACATCTTAACAATAACAGGAAGACAAGTTGTGAATAAAACCCACGTGCAAATGACATAAAGAAGACCTTGACAACTTTTAGATTTTCCTTATGTGAATATTATTGTCATAATACTGATATTGTTTGGCATTTGATTAAAATAGAAACGAACATCGGAAATAAATAAAAAAAAATTTTCGGCATCTCCCGTTACCCACAACCTTATGCTACAACGGAAACAAATTTGTTTACCATAAAAAACTTATGATGAACCAACCTTGAAAGATAGACAATCCTTTCGCGAACTTTAATAAGGAAACAATTATTTCAAATATTGTTTTTGTGAAACTTTAACTTGCCCGTTTTGGCAATGTTTTTGCTGATATCTCCTAAAATTAAAACATTTAACCAAACAAAAAAAAAATCTACTTTATAATATTAGTATAGATTAATCAAATAACAATCATGCTTATGAAATTAATTGCATGTGTAAACTTAAAGCTACACTTTACTTGTTAGGTAATAACTAAAAAATCCTCGACCAAGTATTTTAACATCGAGTGCGTTAGGGCTTTGATTCTATAATGTCATTCTATGCATCTAAAATCAAAATAGGGGCTTATATAGCTAAAAAACGGAGTACGATTAAAGAGGATGGAGCGATGGATGGTGAGTGGAAAGGTATGGTAATAGACACCGTCCCAGAAGATAGATAGACGACATGGCAACAGCCGATAATGAGTGACATTCCAGCTGACTGTGACATACGTTTAAGGGTGAAATGAAGCAATTCCGTAAGTCGCACACAGATTGTTTTGTGTTACATACAAGGCATTCACAAAAGTAAAGTGTTAATAAAAAAACAAAACAGGAAAATTCAGCATAACATTTTTATCTTTTAATAAAGATGATAACATTTTGTACTTACCATATTACTTTTTATCTTATTACCTTGCAGGTGGTAAACATTAAATAGAACTGGAAAATGAGAAATTTTAGTAAGACAATATGAAATATCATTCGTATTAATAAAAATAGAATACAATCCTACTCTAATGACGATTATCCGTTTGGTACAAATACCCTTGGGGTAAGCATACTTATTTTTCAAATTATGAATACATCTTGACTTGTCTCCTTTGGTGGAAAACCTATTTTGTTCCTCTCTATTTTTTCTTTCTCCGTTTTCTCCGTTCTTTTCTGTGTAAAAAGACTAACCATAGACTGATCAGTTACGAAAAAAAATGTTTTTTATTGTTGCGATAGGTTCATAAACCTGAGCACTACATACATCTTTAAGCTTCATTTAGCATAGCATTTAGGCTTAAAAATCTACCTGATCTGCCAGTATTAAAGCATCTACAATTTCTTATATCACATTTCAAGACTGGGACGTCATTAACTCCTTTTGATCTATATCTACTTTACATAATTCATCTCGGTGCCGTTCGATACTTTTGCACCAAGTTAAAGTGTCAACACTCTCAATATTACTGGAACCTCGTACGACTTACGAGGCTTTGGATGCTAAAACAACTCAAACAATATGCCCTATCAAACTTGAGCTAGAAGCCATGAAACCTTTAGAAAATTATTTAATCCTTTAAAATAAAGTGGAAGACCAAATTCGCAATTAAAAACAATATTTACCCTTTTAGAACGCAAAATTAAACTGTCGTGTTGTTAGAGGAAAATACACGAACTATTTGGTAGACTCTTTGGAGTTGTCTTCATATCAATTAAAGGTATCTTTATGTAGAATAAAATGAAGTCGCTCTTTATTGTAGTACGCTTAAATTTTAAAAATATGCATCAGATTTTAAAGGTATTATCACCAAAAGAAAGAGAAGAAGAAGAATTTAATAGAAAGGTTTATATGTATACACTATGTGTATTTTAGTAGAAAAATCTTAGAATTCCAAAAATGTATGAGGTGTTGATGTTTTTGAGCGTTCACATTGTAAATGCTGGCGGCTAACGAGATAGACAAAATTGTATACTTTAAATGTTGTATGATTTGCAAATATTTGTTACAGAGTTTGGTTGTTATCTATGTAAAATATGTATGTATTTTCATTTTTTAGATCTGTATAGTTTGAAGCTAGATGGCGTTGTGTGTGATTAGAAATATTTATTATATTTTATATATTATCTACAAATAATTTAACGCTGATATACGTCTATAAACCACAGTAACCATTCGTAACTTTAGAAATATATTTTCCAAAAAGTAATGTGTTGTCAATTTTAAACAACACAGTACTTTCTTACATCAGATACGTAGTGCATATCGTGTAGATTAATATTTTCCTTTATAGGATATCGTTACAATGGTTTCTAAGGAAGATATCAATGCTTTCAAATATGTGGGCCTTCAAACAATACCTCCATCCCAGGTGGCAGCGATTCTTCTTTGGATGCCCGGATGCCCGGACTTTGCTCGGTATTTTTCTTGATAAATTAAAAAAAAGGAATCCTAATTAGATCGATTTTTCGCCCTCGAAACCCCCTGCATACTAAATTTATTGAAAGTCATTGGAGCCATTTTAAAGGTATTAGATTAAGTAACTATTTACAACAAGCGGTTACACACTTCGTAACAAAGATATTACTAATCCTAATAATGATAAAAAATATACATTTCTGATTTAGCTTAACTTAAGTAACATACTTTACCGTAACACTGTCGTAATAATCAAAACACGTTGTATTTAACGTATGTTTTAGGTAATAATGAATACGCAGCATGGGTGAAAGCTCCTGAAATATTGTGTTGGTGTTGAAGTAAGGGAATATATTGACCTAAGCTCTATTGTTGTATAAAATTTTGAAGTAAATGACTCAAGAAAAAAACTTAGATTTGGATTAACCTTGCAAGAAGAAAACTCATCTTTCTACTTAACATTTCATCGTTATTTACATCTTCGCTGATTAGTTACATATAGTTTTAAAGCATACAGCTCAATCAGTAATGGAAGTCATTCTAATTATTAATTTAATACATTTTATTAAATGAATAATTAGAATGACTTCCATTATATAAATTAGGAAATTAGGAGAAGTTTATACCAGACTACTGATAAACAAACTTTTTCTTTTTTTTTATGTATAAGCTGCAAAAATGACTCTGCCCTGCCTGATGGAAAGCATGAGCAGAATCCAAGAGTGGTGGTCATCATCCTCAATGCAAAAAAGAACAATGCAGCATGGTGACCCACATTATGGCGGCCTGGTGAGATGCTTTTCCACGCCCCGCTTAAAAGACCGGGGATCATAGTGGGAAGGAAACACGTTCGCTGGTAGTGAGTTCCAGGTTTTGACCGCTCGGCACAGGAAGGAAGCACCGAAGCGATGAATACGAGAACGTATGTCTTCCACTTTAAAGCGGTGACTTCCAAGGCCGGCACGTGTTGTTCTGTAGAGAAAGGGAGAGGGGGGGATCAGTTGGAAGAGCTCTTCAGAACATTCTCCATGTTAAGGCGATAGAGGACTGCCAAGGAGGCGATATCTCTACGCAACTGCCGAGGCTCAAGGGTGGCTTCGGGGCTATGGACAACACGGATTGCTCGCCGCTGCAACCNTCCAAGGCCGGCACGTGTTGTTCTGTAGAGAAAGGGAGAGGGGGGGATCAGTTGGAAGAGCTCTTCAGAACATTCTCCATGTTAAGGCGATAGAGGACTGCCAAGGAGGCGATATCTCTACGCAACTGCCGAGGCTCAAGGGTGGCTTCGGGGCTATGGACAACACGGATTGCTCGCCGCTGCAACCGGTCAAAAGCGTCAAACAGGTACTGTGCGGCACCACCGCAAAGGTGAGAATAGTACTCCACGCACGAGCGAACCTCAATCTTGTAAAGAAGACACAGATGCTCGGGCGAGAAGAACCTGAGGGCGTCTCACCCTGTTTAACACACCTAACTTCCTCATCATCAATCTGTTGCAGTTCACTGCTGTACATAGGCCTCTCCAATTGCACTTGGTCCGCCCTTCGGCAATACATTCTATATACGCTTTAATATTTTTTCCGAAAAAGCAGAAGCTGTATTCAATTGCATGAAACACACAAGCATAACCAATAACTTGTTTATATAAATCAATCTCTATTAATTTTTCCTGACTCATAAATCTCATACAAAAACTATTATTCTTTAATTTGAAATCCAAAGGATCACAATAAGATGGAATACAATGCTTGAATAGACAATCAAATATATTTTTGCCTACTCTGTGCTCCTATTTTCTAAGACAAAAGCAAATAACCTAGAGCAAGGGTCTCAGACTATTTACGAGCGGCATATTGCGTTATAAAAAATGATAGCGGTTTCTCTGAGAAGCCTCGTTTACGCCTTATCTCAGTGCTGATAAAACCACCGTAAAGGGAACGACTCGACAAGAAATATTTAGTCTTATCTAATATTGACGAAGAAATATTTCATAATATTAAGACTGTCAGCACCTCGATTAGCTTCCCTCTTATCTAATTTTTTGCCTGGCCCTAGGGATAGAGTCGTAAGAACCATGAATTTAGGCACACAATCTGAGATTTACGCGCAACAACACTTCGGACAATAGTACTTGTTGTTCTATCTCGTTGTTTACAAGTTTATGTATACTACGAAAATCATTTATGTGTTTACTCTAGAAAGTAATTTTATTTTGTTGAAATTGTCGAGGTAAGAGGTGAGGAAACAAATCTTAGTTGAGAAAGCATATAAATTACTTTTAAAAGTAAATTTTTGCTTTGAATTTATTTTCTTAGCAGGTGTTTTTGTATGCATTGTAACAAATTCAACTACGTATGAATTTTGTAATGAACCAGTCAAAGTAAATCTGTGGAGTAAGAAATTGTAATGTAAATAGGTGGTAGCATTGTCTTTAGGTGGTTGCATTGGTCATTTCATTACAATCCTTTACGAAACCTTAAAAAAAACATATGAAAAGTAAAATTTTGGCAAAAGTGCCAAGTGTTATCAAATATTTTAAAACATCACAAAAAAAATATTTTTTAGGAACTTATAATACCTCACTTTTATACCTGAAGAATAAGAAATCTCTAATATCTAAAAGTGTCATCAAAAATTTAAGATATCTTAATAATTAAGTCGATAAGGGCTTAACAAGATCACAAAAGTTAAGAAAGAATTTGAAGCTACCAAGTTATCTAAAGCGGGATAATCACCGTGTCATTTTGGCTTATCGTCGACGGCTCATGATTTACCAACAACTTTTCAGCAGCAGAAGAAATTCAAACAAGATTCCTCAATAATACGTATTCAATTCAGGCACTTACTTCGCTCACGATTCCTATAAACCATTGTTTTGTGCTACAGCTAACATTGGAATCGTATATTACTTCATATTTTTATATTTTCGAGCGTTTTCTCTCTCGCTTTTAAGCTAAAGCACGTTTGCAGTAAGCCAGTGAAGCGCTTGAAACAGAAGATGGCAGACTTAAGACCACTTTATGCGCACCACGAAGTGCACTACTGCATAAAGATACATTTCCAGGCTACTAGTGCACGGAGCAAGACCCGTTTAAAGCTAGTTTTAGTTTATATTAAACATGTATTAAGTATGTTATTCTTTTAAACAAGTGAGAATAGAGCTTACACTTACTCGGTTTCAGAGATTTTGTGTTCTGATTTTAAAGGTTGAAGCTTAAAGAGACGTAGTTGAAAGCGGTGTTTTGCTTGTTTAAACCACTTCACCATACTTTTATTTGGCTTTCGAAGTATTCAATTATTGCAGGTTTCTCAAGACATTGGTGATCAGTTATAATGTCTTTGTTAATTAGTGAATTAGTTATTTCAGAAGGTACTTAAGTTAAAAAATACTTTCACATCTTAATGTATGGGGAAAACAATTTTCCAACTTCAAAGTTAAGTTTGCCCCCACTCAAGTAAAATTACGGAACCCTCGGTGCACGAGTCCGACTTGCACTTTACCAGTTTTTTTCATGTTTTGTAGGTGACTAAGATGTAACCTATTTGTCATAAGAATCTATAGCAGTAGAAAAACAAAAAGAATCATCACTAACCACAAAATACCCTGTAGCATCAAAATAACGCTGTAATTTTCCTCAGAGTTCTTGTTAATTTCCTATGTTATTACCAATTACCCGAAGAAAAACAAATCATACCATCTGTTCAAGTAAAACCATAAGACGGAAATGGAATCAATCTTATTCTTTCCCAAGCACAGGGAGATGATTTGTATTTTACATAGGAAATGATACTACGACCTGCGTATTGAAAAAATATGACAAAAAATATCTTGAATTTATATTTCGAGCCTTTTCACTTCATATTTTGTGTTTTGTATCTACTCATATCTTTACCAAAAACATAAATTAGATTTATTATTTCACCGTTTTTCTCTATCATCGCATCGTTCACCTCCATATCGGTAGGCGTTAAGGCAACAATATACAACCTAAAACATGAATTGATGCAGCATGACATGCTTAGTAATAATAATAATAATAACAAATATTTTGGACATCTAACACACAACGCCATCTAGTCCCAAACTAAGCGGAGCTTGTATTATGTGTACAAGACAATTGATATGAATACATAAATACTTTTTTTTTGTAAATACATACACATTATACATAGAAACACCCAAACTCCGAAACAAATATTAGCAGATCATACAAACATTTGGTCCGACCCAGGATTCGAACCCGAGACCTCATGGACAGCAGTCGCGTACGCTACCACTGCGCCACCGAGGCAGTAGTACAATATGTCATTTTGATATCGCAAAACAAATATATCTGTGATTCGATGCTAAACTGCTGCAATTGTTCTGTGTAATAGAAGACATATTATATGATTATATCCAGATACCCTATTCTATCACAAAAGTCACTGATATTAATATTGCCATAAGCTTTTGATGATAATACCTTGGAAGTAGGATATAATTTTTACTTGTATAGTTCTTAACTTGCTTACTAAAATATCGATGAACCCAATTAAAAAAATAACCAAATTTGAAAAATAAAATATTAAGAGAAACATTTTAGAATTAAAGTCACTTGTACTTATTTCACTATTTTATTTATATAATGAATAAATAATTTAAAAAATAAATAAAATATTAAATATACACCTGACTGGCCTTATGGCCTATATAGTCCTTGGCGAAATCAGTCAGGTGTAAACATAAATAAAATAGTGGAATAAATACAAGTGATTTTAATTCCAGAATTTATTGCAACAAATTCCATCAAGTGCCGACAATCGAGAGTTTAAATTACTGAGAGAAACTCAACGTTAATTTATAAACTTAAATCTAAACAGTTATTACTATTCCTTAGACTTTTCATGGTGAAACATGAGTACGTTGCGAACTATTAAAATTAAAGCAGCAACGTTAAGCCTTGCCTCTTAATTTACAAAAGACTTCTACTCTATAACTGATTGGAATGTAAATACAGCGGAGACAGAAAACATTACCAAAATAGATTTCTGAGAAATTTCCTTAACTGGGCTGGAGTGTCGATCTATATTTATGTAACAAGTCCATTAATCTACTTATTCTTTTCTTGATATTTCCTGGAACCTACGCTAGCAGTGGGTTATTTCTCTAATCTTAGTATTCGTTTCAATATACTTGTATTTTATAGCTTTAACTACAAAAATTCTCTGTTGTTAACAATAGGCTAATTCCTTATTATATAACAAGTAACAGATCATCTCAAAATTGTAATGTCATGTCGACAGCAGCGGCACCATCTAGGAACCCATCGAGCTACAAAATTTCATCCAAATTGGTCCAGCAATTTAGTGAGAGTTTTATGACAAACACACGTACATAATATATATATATCTGACGAAGTGTGACTGTTTAATATAACTTCACCTACAGCTTTGGAAATAGACGAATAGATACCTAGATGAAATTTTCTTTACGGTACACCATATAAAATGAAGCCATATTAAATAAAGTTACCTTTAGTCGCACAATTTTAATTACTTGATTATAAATGCAATGAAATATGTACAAGTAATATACATAGATATAATTCATAACACATATAACACATTCATATAACACTTTTAGACAGCAAAGCAATTTTGCAGTATCGTCAAAAGTTGCGAACAGCATAATATGCAGATTATATTAGAACTTACATAATGATTAGTTCTCATGCTTTTAGGTAGCTTTACAATTTTGCGTAACTACATATGAACAATTTGCAATAACCTTACTTATAAAATAGCTTTTGGGCAGCGGCTCCAACCGCGCAAACAATAGTCTATGCTCTTAGATTTCCATTGTAAATTAAATCCAAATCGGTTTAGCGGTTTAGCTATAGAAGCCTAACAGACAGACAGAGTTACTTTCAAATCTATAATATTATGAATTATTTCTGTCACCAAAAGTGTTGTTTGTATAATAAGTATGCATGTGTGACGGAAAATATGAAGCCGGTGCGTCACTTAAGATTGTCATCGCGGAGTACACAACGTCTGGGTTTATTCTTGCGGCATGATCGGACTTTGATCGTCATACTTTATCGGTCCCGCTTTTGATTCCGGTCCGCTAAACGTTCACATGCCTCACAGAGTTCAATAGTTTTCCAAGCCCTGTAAGTGATGTTTTGAAGTTTGGATTTAAGATAAACTAGACGGAACTTAATGTTAGTAATGATATCTAAAATGAGGTTAATTCGACTATCTAATCTTTATTTACACGTGAGTCTACCAATGAGATTCTACTCAGTGTGATGACAAGCATGAACAGAATTTAAAAGTAGTGTTCGAATCGTCATAACATGATCCCCCTTGAGTATGAATTGTGACATAAATATGACTTACACAAAAGAAATTTCTTGAACGAAACAAATTGTAACTCAAAGACTTACATATAACAGTTTTTGTTTGTAGCTAATTGGCTCTTAATAAGTAAACACACCTTTTTAAATTTCACTTCGGCAAACACATAGATAAATACTGATTTCTTAACGAGAGTTTAATCCGAATTTTTTTACTCAAACATATCAGTATTAGTGACGCTTTGTATTACAGGGTATTTTTCCATTAAATAAATTAAGATAAAAATGTCTAAGATCCTGATAAGAAAAACAGAATAAAAGAATTACACAAGTACTAGTCTTACGTCGCGCATTGAGGAAACTGAAATGTAGATAGTTCTTTCAATTCTTCAAGACTTTTCTCATTTTATTGAAACTTAAACTTAACGTATAAAACGTCTTTGATATCTCTGATTCATATAAAATTTATATTTGTAATAATAATTCTAGTGTTCAAGTTTTTGAAATAAATTTATATCTCTTTGTTATCTTAATCGACTGTTTTTATTTTGTCCTTATAGAAATAACAAAGATATCATCTATTACAAATTTTTAATTAGTTTCATCTGTCCCGAAGTTTGTCTGTAGTCCATTCTTGCAAGTTTAATTTGATCCACTTCCCGTTTTCTGATTGAGCTGAAATGTGAAATCTCCCTTTAATTCTGATTACAATGCAATTATTTAAAATTGGTATTATCATTAATCCAAATTGGCCGCCATAACTAAATGACGACTTACATATTTCTGAACAACCCACCCAAAATGGGTATCAAATGAAAGGGTTAAAAGTTATTTTTTAATTAACAAATAATTTAAGCTTGTTTTAAAAAAAAACCTTTTTAAATGACTCACTTGTTTTAAATACAAGAGGCTTTGGCTTATCTAAATTATTATAATGCAGACTGTGTATCTGTAACTAAAATATACCGAATTTATCTCGAACACACGGCATATGTAATAAGAAAATAATGGAAAATGTAGAACTAGTTATTCTACATCTAATAACAAATAATATATTACTCATATCAACGTTTCAGTAAAACTTTCAATGTGTCTTGAATTTGAGCAATAAAGTATTCAAAGAAAGTGCACCGGTACCAAAAAGATCGAGATACGAAGAGATTCAATATAAAAATGCCGTTTCGATACATGAACTCACAATAGGTTCGAAAGAATCTTGTTATAGATATCATTCAGGAGCGTCGGAAAATAAAATGTTTGTTGGGTGTATTGTTGTCTTTCTCTGCTCACGATGAGGGATTGTCTTCGTAAATTTCATTCCCGGATAGTACGAAAGAGTCTTAACGCTTTTTGTTCGCCCTAATGAGCCCTTAACACGGCAGATCAAATAAGAAGCTTATTTGATCGCAACGCATTGACGAGTTTCAGAAAATCAATAGTTATTTGAGGGCTTAATAATAAATCAGCCTTTTTGAATCCCTTTTATTCGTAGCTAACAAAGATATTTTGTGACGTCATAAACTTTGATGGTAGTTGTCGCTTAACACGTGGATAAGCTGTTTTTTTTTTGGATTTATGGTGCTGGCGTATAGCAATAAGAAAATTGTGTTTAAATATTCAGATTTTTGCTAGCCACTTAATATATTTGTGATGATAATAATATGAATAAAAATGATATTTACATAAACTCGCGGCTGTAACCCGAAGTCGTAAAGAGTGATAAGTAAATTTCATTAAACAAATTAAAAAAACGGAGGAGGTTCTTTCGTTTGGTTAGTATGTTGCTCATTGTCTTTACTTTTCTACTCAAATAACTTGGAGTAAATCTAATTGAATAATATATGAAAATTTTCTTCAAATTTAAAGTGAGCTTTTTAAGGAATAGTCTGTGATAGATAAGCAGTGGACTGTTAAAGTTAAAGGCTGTAATGATGATGTCAGAAAATTGAGGGTTGTAGAATTATGTTGACTTGCCAATGTAACAACATACACATAGATTTATAAAAAAGATTATAAAAATCATACTAAACAAAAAAGTTTAAGAACTAGAACCCAAAAACTCAAAAATGTTTAATAAAATCTAATAGTTTGTTTCACCCGGGACGTTAGTATGAATTTATTGACATCTCATCCATTAAAATCCGTTCAGTAATTTAGGCGCTACGATAAAACATATATGGACTGCGATAACATAAGTCTTCCTTTTTTTGACTTCATCTTTTTCGGGTAGAAAGACTGTGGAATTATTTTTATCCCAGATTTTAGTTACAAGGCGCGGGCGGTCGTTCCATTATTGTACGTACTGTGTTGACGAGGATTGCCCCTCGCGGTTGCTATAAGTCGCTTTATATTGAATATCTCTATATTAATTTTCTGAATGTTTGACCAAAGCTAAAATATAAAGATTTTTTACGTATGAATCTACCAAAATACTATACTTTGCCTGTTGGAAAGTATTAGCAGAATTCATGAGTGGTGGGGTCACACGTGGAAACACGACAGCACGAACACTGTCATTTTACGTTGACTTTCTGTGCGTGGGTAGTACCACCCCGGTCGAGCTAGCCCGTTCGTACTGAAATCAGCGTGGCTCTACAACCTTGAAAATCAGTTGCAATCAAAAGTACATCAAAGCTATCATATTGTTTCTTTGGATTGTAGTTTCATATTATTATTTTATATTTACATGTGTACATTCTTACGCTTTTATTCTCAAACAGGTAGGCAGAAGCACCATCGTTTTGTCGACTCTAATTTAAGTCTCAATTATGTAAATGGGTAAAACATGTTCCCGTCAATTGTGTCCGTTAGTAATATGGAGATTTGGAGGATATTAAAGGGAAAAGAAGATAAAAAAAACAGTTCAACTTCTTTGAATAAGTAGGCCCTCTTTTCTTATCAATGTGACTGCAATCCAATCATTTGAACGGTTTAGCTGTGAAATTATAACGTTACAGACAGAGTTCCGTAATATTCGTATATATCTTCAATATGCAAATGAAAAATATATAATAGTTATCTAGTCATTTCAAATAAGTTTTATTAAGAGTAGCCTTCTTTTAAATCAAAGTTTGTTTTAAGTAATTAATGAGGTATTATAAAAGGTAAAGACCACTAATTAGCACTTTCTATGGCGCTATAAACTGACAGAAGACTCTACAGACTTAGTATTGGGCTTATAACACCTTAGCTTTTGAAATGAAAACATTTATTACTCAACAAAATAAAAAGCTAAATAACAAATAGTGAACTAACATTATAATTTTACAATAAACTCTAACTAACTTCGCTATTTCACATATAGAAGAAAATAGATAAACCATTTTTATAAGAAAATGCGACATTCATATGAACGAGACCTACCTACACATGTTTCAAGCCCAAAATATGTATTTAAATAGTATATTATAATTTATTAAAATATTTATATACCAAACGTTATAATGTTATTTGTCGTTTGTCGTATTTTATTATGTGAGCCTATAATAGTATATAATATAATAAAAATAAATCATAACTTATATATCTAAACTAAAATTGACCTGAATTGAATGGTTTCAAAATAATACATGCCTAATAATGTCTGTTGTGTAATGTCTGCACTATCAAAAAAAAATTAATTCCGTTTAAAAAATATGTTAACAAAAGAAGAAAAAAGTTTTATTTTACTTATCGCAGAGTCATTTAGCCGAAGGGACAACTTTTCTACCAATTACTTTGGACATGCAACATCGGTAACATAATTATGGCAGGATTTCAACCTAGCTTTTTTAGAGCCCAGCCACTGGTACTTTACGTAAAAACTTTCTATACGTCATCGATTTTTTGAGAACAATAAATGAACTCTGTTTATTGACCCCATATTCAAGTTTTCATCTAATACCAACAATTTAATGCCTCTAATGTGGATTGAAGATAGATAAATCTGTAAAAAGTTTATTGATAAAATAGATGGATAGAAATAAATAAATTATACTCTAATATAACTGCTTAGAATTAAAATATATGGAGGAAAATTGTTAAGTTAAATGCTCTCTAGATAATATAGAAAGAAAGAACATTCACTCCGTTATTCACATAGCAATATATGGTAAAATAATAATACAAAACATTACCTACAAAACTAATGGCATTTTATTTAGAATACGATTAGTTTTTATGTCTATAATTAAACAAGAAATAATTGAACACTTTGAAACACTTTTTGAAACATTTTCTGTATACATTTTGAAATACTTAAAGAAATTCAATTTATCTAAAAGGCGTCGTTTTCCTGAGAAGTAAAATAATGCCATATTGTACCATGATAACACGATAGAAAACCAATAAACGAAATGCAAATATGCTTGAACATTACGTCAACTAAGTTGTTTTAAATGTTTTTGATATGTCTTTTTAGTCGCTCCGTAGAAAAACAGACTTTTACGTAATACCGATTGAATTAGGAACCGACCCCGACTAATATTATATAGGCTAAGAAGGCGAAGAAGGAGAAGAATTGAATTCAGGTATATAATAGCGCCGTAGGTAAAAGCATGAATTTTTTTAATAGCCTTGTAATATTCACAGAGTTTTCTTATTCAAATAATTAGTCCTTGGGCACTCCTAAAAGTAATTTATTTAGCCTCCAACTAAGTCAAGCAGGCGACACTTTCGGGTGAGATGTTCATTCAAATAAATAGAATAGAATAAACTTTATTGTACATCAGATATTACAGTTTACAAAAAATAACATATAAAACACAATTTATTCCAGACGAACTTTGGATGGAAAAAAATTAATTCATGTGCAGTTCAGGTGCGAGTAGAAAACAAAAAGAATTGAAAATAAATAAAGTGAATTCGATAAAAGTAAATGACATAAGACATATCATTATACATATCATACATATTAATACAAATTTTATACCCTAATACTTACGGAGTATTTTTACTCGCATTTTTTACAGGTTACTTGCTCACAGATGATATAGGTATACAATCACCCGTTCCATTCCCGTCCAGGGTAAGCAGAGATACATGATTGCGACCATGTTGCGGAGCGAGAGCGCGTAGAACTCCGCCGTTTCTTTCTGCGAGCCAGTTATGCTTGCCAAGGAGACGGCGGAGCAAGACCGGGAGAGGTTGAGAACTGTTCCGGTCCGCCTGGCCCGGGAACGGGCCAGGTACCACAGGCGACTCGGGCGCCGGAGATCGTGAAATGATCTCCGTCCTCCATAAGCGCAAGCCTGGGGGTGGCAGATGTGACCATTTTTCGCCCTAGCAGAAGCAGGCTCGGGTGGGGGGTGCGCGCGCTTCGCAGCTCTCGCGCCCCTGCCTATTGGGGCATTAATGGAAACATCGGGATTTCCACAAGGAGGGGGCCATCTAGAAACTGTAGGTGGCCCGAGGTACGTCGGGGTTNCAAGCCTGGGGGTGGCAGATGTGACCATTTTTCGCCCTAGCAGAAGCAGGCTCGGGTGGGGGGTGCGCGCGCTTCGCAGCTCTCGCGCCCCTGCCTATTGGGGCATTAATGGAAACATCGGGATTTCCACAAGGAGGGGGCCATCTAGAAACTGTAGGTGGCCCGAGGTACGTCGGGGTTCCAGGGTTTTCCTTTCTAGGGTGTACCTGGTTCCCTGGCTCCTAGTAACAGAGACGGCGTGCGGTTTTAGTCGGTTCGTGTCTGACATGCCACCAGGAGGTGGTATCCGAGGAGATTTCCGCACGGGAAAAAAAAAAGGGTAAGCAGAGATGATACTAGCAGGCGATTTCAATTTACAGTTCGTGCTTCTTTCATATTTATCCAACCAGACCTTTATTATTTCTATAATATATCAACTCTGTGATGTAATAACTCTATTAATTGAACAATCTATTATCCGGGTTTGGATTTAATATAGAGTATTTAAAATCCATACGTCTGTTAATAACCAAGTTACATTAAATAATTTGCAATCTGTCATTTCATACCGGTTGAGTGCATCAAAAGCCGTTTTAATTTAAATGCGCGTTATTTATTTACGTAGTCTTGGTCTGTTAATCCGCTTACATGACACATTAACAATTATTATTCCGTTAAGGGAATCGAATGTAAAAATTTAATTAATTAATATCGTTTTATAGTTGAGCCCGCAGCGTGGTATCACTTCGGTTAACACGGTGGCTATGGAGTTTGTAATAAAATATTGGGGGTTCTATGACTTATGTGTTTTACAGGTAACTTTATATGAAAAATACAAACATATAAAAATTTCGGCCATCTGACACAACGCCATTTATCTTCAAATATTTGGTCCGATCCAGGAATCGAACCCAAGATCTCAAGCACAGAAGTCGCATGCGCCACCGAGGCAGTCAAACAGCAAATGAAATAAACAAATATTGATTCCAACAAAAACTGTCTTACACTTCATACTTCTAAAATATCCAATCTGAAACTAGTTTTCTCGCAAGGCTTTGCTTTTCTGTCGGAAACATTACCTTTTTATGTAAAGAACTACTTTTTTCTTGATTCCCGTTAATATAGGTAGGTACTTTTAAGCATGTTAAATCCTAAATTCTGTGCGGAAAACTCATTTTTAATACAGATAATATCAATTCGATAACAAGGGGTAATGTCAATCCGGTCCTAAAAAATTAATCACCTCATGTCCGTTACCAAAGGTACAACATCATACATTAAATCATTTAGGTATTCATTATCAATATGAACCATATGTGATTAATGTCGTCCTACTTACGTCATGAATATTTAAATGTATCGTGGGAACCCTCTTATTGGCGAGATAATGTGACTAAATTTAATTAACGTAATTAACCATGGTAGGATAAAATTAATGAGTGGAAATATTCTTTTAGTGGGTACACGTTGTGAATAAATGTGGATATACAGCGTGTTCTGTTTATACGCCCGGGATTAATTATGAGAACAATTAATGGAAGCATCGTTCTATTAATTTAGAGTGGAAAGTTTATTTATTGGGGATTAGACTACACTTTCACGTACGCTTTTAACGTTTCATTAAAAAGGTACGTCACAAGGGTAAGTATCATCAAAGGAAAGATGGATTTTTCTTTTTTTAATGTATGGCCCTGCCAAAATGACTCAGCTCTCCCTGATGGAAAGCATAAGCAGAATCAAAGAGTTGTGGTCACCATAGTCATTGTGAATGCACACAATGCAATATGGTGACCCAAACCACGGCGGCCTCATGATGCGTCTGCATCATTGGCCCTCCGGTCTCGCACTCCCCAACAAAACATGACAGCGGGAACGCTAATATTTTACGTCGATCTTCTGTGCGAGAGTAGTATAGCCCTGGTCGGTCAACCCAACCGTGCTGAATTCAGCGTAGCTCCACTATGGACTCGTAAAAGAGTATATACCCATTAGTAAGCAGTGAAGACTGAGAGTGTTCCATTGAAGAAGACAGAATTAAAACCTATAACAAGAAGAAAACATTTAAAATATGTTTTTTTTTGTGTTCTCATAAACATATATACAACTTAGATGACTTTGAATAAAGTTATCAACATTGATTTGAACGTTTTTTATTTTATTTCTTCGCAAAGAAGTATCTGCGTAACATCCACACGTTTTGTTTGAAAATTCTTTAAAGCGAGAAGATGTACACTTTTCATAGACTTGTTTCAGAGCAACGACGGATTTAAATCATTGGGTAAAAGTGCCACGGAAAACGTGTTATTCTTCTTTTTTTGAAAAGGCAACTCCCGCATATCCTGTGTTGTGTGGTACTTTTCAAACATATATAACACAGATACAAAGAATGCCCAGACTCAGAAAAATTTGTAGATCAGGCAAAGTGTTGTCCCATGTTGAATTTGAACCCACACAATTGGAGCAGTAGAAAGCAGCGTCGCGATCGCTTAAACCACTAGGCCAACCGCGCATTCAAACAACTTCTACCGAAAAAAATCAGGCATTTAGTGTCCAGTAGGTATTTTTAGAAAAAACAAGTTAGCATTAAACACCAAGCTGCTTTTTCTTTAGAATATTTCCTATGATCAGCATGTGTTGATTTGCTCCTTCTCGTTCTTTATTGAATAGGGGGCAAACGAGCAGATGTATCGCCTGATGGTAAGCGATAACCGCTGCCTATAGACAACACCAGAGACGTCACAAGTATATGCCCGCCTTTTAAGAAGGAGTTCGATCAATTTCATAGTCTAGTTTTGTTACTCGTTCTGCACATAAGTATCTAGAGTTAAATTTCAATATATTTACTACTTACAATTACATTTTCACAATAAACAAATTAAGTAACAGTATAACAGCAATATATTCTTGACGCATGAAAAATGTAAACATTAAAATATATTTATACCGTTAAAACCTATATGTATTTATGCAAAAACTCGTAGTATAAATTAAAAGCTATTTTTATTTAAATTTTATTCAGTGTAGCGGGTAAACTTGTGATCCGGCATATTGCTAAGGACAGCTAGTGACCTACGTTCCCTGTCTATGTCCATATTGAGTTGAAGTAATATACAACTAAATGATTCTATTAGAAAAACTGACTCATAAACTTTATTACAGTAAATAAATAAAAGAATACTGTTCACCTTTATGTCTCGCCCCGAATAAAAACAATAATGTATGCAGATCAGTACTCGCAAAAGCTATTGCAAAGAGTATCCCCTTTGTGACAGCTATAACCCTGAGCTATAAATCGTATACAATTTAAAACGAAAGATGAATCAGACCTCCTGGGCATAACAACTCCTAACATAAACCTATATCGGTAATTTGGAATACTAAATTCACTATTACACTGTTTGACGTGTTTTATTAAATTTTTAAATATTATTTCTTGATAAACTCTTTAAAAAGTACTTAAAAACATTATACAGTTTTTTTAATCGAAACATCTTTTGTTAAACTTTGAAGTTTGTTCAAAAATCTTTTCTACTCTCGAATCTTTCCAATAAGATGTTTTATCTCAATTTCTAACGTCTGATTTCTGATGAAAGTTTTTCAATAGCATTATTAATTAGGTCATAATTTTAACGCTCTTTGGGGGAGACCTTCGTTCAGCAGTGAATTGAATTGAATTGAATGAATATGTATATAACAGAAATTTATTTTAACTACTATCATATCATATTTATGAGACATAAAAAAACCACACAAAGAAGTAAACGTGGCACATTATGTGAAAAATGTAAGAATTACAAAATTATATACTTTAAAACTCTATCTTGCTTCGATTCCATATTGATACCTAAAACAATTCTTACTCACACTGAAAGCAAATGGCTTCTCTTTATGACCCATGAGACATCGCTGCCGTCTCGCTGCTGACTCAGAACTTTCATAATTTTCACTATACATTTTGCTCACATTTTCAGTAACGTAATATGATATTTAAATGGTTCGACAACCTTCATTGATTTATTATTTCTAATAAGTTAAGATTAGTTTCAGCATACAGCAGCGATCTTTCACATTTAGCCGAATGGTCAAAGCATATTATTTAGGTTTTCTTCGGCTACCAGTAGCAATGACCCCGACGGTAAGGATGTATATAAATACTATCGTATTGCATCAATAACCACTACCATAAAGACCTACCTTAAGATAGCAAATAATCGAAGATAGACGACAAATACGATATTTTTTTTTTGTTCTAAGCTAGTTGTTTAACGATAATAAAATTATTCATGTCTAACTTCGTCCATATTTCTTGTATTATTTAATTACCATGCAGTGTTGCTAATTTTGCTAAATATCTTGATGGTTTTGACAAATGATTTAACATGATGACACATTAGTCATTCAGGCAGATGCATACTATATGTACCTATTTGTGTACATCACTCGGTACTTTTATCCGTGAGTAATTTTGTAATGATTTTCTTGATGATATTCCAAGAATCTATAAAATATTAAATGCTTAAAGTTTTTTGGATAGCAAATGTTCTGAAATATGAAAAAAAAAACAAAAAACTAGATTCTGAAAATGCTCCAAAAGTCACGAACTTTTTCGATTTACCTCATCATACGTAAAGTTTTTATAACTAGTTTTTTTATTACTATTAATCTGAAAATGAAAGGTTTCATTTAGGATTTAAGCCCTAAAAGAGATGATTTTAAAAAGTTTAGTAATTTAACTTCACAGTAAAAGTAAGGTGAAAAGATCATAGGCGTCGTAAGTTACGATATAAATATTGTGCTCGTAAAGAATCGAACATAACATAACTACACACTAGAGTTCTTAAATCCGATGGGTCCTTTTTCTTGTTATGCTTCATTTTAAAACCATAACTCTTTGAAAAATTGTGACGATCATACATTCTGAGTGTAATCGACTAATTGAAAGGACCTCAAAAAGCGACTTTCTTCTGTATTAGTTTTTATATATGCTGACAAAAAATATAACATTTTGCAAGCATAATTTAAACCATGCAAAATACATAAAACAATATATTTACATCCGTTTTTAAACTATGATGGGACACAAGTTTTTCGTAATCGATATCGTCACTAAAATAATCATCTATCTATCTATAGTTACTGCATAATAAGCATGTCCAACAATTCAGATACTTACGCAACGCAACATTATACGCAACTTGCGACACGAAATTGGTATATCATTTTACGTATCTCACCATCTATTGAATTTCTGCCAACAATTCCTCCCACTGTGACTGTGGCAACTTCCAGGTACGACAAAGACGTGTATTTCAACATTCAGAAAAGAGCAGCTACACCTTCATCCTTATTTACATTATAAATGCAAAATTAGCTCCATCTGCCTGTCTGTCGCGTGTTCGATTTAAATGAAGTTTGGTATACAGATAGCCTAGATCCTGAGATAGGACATAAGCTACTATTTTCGGCAACCGAAGTTAACGCGGGCAGGGCCAAAGGCAAAAGCTAAAATTAAAATATTATTAGTATTTACCCAGGTTATTTAGAGAGCAAGATACTCTTGTAATAAGAAGGATCTAATACCGTTTTCTCCTCTATGATATAAAAATACGATTGTAAGTGAGTAGTGGCTGCAAGATTAGCAATACATTTCCAATACTTATACTCGTTAAAGTCAAACCTAATACTCTTTTTTCACTGCATAGGAAATAGAAAATATCGCCGACATCTGCAAGTCACAACATCATTTCCAACAACATTGTCAGCATGCAGCTCAAATTCTTCTATATTTCAAACACAAAAATCTGCAGATGAATATCGTACTAACAATATTCGCTTTCTAGATATCACAGAGTCTCAATTAACTGAAGATCAATTATTTAAATATGGCCGCCAGCAATTAGTGTAAGAGCCTCTAATCGTTTAAGACGCTAGACAAATCATAGCATGGAGTATAATAATAAAGAAGTAAAAGGGACGTATTTGTACATCGTCTATCGCAATTTACTCAAATCATACTCAGAGAAAATTCTCAAAATGCGACCACAAATCGCAATAGCTTTCTTACAATTCGAAAACAAATCATGGATTACTTTATCTCGCTTTTTATTATCCCTCGGTCTATTGCAGTGTATTACTGCTTTATTTACTGTGGACTTAAAGTGAGAATCGTGCTGGAACGCCGCTAAAGGCTTACGTAGAAATAGTGGCGTACGTCGGCACTACATTTCAATTACTTTATGTTGTGAAAACGAAGTATTTGTAAGTGTTCGCGTTTTATTTAAGGATTAGCAAGTGATAAAGCACAATACCGGTATAGGTAGCTTTCTTTCTGTTTCATCCTTTTTATTTTTAAAAAAAATATAACGCTGTCTTTTATAAGGATCACAGTTTGAAACAAACATATTGTAATTAAGTATTTAGTGACTGACTACTAGTGATAATAGGTGTAAAAGTCTAAAAGTTGCACAGGAATTAACGATAATTTTCTACTTATGGCTTAAATGCTGTGATTAGGGATATACTTAAGTTACTGAACTTGAATTTAAATTGATTTAAAAAAACGTACCGAGAATTACATATTACAACAAATGTATAACATATTACTTTAAATAAATTGACAATTAATAATATACAGTACCTGTTTGTATTTTTAAACTTAATATATGCTAACCAAATTAAAGAATGTAAATAGTTTTCGGGAATAATCTCAAACAAAAAGATATTACTGTTATACTTTTCTTACTGATTTTTGAAGCAAGAAACAAGTTTCATCTAAGATACCGCTATTGAACGGACTCTATGAGTAATGCATATCAGTCGAGCTCGCACTAATATCAAGTTTATTGAATTATCAATAATATATTTCAATTTCACGAATTTCATAACAATGGGTTTCTGTTAGTTGCAAGTCATTGTATTTCGCCTTTCTACTAGTAAGAATAGATTGCTGCAACATTGAGAAACCGTTCTTGTACGATTGTGTGCAATAAACGTTTTATCCAATCCCTAGCTCCTTTCTTCCCTCAGGAGAACTACAAAGAACCTTCCTTCGCGACAATACAAGATTTCTTTATTAACAAAAGTTTTTTTGGATATAAAAATGTTGGAAGTTTTTTCAATTTTCGTACATTTATGAACAGCCAACAGCGTAGACCGTAACTGAATAAGTGAGATGAAACTATATACTTGTTAATTATATTTCGTATCATTAAAACCCGTAAATGGTAAGTTGTTTTAGCGAATAAACAACATCTGCCACCTAGGGAACAGTAATAAGCACCTGACCTTTCGCGGGGCTTTTTCATTAAACATCCTAAACAGAGAAACAAATGTTAAAGGCACGTGCTGCTAGGTAACTATTTGAAGAGCAAGGCCCCACATAACACTATCTGCACCTTAATTATACTGGTGTTTGAGAGATTAGTTCACACTTTTCTACACGTTTCCACTTATTTTCTAGCTTTTTACAAGTATCTTTTCTAGTTTTATTTGCGAGAATATAGCTTCGTTGTTACATAAATATAGTGTTTATCTTTACTTATGCTGTCGGCATATCAAATTAAATTAAATAATTACACAACATTACGAGTTAGGCATGTTTAAAGTCTTCAACACTTCAGACATTTTTTTCCAATGGAAAGGTCGTTTTCCTAAGAGAATTTAGGAGATCCTAAATTCTCTAAAGATACTTTCGATCCCTAAGAAATATCTACGGGTTTGCTCCTAACTGATTTATGTATATATATATAAACTACGCAACTACTATGAGTGCATATAACAGCAATGATATGAATAACTGCTAAATTCATTACCACAACAACTTTTTCGTTGTTTACTAGTGTCTCAAATACATTACACTTACGATTGATGAGGCCTGACAGCTTCACATAACGAAAAAATAGGTTTACTGCCGAAACATGTTCGATTGAGTTTTTGTCTGATTTTAGCTCGATCATAAAGTTCTACCCAATCAAAACGAATCGTAAAACAAGATCAAGCTATGTTTGAACATTATCAGCGTCGTTAAGTGTGATTACACCAGAGCAAGTGTTAAAGACTTGTGACATAAAACTAATTGACTGGACAAAGCTGTATTCATATCTAAAAGAAGATAAAGAAAGATCAAAAAGAAACTAGAAACTATTTACAACCGTCTGTGACTATTGTGCTTGTGGTCTTGGTTTCGAGTCCCGGGTCAGATCAAGACAGACAATGTTTGTATGATCTCCAAAAAAATGTTTCAGTGTTTCTGTGTTTTCCGTATATAAAATGTAAAATACATATTTACAAAAAAAAGTTTATATGTATTTATATCGTAAGTCTGATACCCATATTATAACCTACACTTAATTAAGGATTTGAAGGCCAAATTCAGCAAGAAAAATTACTTAGCACCTATTTTTTGTGTCAGTCGAGCCTGTTTATAACTATGCCGAAGCATGACTAACTCTTATTAAAAACTTTTCTACCTGTATAACAATACAATCATACAGAATTCAAAGTTTCGTGTTCGATAAATAATTTAACAGTCTTGTGGACGGTTACAGGCTGTCAGCGACACAGCCGCACTCATTTGTCAACAGTCTGTATAACAGGATAGCAGACAGCGAGCCATTTGCATGCGCTACCCCTATCTAACTCCGTTATCTAGTATCCATACGAGGTCATAACGATTTGTAACTTGGTACAGATGTGTAATTGCACAAGAAATTCTACGATTCATCATTTGCGTTATTCACTTTTATTCAAACAATAACAGACGTATCGTAATGCTTAATCATGGCCAGTCATTAGGTATTTTTATTTCCTTTTGAGTAATGCAGGCATAAGAAGGAACTCTTACAGTTTTGAGATATAGGCATGTCCGTCTGTCCGTATAAGGATTAACTTGGAGCATCTTCGCCGCAGAATATTTACGACAAGTGTGAGGTAAAGGCCTACTTTAACGAGAGGGTAAAGGCCACACGTCCACAAGCTGGCCGAGTGCGAGTTGGGGACTTACAAGACTACGTTGTGGCTACGTGGTCTTGCTGTTGGACGTTTTTAAGCCGCCAAAGGCCTCCAACTAAGCTTCACGACTGTTACCCTATGATAACAACTGGGACCGACTGCTTAACGTGACTACCAAATCCGGAGTAGCTCGTGGTAACATGCCACTAGCGGTCACTCATCCAAGAACTGACCACGCTATCGTTGTTTAACCTCGGTGATTTTTTCTAATCACCGAGTGCTACTGGGCTATAAGTGCCTGAAAGAAATGAATTTGTATTTGTGTATTTCTAAGAATTTTTATAAATATGACATGTTTCGCCATAATTTTGTAACATGAGACTTAAGAAATTAGACGGACTGTACAAAGTCTAGCTAACTATCTCTTAAGCAAACTATAGATTCTTTTACGCGCTGTTGTACGTAGTGAGCACTCAGGCAGCCTTCAAATTGATATTTGTCAATCATTCCTCTTGAACATGAAAACAATCGTATTGATATAGGGTATTGAATGTAGATATGATTCGAAAACTCAGATTGTTACATAGGTATTTATCAAACAGTAATCAATTTATATTTGCAATAATACATTCAAAGTGAACTGTTGCGGGTATGTATTCTTTGTTTATTCGTATTCAATCGTTGCAATTAACCAAAACGTGATACGAAATCGGAGCGGGTTAAAAATGAAAATGTAAAACTTCGTGATTGATGCGTTTGTTTTGGCTCATTCGTCCCTATTCGATTGGGACGCGAATCTATTTCAGTATTCGTAACTGGTTGTGTTTTAATCAGATTTTTCAGATGGGTTTTGATCAAAACCGTAAAGAAACGGGATGTAGTTTTGAAAATATGCATATTTTCATATACATACACTATAGCTACGCCACGCTTCGGCACGAATGGGTCGGCTCGACCGGAGTGATACCACGGCCTAACAGAAAACCTTTGTGAAACAGCGCTTGCGCTGTGTTTCATCGAGTCAGTGAGGATACCGGAGGCCCATACCCCAATCCCTCCCCCTATCCGCCTCCCCATCCCCCAAAGGCCGGTAAGGCACCTGTGACACCTCTGGTGTTATGGGTGTCCATGGGCGGCGGTAATCATTTACCATCAGGCGATACGTCTGGTCGTTTGCCCCTTATGCCTTAAAACAAAAAAAAAATACCAGCGGCTTATAATTAAAGTCCATCGTACGAAAAACTACATTATTTCATAATAATAATTACCTCTTTTTATCACGAAAAATGTGTTAATATTGGGTGTCAGTAGCCTTCAATATACTCAGCTGTTTGAGTATGAACAAATAACAACCATACAAAAACATATACTTACAAATTTTACCCTAATAATATTAGTGTAGTTTTGATGTTTTTTATGTATTGGATCAGATAATGTTATCGTGGTATATAAACAGATCAATTTCAGCAAAAAGGTCATTTTCACAACGAACAACATCAAAGCTACAAAACCTTTCTTTGAGATGAAACATTTGGGCCTTGTGTATAGGAACAAAGCGGCAACGGCTGTGACTGTAGGCTTTTTCTGCAAACGACAAAGTAAGGGCGTACAAAGTTTATCGTTTATGTCTGAAATTTTAAGGTCAATTGACGATTAAGTATGGAAATTAGTGTCCTACGGAAATTTGGCGGAATTCGAGTCGACCTTGCAAAACTAGAAATGATAACAATGTTCTCTGCTTAATATACATCATTGCCTTAATTAACAGTGTAGCAGTTTTGCAGGTAGGCCAAGACATAGTACTACTTAAACTTGGCAAGATAGACAATTATAACGTAAATCTTCTCTTTGTTGAATTATAATTTCAACATTTTGAGTACACGTTTCTTACGAGGAACACTAATAATAAATAATAAATATTTCGGACAACTAAACACACAACGCCATCTAGTCCCAAACTAAGCAGAGCTTGTATTATGGGTACTAGACAACTGATATGAATACATAAATAGATTTTTTTGTAAATACATACATACTATACATAGTAAACACCCAAACTCCGAAACAAATATTTTTTTGGATCATCCAAACATTTGTTCCGACCCAGGATTCGAATCCGAGACCTCGTGGACAGCAGTCACGTACGCTACCACTGCGCCATCGAGGCAGCACAATGAAACATTTCTACAATAACACTAAAACAGAATTTGGTGCAAACAATAATCTTAAATTAATAATTCATCATTACATTACAACATTACAATCTACAATAATGACTGCATTGATAGGGACACCATGAAAAAATCATGATGGTTTTTTACTGGTTTCTTTTCTTGAGTGCTTAGAGCAAGAAAGCTAAGGTAATAGTATACCGCAATCTTGGATGGGAAACTGGCCTGAGACTGCAGTAGTGCAAAGAAGTCACGGTGCAGCAAATACACGATATAATAGTAATTAATATTTCAGACATTTCACGCAATAGGGCATCTAGTTCCAAACAGAGCTAAACAGAGCATGAATTAAGGATACTACACAACTGATATAAATACATATATACTTTTTTTTGTAAATACATACATATTACACATAGAAAACACTTAAACTCCTAAATAAATATTTGCAGGTCATACAAACATTTGATAAGATCGAGGAATCGAACCGGAGACCTCTAGCACAGCAGTCGCATACGCTACCACTGAGCCACTGAGGCAGTCACGGATATGGCTCTTTTTTGTGATTGCAGAAGCCGTTGTGGATAGGGACAGGCATCAGGATAATGAAGTCTAGCTATCACTTGACTCATTAACAGATGGCGAATTCCAGATACATTGCCCACAAGTATTTAAATTGTGATAATGGATTTAACTAGGATTTATTTATGTCAATCATTGAAGATTCTAATTTTAATTTTTCATGATTATGGTATCGGATATAATTAAAATTTCAATTACTATGTTAATATATTATGTAATCTAAATTCAATAAATTATAATGTAATTAATGAACCTAAATGTCAACAAATGCGGTTTAAGTTTGGAACGCTAAACGATTTTATAATAACCAATGCATTTTAAATGCAGCAGTTATTGCGCCATGTTTGCTATTGTAAATTGAGCGTTTCCAATTTTACCTCCCATTCTTGTTGTCATAATGAAAATTTTAAACAATTTATAACACTGTCACAGTACCAATGGAAACTGAAATCATTCAACCGTTTAATATATAACGGGTTCGTCACAGCTCTGTTTTCCGTTGTGTTATTTTCGCGAGCCATCTCGACTATTGAATTTACATGCACCAGGCGCGCCATGGTTGCCACTCCATGAATATGTATAGCCTTATGCAAACTGCAACGTTGCCTTTCATTGAATAAAAATATTTGGAATGTGTCGACGTTAACGTTTTGAGCTCTGATTCTCTTTGCGATGTTTTTTCACTGAAAGCGTACTGTTTCATTTAATAAGTCAGTAATCACTATGGCTATTCAAAATTTAAGACATTTATAACCAAATAAAAAAATTAAATTCATTTTTAACCCCCGACGCAAAAGAGCGTTGTTATAAGTTTGACGTCGATGTCCATCTGTCTGTGTGTATGTGTCTATCGGTGTCGTCATAGCTCTCAAACGGGTGGACCGCCAGTTTGAAAGCCTGGTGAGGTGGTTCCTACCTATGTTTGGTTAAGATTGGTCTGCTGGCTAGCTTGTATTTAACAAACATATACATTATATTTTTAATTATTATTCCTTTTTTATTGTTTTTACTAACTAACGAAAAGAGTGAAAATTCACTTTTAATTTATATAGCTGTTTGAACCTATAAAATTTATTCAATTATATTTCAATAACGAGGCTGCTAATATCTTTGTTTACAATCTGAAATAATTTAGAAGTTTTATTTTTGAAATGAGAGAGCATAACTATAAGAGTATAACCAGTTTTTTTTGGTTTTTACTGATGTTGAACCGCAAAATGAATAAACGATAGTTTTCTTTAAATGTCGATAGAGGGCGTTGCGCATTCTTTCTGAATCGCACTGAAAATAGTATAACATTATGTAATGGCTATTAAATTTCAAAATTAATAACAGGAACGAACAATAATTAATAAGGGAAAACTTTCGAGTATGACGCGAAATTCTCAACAAATGTAACAAGTTTGGTTGCAGTGAATTCTCCACGTAGTACACACGTTTGTAGAACATTCTAGTTTTAGAGAGACGACAAATATTTTCGTTCAACTTTCGCAGTGCACTCGGTTAGTTCTAATCTTAATTTACAGTTCGCCTTGAAGAGTTTGTTCGTTGTAACAACAAGTAGTAAGTTGGTCTACCGTCTACGCGTCGGGGTTTCGAGTCAAGATTTACAGGTGAAACTAGATAACAACTTGATTCCTTGCAAACGGAATACTTTGTAGCGCGGCAATTGATTTCTCATTTGCTAATTGAGGTACAAAATCAAGTTAAGTTCGGTTTTATTTTAATCAAATTGTTTTGGGTTGATTAACAATGCAGTACAGTAGCAGATATTATTTGTTCATATACTTGGTATTATTGTGTGTGTATTAGAATTATAATTTCTCATTGACACAGGCACACGAACAGAAAATTGGTTTTTCAAACAATTATACATAGCGTACAAGGAAACGTATAGGTAAATTTGTGGTTCTAAAAAGAAATCGTTCACATTTGCATAGCTAAATGGTAAAAATTGTATAGGCAAACATTTCTATGTGTATAAATTGAATGCACACCTTTACACTGTTTGAATATATATTCAATCCAATGTAAACATGCAAAATTAAAAAATATTAACTCTAAAACTATCGCATACCATCATTACTAAATCACAGTTAAAACGCTTTAGTTCCCGTAAACGTAATCCAGCAAAATTAAGGATGTCTACAAACCATCTCACATACAAGTCGAAAGTACGTGAACTTTTTTGACAGTACAGTAACAATCCTAGCACCTGACTGGGGATCATATATAATATTAAACTCATGTTTGTTATATCCCTTATTCAGAAAATCGACTCGGAGGAACTGCCTCATGTCATTCAGTACGCTGCAGCTTTTGAGATGTGGTGCTACCGCAGAATGCCCCGCATTGGCTGGACCTAGAGAGTGCTTAATGCTAGGGCACTCCAACTTATCGAGTGAAATCGTGAACTTTTGCCTATCATTGTGAAGAGCAAAGTGGCATGGCTGGGCCAACTACTGCGAAATAAGTGTTACCAGCTGTTCCAAGCTGTTCCGTAAACCCTTCCCATCATAATGAGTTCCTTATGATGGGAAAGGTTTACGGAGCACGAGGACCTGAAAACAGAAGAAATTCTTGGCTCCGCAACATTCGTGAGTAAATGAACATCGCAAATATCGAGGAACAATTCCTCAGGGTTCAGGATTGGACACATTTCACCGAGCTGACAGCTAACCTCCTGTAAAAGCGGCACTTGAAGAAGTGGAAAAAATAAATGATTATTCAATATTATTTATCAATTCCAATATTCCTAAAAGTCTTTAATTAAGAACCTTTTTCATCGAATAAAAGGAAAATGGCTCCAGTAGTGATATCTTATTGCCTATTGTTAATATAATCGTGTACGTGCTGACCCTTATATGGGCAACTATGTAACGGCAATTAGCACGTACTATTATATATCTTGTTCTCAAAGATATCGGGTATTTCTAGTACGAGACTGGACGATGTGAACCTAGCTGTTATTTATGAACTTTACTGAGTGAAATATGATTATTTTAAAAACGTGACCTTAAAACAAATGGCCTAAATAAGTAGTAGATTGCAACTTTATACATATTTATACATACTCACGCCTGTATTGCCTAAAGAGTAGCTAGAGTCCTACTAGACAAGCACATTCTGTCAACCAAAATACGATGCTATTCATACGATACAAAATATGCAAATAAATACATTATATATAATGGTTATGTGTTATGGAAATATTTTTGCCAGGTGTTTCCTATAACATACGCAGTTGTGTGCTTTAAGTTATGGTCGAAGTTATTGTACACCCTCAATATAGGTTTTTTTTAAATATATTATATATTATCACTATTACCAAATTATAACTAACAATACACAAAACAACAAACACACGGAATCGACACTGTGGCAATGATTTTTCATAGAAGTTGATCACTATAACGTTAAGAAATCTGTACATTACCAATTCGTCCCGCCGTTCAAATTTCAAAAAATGAATTTACTATTTATATGCCTTTTATTATTTCAGGGATTCTCAGCTTCTATATACGTCCATCCCAATAAACAGCTCCGTCGTACCTGCTTCTACACAAACATAAAGTGGTAAATAATTAATTAACCTCTATTAATTACAAAGTGTTTGTATTAAAAGATAGGTCAAAATTAATTCATTAGAGTACAAGTTGCAGCAGACAGTTTAATTAATTTGCAAAACATAAATTAAAAGTTTACAGAACTGGTACCAAACTTGCCGGCCTGTGACGGCGTCGGTGCCATTCATTTATCATTAGTCCCCTATTGAAAGACCCCTGAACTAATGGTGCACATTCTATTAGAACTATATATGTATACTAGTTTGCTATCGCATATCCACCCGCTTGTATTTCGGTTATCTCGGTAAAGAGCAGCCTTTTTTACTGTGCGGATATCCCCTCGGATACCACCGACCGGTGGTTATGTCGGACTCGAACCGACTAAAAACCGCACACCATCTCGGGTACTAGAAGTCGGAGAACCAGGTGTACCCTCGGAGATCCCTGGAAGGTAAAGAGCAGCCTGTGTCCTTGCTTAAGATTGAGAAGAGTAGTAGTTAGGACGTGAAAGCGCAAAAAAGACAGTTATTTTCAAATTAAAATATTAGAAAGGATAGTATGATATTTTTGAAGTATTAAATTCTCTAAGCTCTTTAGGTTTACATTTAACACTTTTTCAGACTTGATTTTTAATGACGTAAACACGTTCTTAGAAAAGTATTTAGAAATATGACTTCTAAGGTTTGTATGACCTTAGAAGTCATATTTTGAAATAATAATCATTTCTATAGAAGTTCATTAGTTTTTCAATTAGTAATAAGATGTAATCACAAGAACAAAGCCACAGGTAAAAGGTGATTAAATAAGACATTTTTTAAATACTACAGAATTTATGATATACAAGACACCTTCAATTCAATAATTTCAGACACCTAAGTAAATATGTGAAATAGTTTCAACATCACCTTGTTAATAATTTCACGGTTGCAGAGCAAACTTGAAGTTTGTCAAAGGGATTCGGCTAATTTGATTCCCTTGTTCGACCGCCACAAGAGGGTTGGTGGGCTTCTATCGGACTCTCTACACACAATTGTGATACAAACATGTGAAGACGTATTAATATGTATTAAATAGAAAATATTTAATGTATTAAACAGAAAATATTTCCATTCTAAAATAGATAGATGGAAATGAAGGTATACGTAATAGAGAACACGTACGTTAAATGCATTTTTTTGCAAAACTGTATGGATAGCTACTGGGTATTGCCATCGGAACTTAGAATATAATTTATAAAATCCCTGATAATACTCTTAGATAATACTCGTGGGTGAGCCACGCTTCGGCATGTATGGACCGGCTCGACCGGAGTGATACCACGGCCTCACAGATAACCGGTGTAAAACAGCGCCTGCGCTATATTTTACCGAGTGAGGGAGGATACCGGAGGCCCATAATCCAACCCTTCCCCTCATCCCCCTCCCCATCCCCGAAGACCGGCAACGCAAAAAAAGAAATAGTTAATAAAACAGAAGTTTCAAAACCATCCGCTAGATGTTCCAAGTCCGCGATTTTTTCTTTCAGTTAGCGCATCTGTTTCCTTTCATCCGCATTTGTTTGCAATGACAAATAGAACACTATACAACAAACGGTATTAGGCACCGAAAATAAAATAATGTCAAACCAAAATAGTAAATTTAGCAACAAACAGGATTTAATCTAGATTCATGAAGTGTAAATTCAAAGCTAATATACCTTTAGAACCATACTGATTCAGTAATAAAATAGGAACAAAACACAGTAATTGAAAGTTTTATTGTTATTTTGTCCTGTGTTTCATGGAAGTAGAAACCAAGCTGCTTGAATATTCTAGACTAACTAGCTCTAACCTTTGGAATATTAAACGTGTGGACAAACACACAGGTGTCGCAGTACGACTGTTTAATGCAAAAAGTAGAATAGAATTTATAACTTATGCCCCGTTTACTCCCTTCTGCGTAGCTTAGTATAATCATTGGACTTAATTAAATAACTATTCATTATTGTCTAACAAGACTCTTGTTTTTAAAGGAGTAAATACGTCCAATATATTTCTAGCAGTACATTCACACGGATTAAGCGATCGTCGCAGCTTTTTACAGTGCCTAATGTTGTGGGTTCATACCTTACACGCGATCCACAATCTGTTCATTTGAGTCACCTGAAGTCAGATGTTTTTGATGTTCATTTTAGGGGTGTGTGTCAATTTTTTTATGAAAACACAATACTTGTCAATTCCTAAAATAAAATGATGATATTTACTTACTTACTTATTACTTAATTTACTCATTTCAAATAATTCGCGTATTACTTATTCTGGTCCAGGTTTTGAAATCTAAAATAAATATGAGTTTGTGAGATTGTAGGGGTAATTTCTGGCTCTATTAAACCGATTTTGAAAATTCTTTTACCAATGTAAAGTCATATTATTTGTAAGTTTCATAAGCTGTACAATAATTACCTATACAATAATTACCGCAATGTCCGACATAAGCCCAAAAAAGTACGGGCAAAATCTAGTCTACTATAAACTAAGGGAAACGAATAAGTGTGTGTGGGAGTAGTATAATGTATGTGTGGCAAGAACTTAAAATACATTTTTTCTTTTCCCTCCTGGTACGACGCTGTAATTCTTTCATTTAAGAGCATTAGTTTAGATGCCTATAAATTTTAAGTACATATTTTTGAAGTCCAATCACAGTTATGTATTGATTTGTAAAGGTAAAATAAAATTTGAAGATAAAATCATTCAAAAAATACACAAGTTAAAATTTATTTCAATCAAAAGTTGTAAAAGAATATTTTTCTTTTCACTCTGCTGGTATTCCAGCATCAATAGAATGTCGTTGCGAATATTTTTTCAAAGAGCTAGGGGTTTAAATAAAAGGCCTCCTTTGTAAAAAATCATAGAAGCGTCATTTAAACCGAACAGTTGAATGTGATTCCCTAAAACGTGAGGCCTTAGGCGAGAGCTATGTACTTAATGCAAAATATAAATTTACATGTTTTGGTAACACTTCTATACAAAATAATAATTTTGAGGTAATTTATGTTTACTTTAAGTTGTGTGAACAAGGTTTTAAATTTTTACCTTTAGAATTAGAGGTAGGTCCTCAAATAATTTGGGAATAGAGCTTGAAAGTAGAGGATTGCTTACAATTAAACATTTTATTAAAAATATGATAAAAGTATGATACCCCAGGCGGATAGAGATTTTTCATTAATGTCCTAACTAACTACTGCCTGCACTGCGATTCTAATTAATTAACTCGAATTATGGTAGAAGATTTCGAAAAACAAATAATCCATTTGCATTTTCATTACACATTATACCATTGTTAAATAACTTTCTAATTCACGTTGACCACTATAGAATAAATGTATACAAAAATCTAAACAAATGAATGAAATTGAGGTATCTGTTTGTAATTTTAAATTAATATTAAAATAATTCTTTCTTAGACAAGCCTAGACAATAATCTGTATGATATTCCTGACAATAACCTATCTCTGGGCTAATTTCATTAAGACCCATTCAGCTATCTTTGAGTGAAATGGTAACAAACAAAAACAAAATTTCTTGTTTAATAAACTAGTTCACAGTACTATGTCTAGCAATCAACAAATTAGATATTCAATACACGTGCCAAGTCACTTACCTCTACAAAAAGTACCTTTTTAACTACTTTTTTTTAGAACCTACGTATTTATTAATTTTCCTCCTATATCGTAGAGTAATAGAACGTAGTTTTCTTAATTAAGCAAACAGAAGCTGAAAAAAATGAAAACGCTCCGGTTGTGTTAAGTCTCTCGAGAATTCCAAAAAAATAAACAGAATCACGTCTTAGCAGGTAAAAAAAGGTAAGGTTATAAGGAAAGTCAGTGTTATTTCTGAAAATATATGTAGTCAGAAGACTACTATAAGTATTTAAATTTTCTTTCATGAGAAATTAATAAAACAATAAACATTGTATTGTTGCCAACCTGTACGATTTTTTACGTTATACGATAGCTTTTGAAAGATAGTTTAGGTAGTATTTCGGCAGCAATCCATCTCGTAGCCTGCACATACTTTCAGCTTGAAAGGCTCACGGGACCATGAATAAACCATTGGCTGAATGTGGATCTCGTGTCAAGTGCGAATGTGTTGACGGACGGCCTATCGACCCGACTGTATTATTGCAACTACTAAACGAACATCTGAACCCTTAATGCGTTACTCGTATATTTGATGGAAGTTTGAGTAGGCCTAAAAATCATTGTCTAATGACCATTTTAAAATGTTAACAGTAATTAATACTGATGTTAATCCATAGTTATATTATAAAAGCGAAAGTAACTATGTCTGTCACTATTTCACAGCCAAAGCGCTACACCGATTTCAATGAAATTTGGCATAGATATACTCTGATTATTGAGGAAGGACATGGGCCACTCTTTACTGTGATAACCGATACGCAAAGATTTCAATAATAATTTAATCGGCTTTTCTTTTTTCTTCAGTTTAATTAACCAGATTGATACCTTGCTGAACTTCGGCAGGTTAATTTATTGAATTTTTAATAAAACTATTTTATATTTTTTTTAACAATTTGTGAAGTTTTCTTTATACTTTGTAAGATTCTATTTTTTTTTTAAATATTTTAAGAAACATTTTTGACATCACAGGAAATTGAATGAAATCTTTAGGTTTCTTTTAAAGTCATTAGATTTTATTCTATTCTCGTGCAACATTTTATATTAAAAAAGATTAACTATTACATAATACAGATAGTAAAAGATACAAACTACAGGCAGATAAAAAATACTAAAAAACTTAATAAAACATATTCAAAAAGTGGTTTTAATTTACATAATCTTGTCAAAAAACGAATTGACTTATTACTATTATTATTACTTATTCTACTATAGAATGGATTAATTTGGGAACTTTTTAATTCAATTCAATCTTAAAACTACAATGAAACCAGTTAAAACAAAACCATTTATATCTTTCTCTAGCAGGAAAGCAATTAATTAAACAGGTTTGTACAAGAAACATCTTCGGATCCGACACTGTGCTCGCTCGCCGTAAGGAAATCAATGTTAACTTGTTAAACAAATTTCGATACTTATTATTTGAATTGTAAGTTAAGAGCCCTTCGATTTGTTCTGTACTGAATATAATTAATACAGAATTATAAATATAGAAGAAAAATGCGAACTTCAAACAACTGCGATAATAACGAAAACAAATAAGTCATTACTTCACAAAACAATGTTATTTTCGTTTTGAATAAAGCAAATATTAGTGTAAACTTCATTACCCAAACTGAAATGTAACCCTTGGAGACTATTTATTTAAATGATCTATTGCTTATTATTCATAATAACATATCTATGTAACATATACACATATGACCATTTGATCCCAAACAAGACTAATCTGTACCATAATAACCAAACAGCTGTTAAAGGTTCTTTTAGATGAAAAAGCATCCAAACAAAGAACGAACAATCGCGAAAGTACTACATACTAAAATAATTCATGTCTAGGGTAAGATTTTTGTTAATTTTGTATGTTTGTAAATTATACTTTTTCTGTGTCTGTTATGATGGATTAAAACAAGTAAAAACATTAAAAAATCCGAATGCGTCAATATCTGCCATCATAATTTTTACAGTTATTTTTTAATATTCTAATTTCGATATTCCCAGTGTCACTCGCACCACTGAGACGAATCTTTTGACAACACTTAAATAATAATACGACAAGCCGCTTAAGCTCTAGGGTGTGCCAAAGAAATATACACACATACATGTTACACTCGCAAACATAACCCTCCTATGGGTATTGTAAGAGGCGACTAAGGGAGCAAACTCGCCTGATTAACGTGGTATAGTAGTAGGCCAAAGCCTTCTTTCTACAGAGAGGCCGATGTTTAGCAGTGAACCATTAAATTGAGACGACGAAATTACAGCTTCTTTCATTTAAAAAATTTCTACTATTTTTCTAAGGTCTTGGTTACTCATGAATATGGGACTTTATTTATAAAAAAAAGTGACTTAACAAACGTTGATCAGTTCATAAGTATCACTTATCCTGTATTTTAAATATTCAAACATATCCAAATAGCTAACAATCAATCATGGCTCCATCAGTTCTGAATACAACACAGGACCTCATCTTTATTAAGCTAATATCATTAATCATATTAATTACTCTTGTTTAGAATATCAGTCCTTACATATAACTATATTCTAATTTTTGACATCATTAAAGTTTAGAAAACTAAAAGGAACAATAAAGGGATTTGGGAACTACGAGAAAATTAAACATAGTTTACTTATAGTGCTCACAATGGTCAAGAAAAGCCTTAAAACTTTAAATCATTGAACTAAGTATTGCTCAATAGATAAGCTCTATTCTACACTATTTATTTCTAAACGCAATTCATTAGTTAGGTATCTTTCTGCTTGGAAACAAAGAAAGCTTTTCATTTAAGAAATGCGGCAAGCTTGTTTAGAATCCTGAATTAAAGTATTCAATCTCTAAGCTACAGTTCCCTTATCTAGAGTGCAGATTATTTACCGTCTATATTTAATCGTATTAATTCCGACGCACTTTCAGTCTATTAATATGTATTGTTATTCAGTTGCTTATTTTAGAAACGTTTGTCTAAGGACGTATTGTGTTCAAGACTGTATATTAATTCAAGAGAGAAATGAGCTAGATATGAACACAAAGAAGGCCATACTTACTTTTGACTTTTATTCCTTGTTTATTTAGTCCACTTTTAGGCAAACGCGTTGTAACTAATTTGCTTAGTATAAATACTAATGTTTATAGTAGTGTATATTGTGTGTTATTTGTTAAATTTTCTTACATAAGTATAGTGAGATATTGTATTTTTACTTAAGT
Organism: Hyphantria cunea; assembly: GCA_003709505.1. Lineage (NCBI taxonomy): Eukaryota > Metazoa > Arthropoda > Insecta > Lepidoptera > Erebidae > Hyphantria > Hyphantria cunea. The sequence goes on along the minus strand of PKRV01000797.1, from coordinate 183,605 downwards.
AGAATTTTCACACACTGCTGAATAAAGGTCTACCAAGAAGCGGCAATAATTCGGGTCTCTGACAGTCTTCAGCCATCCGATGCCAGCCATTTTCTTCTTCTTTCAAATCGTCGATCTATCGAGGCACAAGGTAGCCCACTTTACGTTTACATTACCGCACATAACAAGGCTTAGTTTAAATATAAAGTAACCTCAAATTAATTGGGAGTGGCCCCTAACAACCATTAAATAATTACCAAACATTAGTTCCTACTATTTCATTCCACACCTACCTGAGAGAAACATTTATTTTAAAAAACGTGTATCTGAAATACATCTTTGAAACAACGTTTTTTCAAACCAAAAACAATGTTAAGAGAATTTTAAAATTTCTCTAACCTATTTTTCGCATATTATCTGCTCGAAGGAAGTCGCAAAGACATTTTTATACTTAAAATATCTTCGTCGAGACGAAGAAATTCCTTCGAGCATCCAGCCATAGTTTGTACATTCCTGTGTAGCTTGCGGCCTGCATATCGCTTCTCAGAGTCTTAGCAATATAGCTGTGAGCCTCGGCCCACTTTGCCTTTACCACCGTTACCTTTATGGATGTATATAATTTGTTTATCAAGATTATACCCTCAGCTTAGATCTTTCAATATTTGCGAGTAATACCCGGTTGACTTTAAGTCGTTATACGGTGTTAGTCGAACAGAACATGATTCGTTATTTTATTTTTTTATCATCTTTAACACATATTGATAAACTTGATGCAATTACTTATTGTATATTAGTTTGCAAAATACTTCACAGTTTTAGGAAGTGCAAGATTAATTTCAAGTAATGAAATTTTATTTTATTTATTTATAATGACATATAAGTTAGCATATAACAATTTAGTGTTAGGAGCCTCGTTTTAAGCCAGAGTTGCTTGTGTAAGGAAACCCCACTCTTTCAGAACAAACACAGTGAAACTTATATATACATGCTCGGTTGTGTGTGTGTGTGTATATGTGTACGCGCGCTTCGTGTGACTGTGTTTGTGTGAAAGTGTGAGCGTACGTGTAAATGTATGCGTGTGCATGAAAACTGCTAATTCTCTCTCGTTAAGTCAACATACTGCTTCCCTTTATGCAAAATATTGTTGCAATTATACAGACCCAAATTAATATAATAGGGAACAATATCACAACATCTCTTGAACTCTTTCCTGAACATTTTTCGTTATTGCGTTATAAAATATGTATTCATTTTCGTTATTCGTTTACTATAGATCACCCTCCACAATTTTATTTGCACGTACGTCGCTTCTCGGATTGCTAAACCACTCAAATCAATTATCCTGCATTAGAAAATAGTTACCAAATGGGTACTTTGCTTTGATTTTAGTAAAATCGACTGAATACAATTTACTCAAGCTTGTAGCAACCTTATTAAGACAGCTCGATACGTCGTATAATATTGTTGGTTTATTACATAAGGTCTCTGAGGCATGTATTACTGTTTCTATCATTAGATTAATTAACAAAATGAAATCTCTAGGAGTATGGGGAATAATACTCGATATATTTAGAAGTTAGTTATTTAGAAGTTATTTGTTATTAAGTTGACTGGCTCGGCGGCCCAGATGTAGCGTATGTGACTGCTGTTCCTGAGGTCTCGGGTTCGATTCCCGGGTCGGATCAAATGTTTGTATGATCTGCAAATATTTATTTACGAAAAAAAAAAGTATAGAAGTATTATATCAGTTGTCTAGTACCCATAATACAAGCTCTGCTTAGTTTGGGACTAGATGGCGTTGTGTGTTAAATGTCGGAAATATTTATTATTTGTTATTTCTTGCAGTTTGTGATGTATTATCATGTCAAATTGCAAAGATTATCAATTTAAATGATAAAATTTGTCTTTCTTACTCAGAGTAGTCTATGGAGCTTTGTGTTGTGTCCAAACCACGAAATTATCTTCTAATGTATTTATGTTACTTAAAATCATACCATTATATTTTTAAACAAATAAATTTATTTTACTGGCAATCTATACCAATTAGAGATTTCGATTAGTAAAGAACCTTAATCCGAGGTAATTGAAAAAAACAACTGTTTTAAAATTTATTCTTCGAGTATTAATGAAATGTATATGCAGCCTTTGTTTATATGAGCCAAAAACGTTTATTTTATTTTTGATTTAAAACTTCATGCATACTTGTACGTCGGCGAGCTTTATGCCCAAGGCACTCTGTACCTTTGGGTGATGTAGTAATTTTCTAAGGTAGGTACACTGTATGGAAGCCAGAGGTTATAATTTTCATCAATAAATATATAGAACTGACATAAATTTACATAAAAAATAAAGAAATATGGATATATATATAATATACACCTAATACATAAACTACTAAAGCAGACATCAGAATGGCAAAGAGATGTGTATCTTACCTTTGTAGATTTCGAAAAAGCCTTTGATACGGTGATGGGCTAGCATCTGGTTCCATCTACGCGAGATTGATGTCCCCGAGAAGATTATTAACATCACACGAGCTTCATACAAGATTTATCTTGCAAAGTGATGCACAACGGACTTGTCTCGGAGGACAGTACACGTAGGCGTGTGACAGGGGTGTCTCCTGTTTCCGCTCCTCTTCTTGGCCGTTCTTGATAGCAAGAATGCCATGCCATGCAAAAATGAACACCAGGAAGACGCAGGAAATAAGGTGTGGTACAATAATTCCTTTCCCGTTGGTCATGGCAAAAAAGCAGTGGAACGCGTTCACAAGTTAACCTAGCCTGGCAGCTGTGTATTAGAAACTGGAGGAACTAAAGAGGTCATTGCTTCCGGGATCGCCAATACACGAGCAACCTGTGCGCAGACACGACCCGTTTGGCAGTCATAAAAACTGACATGGAGAGTCAAGCTCAAAGTATTCCGGTCCAAAGTTAAGACCTTATTACTATACGGGTGCGGAACGTGGAAGTTCACAAAGGTTATCTCGCATCAACTTCAGGTCTTCATGAACCGATGCCTTTGCCATATACACGGTATATTCTGGCCTGACAGAATATCCAACGTTCACTTGTGTTCACTTTTGTCCCGATTGACCTACAGATCAAACGAGCCCACTCTCCTAAGAGATTCCAACTAAATCCCGAGACAAGCCCTAGACTGAAATCCCCAAGGAAAAAGCAAGCATGACCGTCCAAAACAAACATAGCGGCGGGCTATTATCGATGAAGAGAAGGCCATTGGCAAGACCTGGAGCGAAATCATCTAGGGGACATAGGACCTAAGTCAATTCATAAACTTTATTGTTTTCCTGCCATCTCGTCAAGAGGTAGTTATTGACATTATTTATAAATGAGTAACGACTTGTTTACAGTTGTGTGTTTTTGTAATGGATTAGTTTTGCCCTAGTAGTTGGTTCAAACGTGAATTTTTCAATCTTGGATACAAAAAAAGTTCTTATTACAAGTATAGTTTTGCCGTCAGTTATGTACTGCATTCCACCATATAGGCACACGTGAGGAATAAATTTGATCGGAGTTCAAGTTCAATGAGAACAAAACTACTTTAATCTGAATAGCAATATTTATTTAGTGCCTATATCGTAGACTATAACTGTGATAGAAAACATACGCTAAAGCTTGTGGCTTGTGGTAAACACATATACCAAGAGTTCATTTAAAGTACATTATTACAGTCGACACATTCCAACTATTCGGTAAATTTGTAAAGTTCTAGTAATGTTTATTTAATACATCAAATCAATTTATCTGATATATTCGAATAAGCACTCAAATTCCATGAGGTGAAGGACTTCAAATCACTTAGCAGTATTTGCAATATTGTTGTCACATCTTAGGTTATATCAATATTGTGTTATTGTATCTCTTAATGTTTTCAAATTATTGATTATCTTTGAAACATTATTAGTTTACCTTCAAGTGCCTAGTCAGAGTCAGGGGAGGAGAGGTTAAAGGCCATGGCTTCATTCGTTTTTCATGGAAGGAGGTCTACTGGTGGTCCCAGGAGTTGGCGTGCCTCCGTGCGGCCTGTACTCGTGCCCGGAGGTCCTACACCCGCAGCCAGTGGCGTCACCGTGAAGACGGTAAGGAGGACCAGCTTCATGAGAAATACCGAGAGGTACGGAAAACTCTGAAGCTAACCATTAGCCGCGCCAAAGATGACAATAGGAAGAAGATACTGGAGAGTATAAAGATGGTTGGACTAAAGGCTCATTGTGTTGCCGGACGAGGCAGGCAAATTGTTTGAAAGAATACTCTCTGCCAGTATCGTCCGGCACCTGCATCGTGATCAACTCGGTTCTCATACCATTTCGACGGCAAGTGGCTCTTCGAGGAGCACTTCCGACAGCTTGCTCCGAAGTTGGTCTGCCCTTGGGTGACTTTTGCCCAATTCGGGTGAAGCCAGCATCGTGACAAGAGAGCTGTACACCGGGGTTGTTCGGTCAATGTCACTGAATGATGCACCAGTGTGGGTGGCGGCTTTAACCGCTGAAAGTAGGGCACGCCTTTGGCAGCCTTAGAGGATATTGGCGGTAAAAGCCATACGCGATTATCACACCACGTCGTTGGCTCCGTGGCAAACTTACTCGTGGGACTTGGAGGCGGAAGTGCTCGCCGAAGTTTATCGTTGGACAGCACACTTCCGAGCGGAGAACAGCTTTTCCTTCCCCACGGAAAGATTAGCAAGTGGCGTGAAGCCACTCGTCGAGCCACGGCACTCCTAGCTGGAGACTCCACGTGCTATATTTACCGACGTGGAGGCTCTCCAGCCGATCATCCTCAAATGGGCAAGGCTGCAGCACGGAATTCTTTCCTTCCGACTGACGCAGATCCTTTCCGGGTACGGTGGCTTCGGGAAGTACCTGCACTCGGTCGCTAGGAAGGAATTGAGTCCCGCCTGGCACCACTACGACTGCAGTGCGGACTCTGTCCAATACACCCTTGCGGTTTGCCCCACCTGGGCGTTGCAACGTCGTGTCTTCACTGCAGTCATCGGAGGAGAGCTCCCCCTACAAGCAAAACATGAATTCCAAGAAATATCTGTATGGATAGGTTATTTCATGAAATCTTGTTCGAGGTTGTTTATATAATGAAAATAATTTGTCAATCGATAAATTATTATATATAAACAACCAAACGATAAGTACCTAATACCTTTTAGATATTTTGCTAAATACAAACATCATGATAACAAGTACAGAACTACAGAATAAACCAAATTACAAACATAACGAATCATCATAGAATATTCCCCCTGAGAGAAACTCTATTTATTCAGAGTGCTTTGTGGTAAAAGTTTGTTAGGACTGGTCATAACAATGCAACATTAAGTTGCACACTTAACTGAATTATTTGGACGTATTATTTCCTTTGAACGACACAAAATACGTTTTAAGTACTAATACTTCATATTATAATTCATTATCCTTAATATCCTCATAATTACTTAAATCTTAAAAATGTATGACAACTTTGAGAAAGAAACAGAACCTTTAAAATATACATTTTCTTTTTAAGACTCGACAGACATTTCTGACGTTTCTAAAACTGCATCGCTTTGAATATGATTCAAAACCACCAACTTCATTTCATAGATATCAAAACAACTTCATCAATACATGTCGAATGGCAAACGTGTGAATACTGCAACTTGCATGCAGCCTCGGTTACATCTCTGTTTGTTGCCTAAAACAATTTACTTCGTTTGTGCAAAACTAGCCAAACAGGCTCACGGCGGGAATTGTGATTGTTTATGTCATAAATTAACCACATCGATTGCTTGGTGGTGAGGTTTTCGTTTAAGGCAAAGCTTTTATTTTCAGTGTGAGTTTGACACAGCGTTACTAAACAATATACTAACTTATACTAACTTATATTAACTTAACAAAAAAAATAGTAACTCAACATAGGTATAAGCTGCTAAATTCAGCACTTTTGTATACAAAAATGATGAATTTAGTAGCTTTCGACAGTAATCGTTAACTTTATTAATTACTATAGTTACGGGTGATCTGAAAAGTTTCGGACCTGAATATGAAGATAGCTGCACTCGTTTATAAAAACTACAGTTTGCTATCTGCATGTACATTGTAAGTCACATTGAAAAGTGTGACTTACAATGTACATGCAACATGAGTTCCAGGAGACTATGCCGAAATTTAATTATGTAGCATCGCATATTGTAGTATCGTTGCGTCAGAAACTTTTCAAACCACTTTTTATAACGTTTCCAAGTAAACATAAGTCTCCAGCTGAACTAAATGTTTGTTTGAAATTAGCTAGAGACTTATTGAATAAGTTTTGTTAGAGAATAGTGCATTAGATGGAGATCGAGCCTATTTTTTGGATACTTAGATGATACACTCACGTGAGTGTATCATCTGTTCAAAAATATACATCTTCCTGGCGATAAATACAAAACTCTGAACGTATTTTTAATATTCAATACATAATTACCGCCAGTAAGTTTTGAATGCTTACAATCTAACTATTTAACAAAAAATATGCTCATAATAAAACTATAACACCAACATCATTGCACAAAAACTAGTTTTATTTACACAATTTGCGTTTCGAACCACTAAGAGTATAAAACAGGACAATTTTATCTCATAACAAGTTTCAATGACGTCGCCCGTGGGAACAGGCCGCATAAACTTACAAACGACACACAACTTTGCGCGCTCCGGGAATGACCCGCACTCTACTACGCTCCACTTTTAATACTACTGTGGCCGTTATAAAATCCAGAGCACATCAGGTTCTTCCCTTTTGTACAGCAGTGAATTTAAAACGCAAGAATAGCAGCTCATATTTTCTAAATTTAAAATTTTAAGTAGAATAAAGAGAGAGTTATTTCTTTAACGTGTCATCTGCATAACAATCTTGGATTCGTCCAGAAGCCTTTCTATTCCAAGGAAAATATAAAAAATATGAACTGTTCCTTTTCTTTAACGTTTCTTTTAGGGTTATGCTAACAATAATCCCTTATATTTTCGCAATACCTACCTTTATGGGCATCAGGCTCGTCTGTGGTGAAATTTTCAGTCTTATGTACTAGAAAAATTAGTAAGTTGTTTGGGTATTAATGTATTTTTAAAATGCATAAACGTATCTACTCACAAAATTTTGCATGAAAAACCCGTCATATCCATTCATAACGAACACTAAAATGAAGTAGCTAAATGAACCCCTCATAAAAATAACTACCGAATCCAAAGAACGCTTGCAACTTGGGAGACAGAAACTAGCATAAGTAGAATCGCATAATGGTAATCACCGTGACGATAGTAGTTAGAGATAGTTTTAATAGCAACCACACCATATCCATCGACTTTAAATGTACTTGTAGAATTCCACCGTCGAGGAACTAACATCAACATATTGCTGTATATACACTACTCTTGCACCGCGAAAATATTTTCTTTTATATAAACCCACAATAGGCATGATGACAGTAACCAAGAACCAATTAATTGTATTGATCTGATGAAATGGGGTTCATAGAGTATAAAAATCGTATTTATTTTATATTATATTTAGAGCGAGATTAATTGTTACTTAACAAAAATAAAACTACAAAACACAGCCATATTAAGTTGAACACCAATCGGTGCGAGTTACGTCACTTATGTAAAGCTCACTTTGTTTAAATATAATCGACGATCACTTTACTGTTTTTAAGAGCTATGATTGACACAGGTTGACAAATGGTGACGTCACGTCTTACACAAACAGACGCCTTAACTTAATAATTAAATCATGATTTTTACTAATACCTACTACCTACTAAAACTTAATATTTTGTTGAAAAATACCACTTTTTGACAATAGAAGATACTTCAAAACATCATAAAACGGTTTTTCAAAATTAGTCATTATGCCTATTAACATGTTTTTCCTTGTGGGACAGTCGACCACTAAAATAATAACATACGAATTTAGAGTGCATATTCGTACCTTATTTGATAATAAACATTACGTTTGTCGCGATAACCACATTCTGCTCGGACAAAAGAGTAAATTATATCATTAGTGATAATAAGACGGAAGTGGTTGGCGCAGTAATGTTCGCGTTTCCTCGCCGCAACACAGCACCAGTGCAGTTCATTAACAGAATTAATGCTCTGTGTAACCTTTGTAACAGAGAATCGCCTCTGGTAATGCCACACTGTAATATATGTGCCATAACTGTAAACATGCAATTTGGGTAATTTCGTACCAATGTCGTTAAGGTGATTTGTGTCTCATTTAGTTAATGGCGCTCCTGTTTTGTCACACTTTTATGTTTCTTGTTTATAATTATAATAATTATTAATCTTGATTACAGTTACTATTGTACTTTCAAACAAGTTATCAGGCACGCAGACGAAAGCATAAAAAAACATGATCATTTCCAAAGATGTTAAGAAGAATTAGATGAAGTTGATAAATTATTTTGGTCATCTAAATTGGGTAGGCTACTAACTTTAATCATCTGAGCAAATCCCCAAGATCTTACAAATTATTATTTGTATTATATACCTTTTTAAAGCTGCAACACATTTAAAAAAAGAATTTATCTTCATGAGGAAATTTCTACCTCAAATACAAGGTAGAAAGTAAATAATAATTTAGAACAATTTGCTCATGTATATTTCCGTACTCGTTCATGTTAATTAATTATAATGAAGGCAGAAATCTGTCAATCGGTATTTACGTGATTCTGAAATACAAAGCCTTCCCTTGAACGTGACTAGTTTAATTAAGTTACAATTCTAATTACGAGACTTAAAGGGTAATATTACACGTTAGCCTGAGGAGATAGCTGTAACTTATTTATGACAAAAAGGCTCTATTTTAAGCTGTGTATTGTAGCACAAAAATTTACATAAATTTATTATTCATGAGTCATGTTTTTTATGTAATGGGGATACATTTCACCATTATTTGTTGTTACATGAGTAGAACTACATATATAACTTTTGCTCATATACCTGTAATTCTGGGGTGTAGTCCTTCTTCATAGTTAAAGAAGAAGAGGAGGGTTTATCAGCTGTTTTTTAAACCTATCACAGTCCACTACTGGACATGAGACTATTTCATTGCATGTCACGTCACGACTAAAGATCAAACCAGTCATCAAATTAGCTGGAGCTGGCTTCAACTAGCCATTTTGCGTAAATCATTACTCTCATTGGCCTGTGAATGTCTCACACCTACGTTTGCCAAGATGCGGTCTATGCCCTAACTTTGCCCCAACGGTTGTCAGTTCTGCGGCTTGTATGGCTAGCCTACGATCACTTATATGTAGGATTGACGACGAGAAGACCGCTTTCCAGAAACTTTTAAAAACTGACGAAGAATATTTTATTTCGTCTTGATATAACGAAATAAATGCATATTTCAACACTGCAGTAATGCTACCACTTAGTTAACTTTTACTCATTAAACCAATCCAACACTAAATAAATGAATTGAAACGGCATATAGGTGAGAACATTAGTTTGAAACTTTGTAAAACCCTCACAACTGGGCATTCTACAAATTTTAGTTGGCCCATCACGTGGAGCTCGAAAATGAGTAAAATTTAACACCACTTAAAATTTTAGGAACCACATAATTGCGGTTTTAAGTACCAACCCTATTAACTTTGTACTTACAGTTTTTGTCTATGTACGAATACTACATATATATACAATATACTATGTACTATGCTTGAATGGCTGTAATTACCGTGAAAGTTCTGAGTAATGACATTGTTCTGTTTATTGACCATGAACATAGTCCAAACCCATGAATTTTTGAGCTAATTGTTGCAAGCTCGTTTATTGCTAACCATTTTTTTTTATAAAACATAACGCCCTCATTAGGAGTACAGCTGGAATCGTGCACTACACACGTGGAATGGACTCAAAAAACAGCCATACCCATCATCATCTTTGGATCACTAAAAGTGTTTTACAAGCGGCGATCTAATCCACTCAGCACAGCAGCAAGCAGCGAAGTGGGCGCTTAAATATTATTTATTTATTATACATCAAGCACTGAAGGTACATTGGCGGACTGAATGCCTAACGCATTCTCTTTCAGTCAACCTTTAGGTGATGCAGAGAAAATAGGAAGTTGGCAATTATTATGACATCAATGTAGCCAGGACGGCGATCTTTAGAATTGAGATGAGATAAGAAGCTGTCTCTATGATCCCGTGTTAGTGTCGAAGTTGTCTTAATTTAAATAAATAAATGCCTACTGCATTATACGTGGTCAAGTAATCACCTCTGTGGACTGCCTCGATGGCGCAGTGGTGGCGTATGCAACTGTTGTGCTTGAAGTCTCGAGTTCGATTTCCGGATCGAAATATATATTTGTATAATCTAGAAATATTTATTTCGGAAATTGGGTGTTTTTTATGTGTAAAAAAATTGTGTATGTATTTATATCAGTCGTCTAATACCTTTTTCTTTTTTAACATATGGAAACACCTTCGGGCCGTCACCTCACCGGGGTTTGCGGTGGGGCGGTGTGTCGGAATCGAACCGACTAAAATCACATTGTGTGCCACTCTGCGCCTGAGATGGGGGGATCCGGAAACCGCTTTCTTACGCCATCCAGACCCCTTCCAGCGCCTGCCCGCACTGAAGCGGGCACCGTCTGCTGGTAAATCCTCTCAATTTAGGCAACGTACGTCACTCGTGTAACGTCACCTCCTCGCGGCTAGCTTCTGAAGCGGATGGAAGGGAAATCTCGTCCCCACCATCCGCGGCCACACTCAGGGCGGCAGAAGGCGCTGATAGGCGCGCCTCCACCGCCCAGTTCGCAGTGGTTCGCAGCGGCGGATTGTGTCCAAGTGGAGGTCGTCCTTTTTTTTTTTACGTTGTGGAATGCCTTTACGCACTTCGCTCCCCCCCGCGGGGACAGGGGGTTCGCTTTGTGTGGGACTCCTGACTGACTCCAGCCAGACTACCCACTAAACCACCACGGTGTGCCACTCTGCGCCTTAGACGGGAGAGATCCGGGAACCGCTTTCTTACGCCATCCGGATCCCTCCCGGCTCCGTCGTCTGATGGTAAAACTCTTAATTTAGTCGCCCCCTCGCGGCTGGCCTATGAAGTGGATGGGGGGAAAACCCGTCCCGCCCATCCACGGCCACATTCAAGGCGGCATGAGGCGCTGGTAGGCGCGCCTCCGCCGCCTGGTTCGCCGGCGGCGGATCGGGTCCGAGTGGACATCGTCCTCCCGGGCCTTCTCCGCCGCCTCCTTCTGCGAGATGACTTCCTCGCAGAAGGTCGCGACCGCGGTAAAACTGCTCTCGCCGCCGGCCATGGAGCGTACGACGGCCGGCAGCGAGAGATCTCCTCCGATGACTGCAGTGAGGGCCCGACGCCCAAGTGGGGCACACCGCCAGCGTGTGCTGGGCCGAGTCCTCACTGCAGTCGCAGTGGTGGCAGGCGGGACTCAATTCCCTCCGCGCGACCTAGTGCAGGTACTTCCCGAAGCAACCGTGCCCGGAAAGCACCTGCGTCAGTCGGAAGGAAAAGGTCCCGTGCTGCCGCCCTGCCCACTCGAGGATGACTGGCTGGAGCGCCTCCACGGTGGCAAAACCAACTCGTGGAGCCTCCAGCCGCGACGACCAACGAACCATAGTGGCTCGACGGGCGGCTTCACGCCACTCGCGTACCTCTTCGGGCGGAGGGCGAACGCTACTCTCCGCCCGGAATTCAGCCACCCGTCGATAAGCTTCGGCGAGCACTTCCGCCCCCAAATCCCACGGGGGTGTTCCGGCCAACGCGCACGCCACCTCCGTCGACACGGTGCGGTATCCGCGTATGGCTCTGTACGCCAATACCCTTTGAGGGCGCCAGAGGCGCGCCTTATTCTGGGGGGCCCATGGAAGAGCAGGGCCTCCGTCTTGTCCAGGGGCACCCGCAGGCCCAGCGCTTCGATGCGCCCGACCACCAGAGAGACACACACGCCTCCTGGAAGTTCGCCCCCCGGGCTGTGACCAATGTGTCATCGGCGTAACAGATTATGCCCAGCCTGGAGGGGGAGACGCTCTCGAAGGACCCAGTCGTACCCCACGTTCCACAGGAGTGGTCCTAGGACAGACCCCTGCGGAACGCCGCACGACATGGGTCGCCATCTCAAGGCGCCCTCTCAGTCCTCGTACACGACGGTACGCTCCTCCAGATAGTCTGCCACCAGCCGCCTCAGATACTCTGGCACCCCTTGATAGCGGAATGCTTCCCTGATGCAGCTGCCAAGCGTCCAGCACCTCCTGAGGCGGTCCGACATATGGTCGGGCCATCACTCTGCCGTGCGAAGTTACTGTCGCACCGTACGCTTTATTGTGTTAAATCGCTTTATTGTACACCAAATTACTTACAAAGATAACTTAAAGCCATGAATTAGCGACCTTCTCGCCTGAAGGCAATCTCTTACAGGCAAGCATCTTTATTGATACTCCTATAGCCTTTCTTAATAACTGGGCTCCTAAAATTAACGCGTTCAACCAAACAAAAAAATTCTTTAGCTTTATAACATTAGTATAGATAATTAAATGTAATAGAATATGCTAAAGGGAAAAGAAATTGATCTAAATTGTAATACAGTTCAAAATTGATATAAAACAATATTTTAAACACATTATCCTGCTTGCTGTAATTGATTAATGAAATTTATAAATTAAAATGTTAAAACAATTTAATGAAGCGGTAACAACTGTGTAATTAATTTTAAGCAGGTTCGAATTCCATCTTTTTTTATTCGTACTATTATAATATACACATGATTATTATATTAATGAGGTAAAATGGATATCTATTTAACAGTTAGTTTATAGTTTATTTCTTCTTTCGCAATGGTAAACATAACATCATTCAAAAATAATCGTGGAAATCCAGCAAATATTGTGAGAGACTGGTATACTGGCCTGTTATAGGTATATGCTAGAGCACAACCTGTAATATGGGTCACCAGGCCCCACCTGCAGGTACTTTGATCCACATAGGCAGTCGTAAGTTTAAACAATGATATCTATAGTTAAATTTTTAATATTTGCTCACTGAAATTATTATAATAAGCTACTTTTATATCTAGCTTTCTTAGTTGCATTAACAAATCAATAGATTTATGATTGTACTATAAACCCTGTATTTAATCATTACCTATCCAACAAAGAAGCGATATCAATTCGTTTATGTACTGTCATTATTTTCGACAATCGACAGTCTCGCGAGATAAACTCAATAATTCTTTTTTTTTTCAACTTTATTAACTTTAACAGTATCAGGCTTATTGGCAACAATAGCGCTGTCTTGATTATTACAATCACAAGAACAGTTCAAGTTTTACTAGTTGATGGAATATTACACATCCAACACGGGAATTCTACTGCCAGGAGATCCTGTGGTCAAATTTCCAGTGTTTAAGCTTTAGTCATAGGTACTAATATCCGTCTAGCGTCCCACACTAACGTCGGTATAACATTAACTAGATCATACATAGGTTAATCTCATTTATAAAAACATATTACAACAGTAAACCCCTCCACATGGAATACGGGTACTTTGAAATTATAGAGAAGCTATTTCGTAAAAGAAGCGAAAAGGCTCTAGAAATCTAATTAAAAATGTATCCTCGTGGCTTACAAAAGTATCAATTCGTGCCTCTTCGCCAAACATAAAGCTCCACTTTCAATAATTTTTCGCAAAATCCCTTCGTAAATTAATAAACAAACGATGTCCGTACGTTAAACAGTCAAGCCCGACGGAAATTTGGGCTGCCCCTAAAGGGAATCTGGTTAAAGTGCCTAACCAATTACCAGAGGGGAATTTTTAATCTCCTCATTATAAATAAGGGGCACTGAGATTATGTCTAGAATTATGAGATTAGAGGGCAGAGCACAGTAAATTATAACCATCAATAAACAAAATAAGCGTCGACATTTATTTTCATTGAGGTTTCCATTCCAATTTGATTTATTTCAAGCTCGTGTAAAATGTGGGTTTTCAATTTATATTAGATTTAATTCGTTTCGTTTAAGTTTTAATGGCTTTTTGTAATACCGTTAAATAAATTATGCAGAGACTAAGCTCACAAAAGTAAAACATTTTTTTCTGTCCCGACCTGGGAATCGTACTAGAGACCTTTTGGTCGACAGTCTCATATGCCAACCGCTAGACCAACGAAGCAGTCTTGTAAGTATTTATTTAAGTGACACAGGCTTTTGTACCTTGATAAATTGAAATATGTGAAATATGTACTGGAAAATTATAACATAATGTAACCATTTTGACATAGTCCAATGATACAGAAGCCTCTCAGAGAGTATGGTACTACTTTTGGATTTTGCGAATGCTTTCGAGCAGGCAGAGCAAAGTCACTTTGACATTCTCATTTAAAAATAAAACTATAATTATACATATATACAGTGTTGTATCAAAACAGTTCACTATTTACTATAGGCGAAACGTATTTAGTACATTAAAGATAGGACGGACAATTGATAAACTTTGATCGATAAAGTTTAAATGCAAGCCACGAGTTCGGCCAATGTTTGAGGACATGTCCGGAATAGTTATTATTGTTTGAAGCTGTAATGGACAACCTAGGATATAGGGAAGTCAGTGTTTACGCCCCACTAAATTGATACCTTACATTTAGAAGTACATATTTATACCATAGTCCTTATAAAATAGTTTAATCTCTCTCTATCTCTTTGAGTTTTCACTAATCAATTTCGTATATTCAATACGAATCGAGAACGCTTTACTTCTTTTAAGCCAGGTAAAACAAAAGACTGTAATCCAAACCAATATTACAAATGCAAAAGTAACTCTGTCAGTCTGTCATTTACGCTTTTACGACCAAACTGCCGCATAGGTACAGAATTTGTCCCGTATTTAACTTTGAACATTGTGACAACTACTGTCTTATCTACCTATCTATATAACTATCTATCTTAAATATCTAAATGTGTATAAGTTCAAGTTTTCATTGTACTAACACACATTCAATTCTGACGATTATCTAAATTACAATCTGTTTTCCATTTATAGTAGTATACAAATTCCTATATGACCTGATTCTATTAAAAGATTCTATAATAACAAGAATTTCATTCTGTTAAACAACATTTTAAAAATTATAATGAGTTCTATAATCTCTATGCTAGGTTCAATGACCTGTGTTATAGAGATCAGTGTCCTTTCTCGTATTTAGACTGCATCAATTTTATAGAAAAAAAAATGCAGAAGCCAACTATTTGAAAAGGTATTATTTATAAATCATGTAATTAATAATATACCGTGTGCGTGTCTGCGCGTATAAACGCTTAGTGATTATACTGACACAATATTCAAAGTACAAATAGTTTTCAATGAATCAGATCCAATACAGATTCGCACCAAGAAAAAAAAATTATTAGTGTATACAAATTACTGCAATCATAATTGTATGGTATATATATAGGTGAGCGCTTTTTTATGGAATTGGTTACGAAAGAGCACACGTATCGCCTGATGGTAAGTGATAACCACCACCTGCATGGATATCCGCAACACCAGAGGTGCTATACAACGTATTCTTGCCAGTCCCCAACCCGCACTTGGCCAGCGTGGGGACGTATGGCCTTAACCCTCTCCTGAGAGGAGACCCGAGCCCAGCAGTGGGACATTATGGGTTGTTTGTCAGAAGTGTTATAAGGGTGATAGGGGGAATACAAGAGATGGGGAGTATATATGAGGAGGGTGATATGGGGAGGGGCTATCGGTATCCTTATCCACACGGTGAAACACAGCGCAGGTGTTATTTCACACCGATTTTCTGTGAGGCTTTGACATCACTCCGGACGAGCCGGCCCATGCATGCTGAAGCGTAGCTCTTCCACTTTAATTCTGAATTAAAACAAAACAGTGAATCTTGTACCGTCTGTAAGTTTAAGCTATGAAACAACTGGTACGCGGTATGCTAAAATTCATTGACATAGAGGCTGTTGTAAGGGCGAAACATAATAACGAATAAGAAGTGAATAAAAATATTTAATTTAAAAATATTTTTATATTTATTGCTGCTTAGTGTAATATTTTAACAATTGTATGAATTTTTACTTTAGATTCAAGAAAAGTTTTCGTTCAATCTTTAAGGAAGAGTTGGTCCACTATTTAACACTAGACTGATAATAGGGTACTCGCCTATTTACTACTAAATTCACTGCGCAGATATCGTTGTTGTTTAAATGGCCACATCTGGCTTCAAACCCCACATGGGACATTATTTTGTGTGATCCACATATTCTTCTTCTGGATCTGGGTGTTTTGTGTCCGTTTTATGTATGTTCATAAATTCCTCCGCAGCACAGGAATATTCCTAGAACGTAAGTTGTGGTTTTTTTATCAAAAAAAAAAGTTAAAATAATTGCATCACTCGTATATTCGCGTATACTCATAAGTCCCTTGAATAAAAATATAAGCAAAATTCATTTCTCTCTTGTCGGTTTTTGTTCTACATCAATTTCACTACACATAATATAATAGATGTATTCTAAGACCAAAACATGATGAAACTAAGTATAAGAAGCTTAATACCAATAAGCTGTAAAGGCCTCAAAACTTGTTAACTAAGGGTATTCATAATCTTACAATCGGCAACATAATTTTAGTTTAGAACTTAATAAGGAATGTCTTTGTACTGGGGCTTTGTGAACTCCAAGTTGTCTCTAAGTTGTCAGACCACAAGAGGAATCTTCAGATCTGAGAAAGCGCTTAAAGTATCTATTGATAGTCCCTATTTGGTGGACTACAATGGACCGCTATGAATTTCAGCGATATTAAAATAGTTTTAATTGAAAATTGTGACGATAGAGTTTTATGGACAGCTTCGGTGGAACAGATTCGTAACGTATGCGACTGCTGTGTTAATGTGTGATAATGTTTGTATATTCTGCAAATATTTGTTTTATAGTTTTGGGTTTTTTCTTTACAATACAATACAATACATACGTATTTACTTACAATAAAAAAAATTACCAGTCAATCTAGCTTTTATAGTACAAGTTCTGCTTAGCTTAAATCTAGATGGCGTTAGTATTAGATGTCCAAAATATGAATTTACCTTAACATCTTCGTCCTAACAATTGCCAGTAATTTGAGTTGACAGCAAAAAAATTACCTATAATAATATAGTTTCTTGTAGGATACCCTAACGTTATGTTGCATTAATTTTATAGCAAAATATTATTTTAGAAGTTTCTCTAAAATGTTTATTTTGTTCATAAATCTGTATTATCATGGACTGTTACGGCTTTACTGATGTAATGCACTGAATTAGGATTTATTCCAACCATTATTCATTGCCGGCTGGCCGGTTCTCATTTATTATGTATGATCTCACAACAGTGCCTAACAAAACTCACAATTTTTCTACGGACATATAGCCTACTTTATTTACGAAGACGTTTCTGCTTGTAATTTTGTTATTTTCTTGTGTACACCTGCTGGTTTTATGTAATATTATAAAAGAGGATTGATAGGTAGAATCAGGTGCGCGCCAAAATATTGTTTAAGACAACAGCTTGGGTAAAGCATCCATCATATACGACATAACAGTTATAGTAAATATAGTGTAGTATATATATATATATATATATATATATATAACTTAGTTAATTGCTTGTTGGTTTGCCGGTCTAGTGATGCTAGTGAGCCAGGTGTCGTTTGTTTGAAAATGCAGCAAGGACTTATGAAATTAGTGTTGTGTAAGAACATCTCTTCCATTTGAGTGACGTTTATCTATTAACGATTTTACTTTGTATTGAATGGGCTTAGTATGTTTATCGTCAGTCTCGTTGCCATATTAAAAATACTACTTGTACCAGTTTACCAAAAGATTAAATATTTTAGATTCCATTCATTTGGCAGTACCTGAAAAGTTTTCTGGAAGCTTAGAAAATTGGTGATGTTATTCATTTTGACGTGCTCTTTTCAAATTTTCACATAACCATCTCGTAACTTTGCAGCTTATGTCACCATATTGGGGCTCAATAACAGTTTTTTGAGAATAACTCTGTTCCGACTCATTTTACGAAAAAATAGGCACGTAATAAATAAAACTAGATAAAATTTCCTACAATTTATGTACCAACCTTTTTTTGTAAAATCAATATCATCAGCATACGAGAGCCGCAAACCTAAGCACGTCTACACCAACGGACGTTGTTCATATGTATAAATGTATTAATTAAAAAATAAAAAATGTAATTAAATTAAAAATATTTTACTATGTGTTGATCATTGCTGGAGCTAGAAAACGCTTCTTCCTTGCGCTATACAGTTGAAGTGGTAAAAAAGTAGGTCGTTAAATAACTATAGATAAATGTACTTCATAAAATTAACATATAAAAATAAATATAATATTGTATTTCTGCCACCGACAGAAGCAGCAGCACGACAACATTCGTTCCAAACGTATCACCAGGTTCAGCAGTGGTATGAAATTGAAAAACATGCAGAGCAATGGGGATGGAAAAACAGCAAAAATGGGTTAAGTCCCATCACCATGGTTGAGCTTCCAGCTCTGGAAACCTTGTTGAAACTCATATCTTGCAAATGCAAAAAGAGATGTCTGTGGAATCAAAAAGGCTGGATTAAACTACTCCGTTATATGCACCAATTGCAACGGTACCTGTGATAATTCGTACATTCCACTACAAGACAGCGATAAGGGAGAAGAAACGAGTCTATTCTCGAGCATACGTAAGATGACATCGAGGAACAAGAGGACTACATCGAAGCTGATGATTCAAGACGTAGAAGAAATTTCTATTTGTGACATTTCGCTCAGTACTGAGGACGATGAACTTTCAAAACCTGGTTCATCAAGAATAACGAAGTGAAGGAGAATGCGCTAGCTTTTGTAATAGTGCATTGCAGGTGGATTAGGCCTACTAGGGATACCATAAAACAAACGCACCACTTTACCTTAAGGTTGTATGGAAATGAGTTATTTGACCAAAACGCGTATTGGAGTGGACTTTGCGGATTTCATAAAATTTCCAACATAAATTGTAGTAAATTTTCTCTAGTTTATTTTATTGCGTACCTATTTTTATCGTAGAATGAGTCGGAATGGAGTTATTCTCATAAAACTGTTTTTGAGTTCTGCTATATGGTGGCGTGAGCGGCAAAGATACGAGGTGGCAAAGTGAAAATTCAAAAAGAACGTCCAAATCTACAACTTCACCAATTTTCAAAACTCCCGGAAAACTTTCCAGGAATCCCCCTTTTGTGCGTCAAATGACTACTATTACCTACTTTAGATACGATATAGTAGGTCAAGCTAATAAGCATATCACGATTCTCTGACATTCTGTAACTAATACGCACTTATTTCACTTAAAAGTCTTGACATGGAATACTTCCCAGTTAAACCCTGGTCTTCAGTACGACTCGACCTAAAGAACTCCCGATTGTAGTCCTTTGAAACAGTTGCACTAATAATATAATAAGATCACACCAATCACAAATTAAATATATAATGGTGCTGAGACACAGTAATGTATACAGTCAACCACATATGCCATAATTTACAAACAAGACAAGTAACAAGACATTCTTACTTGACACTTCTCAGATAACAGAGACACCAATAGACCAATTTATACAGTCACGAACGTCAATATATTACTATATTATATTCGTACAATATCTTTCCCAGGCACGGGTTCAATAATATCTGTCTGTACGAACGCAGCAGAAATATTTGAACGTACATCGACGTCATATTAACTCCTTTGAACATTTCACAAGTAATAACGTTCAAGTTGCTTGATAATGCAAATCATTCGTATCACTACTGGCAAACATTTTCTAACGTACGTACATATGGAGTCAAGTATCGATTCGATATCGCAGTGCTGCACAAATGAACTCCGTTACGTTTGATTACAGGCGATATTGCCTGCACGTCTGCAGGCGATCCTTTATCACTTTTATTCAGATAGCAAGGTAAGTACATTGCATATTTGTAATTTTTACTGACTTGAATTATGACGTACTTTGCCATTATCATCATCAGCTCTTAATATTTCACTGCTGAATAATATATAATAAATAAGCCTCTCCTAAAAATGTATTGAAATCACTAAAATACAGCATTGAAGTACTTTCTAAACTAAATGTCATACGCTGAACATCAAATCATTTTATCATCATCAAATTATTGGGCATACTATTGTATAGATACATAATGCATAAATATACAAGTGTTATCATATTGTATTAGTTTTTATATATTACCAGGTTTTGCGCACGACTCCACTCGTGGTTATACAACAGTAGTCTATGTTATTCGCTGTTAATGTCGTTTTCCATAATTAGTGAAAGTATTTTTTATAACCGTTAGGGTAATTTAAGAGTAAAAGTGTTACAAACAAATAAACATGTAGTAGTATATGTAGATTTTAGTACAATGTATGACTACTTTTAGAACAAAATGCATTGTCTACCAAACTAGACGCTACGAGTGGAGTCGAGACGAAGGACTGTCCATTAGCATATCATTTTCTGCACTGCAAGCCATTATCGCCTTCGTCTTGCTATCAGTGAGGTTATGTTGGCGGTAAGTGCTTTATTTCGGCAATGTATATGTGAACCACATTAGTCGTCTCATTCAAATCTGCTTATTTTGAATTCTCGAGCTTAAAATAAATAATTCAATAACGTCTTTAGCTACACACTAATTAGCCAATAGAAGAAAATATGTATTTACTGTGTGCGCTTGTATTGATGTCTAACAGATGACGCACTACTGACGGCATTACAGATTTAAATCCTCCACTTATCGCGTTATCTACCTTGGAGTATCAGACCAATATAATTTTCTTTAAAACTATAATACTATAATTAGAAAAAAAAAATCTCGAAACAGTAATAAGTAAATCCATATTAATATTATTTTATATATTCGAAAAAAACTCTTTCCATTCCTTACGCTTTCACGGCTTAACCGCTGCACTGGTTTCAATGAAATTTGGCGTGGCGATACTTTGATTCTTGAGGAAAGGCATATGCTACTCTTTTCTGCGATAGTGAACATACAAGCGGGCCGCAGACAAAGCTGATTAGATAAATACATAAATACTAAAAAATTACGTATTAATTTCAAACGAGCATAAGTCTCTCTTT
Organism: Hyphantria cunea; assembly: GCA_003709505.1. NCBI lineage: Eukaryota > Metazoa > Arthropoda > Insecta > Lepidoptera > Erebidae > Hyphantria > Hyphantria cunea. The sequence continues at coordinate 162,445 of PKRV01000797.1, read as the reverse complement.
GGCAAAACTGAGTGAATCCCTTTGCCATTCAAAGACAAAGTGCCATTCAAATCTCTGTATTAATATTCATTTCACTCATTTCGCCAACAAAGCATTAAAAGCGAAATGCAAAGCAAAGTTTTCACGAGCAACGGTCGTTTGATTGTAGGTTTACCTACAAACATACGACTATGTTTGTGTATTATAATTACTGAATATACACTAACTCGTTGCAAAATTTAGATAAATATAGTATATATTACTCAGATTGCGATGGCCTCATTGTAGTCGCACCGCATTAAAAATCGAAGCTGAGCCGTTTCATAGTAGAAAGATTAATGACCTTCATCTCTTTGAAAGAAAAGGCTCGAAAGAACAATAATCACTTTCTTGAGAGGAAAACTTCTTTCGAAACGGAAAGAGACTAGCGAAACCTTTCTGTAAATGCTGATTAAGTAACATGTCTTATAACTTAAGTTCGTGCCATTGAAATAAATAAATAAATAAATANTAAATAAATAAATAAATAAATATTATACATAGAAAACACCCAAACTCCGAAAAAAATATGTGCAGGACATACAAACATTGGAGGTGGAGCGATGATTTGCGCAAGACGGCTGGCAGGAGCTGGATGCGAGAAGCCATAGATCGAACTAAGTGGCGTGAAATTGGAGAGGCCTACGTCCAGCAGTGGACTGCGATAGGCTGATGATGATGATACAAACATTTGGTCCGACCCAGGATTCGAACCCGAGACCTCATGGACAGCAGTCGCGTACGCTACCACTGCGCCAACGAGGCAGTCATACAAAACAAAGGCTACATTTTTAACTACAACTAACTTTTTTTGGGAAACAGTAGCTGATTGGGTCTCCGGTAATCTCACCCAGATTAAACTCTCGTCTTTAGCTTAAAGTTCTATTTCGATGTAGAACATCTCTTACCTGAGAAGAGATTAACATCTGCTGATATTCAGATACGGATTTCAAGCTCAGAGTACACCTGGAACCTATCAATAACTACCAGTAACGAAGTATCGTATATTTTTTCTGGTAACAACCCGTTTTATTTGATAATTGGAATATCATTCTTATTAAAATTTTTGGTATAAAATTCTAATAAAGTTGTAAATCATTCTGATAACACTCCTACACTTTATCCTGAATATCAGGATAAAAATATAGAAGTAGGAGTATTTCTAATGTATTGCTTAGTTAATAGCACCTAATATATTACACCGTAGGAGAGCCACGCTTCGGCATGAATGGGCCGGCTCGACCGGAGTGATACCACGGCCTCACAGAAAACCGGTGTGAAACAGCGCTTACGCTGTGTTTCATCGAGTGAGTGAGGATACCGGAGGCCCATACCCCAATCCAACGCCCCCTATCCCCCTCACCATCCCCTTTCCCCCCAGGCCGCCATAGTGTGGGTCACCATACTGCATTGTTCTTTTTCGCATTGAGGATGGTGACCACCACTCTTGGATTCTGCTCATGCTTTCCATCAGGCAGAGCAGAGTCATTTTGGCAGCTTAAATAAAAAAAAAAAAAAAACAGCTGAAACAACCACCGAATACTTTNATAAAAAAAAAAAAAAACAGCTGAAACAACCACCGAATACTTTGACAAGTTATAGAAACACTAAATTTTAATATTCCAACTTAAGGCTAATGTTTATGTGCATAAACACTCTTACATTAGTTTATCTTCTTTTATTTTTTATGCCAAAGGACTACCGACCAAGAGGTCTCGGGTTTAATTTTCGGGTCGGGGAGGTACAAAAATTTTTATTGAGCTTTTCTGTTTATAAAAATGCTTAATACGGCCCAGAGTTTTAAGTTGGAGTCTTAGCCCCCGAGCACGACGAGAAGTGCACGTAAAGCTTTCGGTCCTGCGCCTAATCTCTTTCCGGTCGTGTGGCTCAGCCGTCCTATCGAATTGTGAGAGTGAGGCAATATAGAGTACACCTGTGTTTGTACACACAACATTATTAGATTAGGTAATATAGGTTTTGTTTTTTAAAGAATCAAGAGCGTTGTGTACCATTGCACTTTAGCACATAATAGTACTATTTAAATTTATAAATGTAAAAAATATTCTCTAATTATTTTAGTCTGATATTTATTGTGATAAATAAAATTGAAGATGGTGTGTGTGACATTAAAGGAGTCAGTTCTTAATTTAGATTTTTTAATTTTATCAATTTAAAAATTTGATCTGAATAAACTTCTTCCCATTTAATACTATTATATTACCAGAAAATTAAGCAATAATTGAAACAGCTTTTTACGATTCAACCTCAGACAGGTGCATTGATTAATGTTCGATAACATTAAAAACAGGCCAATTGCGAGTTCGACTCGCGCACCGAGAGTTCCGTACAAACCTGTAGGTCTTTTATACAATGTAACTAAAAGTTCATGCTTTTCGCGTTTTTTTCCTTTGTCTGTGCGTTAAACGTAGACGTTACTACGTACCAAATTTCAAGATTCTGAGTTTACGGGAAGTAACCTGTAGGTTTTGATTTCCGGGCGAGTGTAGGAAATTTGCAGCATAAACGGCTGTATCTTCCGATTGCGTTAGCTTAGAAGCTAGATTTTGTATTGAGTATCTGTTATAATTGCAGCTTAATAATAACCTCCACGCGTTTCTGGGTGATTTTATAATACGAGTCTTGATAGAGAGACAGGCAGATATCAAAGTGATCTTATAAGAGTTCCGTTTTTCCTTTTGAGGAACGGAACCGTAAAAAATTCTATTTTGAGGGCATGGGGGAGGCCCAATGCCCCTCACCATTCCTAAAGGCCGGCAATGCACGTGTGTCGTCTTTGGTGTTGCGAAAGTCTTTTGGCGGCATTTACAACACAAGCTCTTGCGTGCACTTTCACTCACGTGATTATATCTTTGTACTTTTAAATAAAAAAAAAGTGCCTGCATACATTTTCGGGTTAATGTATAGCCTGTGACACTCACAAGTAATGCGATTTCCTATTAGTATAATAATTTTCAAAATCGGTTCAATATATCCAAAGATTACCCCTGAAACCTCATAAACTTTATCTCTTTACAATATTAGTATAGATACACATATATAACAGTTACGTCTTGCACAAATTCACCATAGATTTTGTACTTACACTCTTTCCAGTCGTTTTCAACGCGCTGGTCTTTGCGAGTATCGTCCCTATGGGAGTGTAAACATAAAATCCCATACCAGAGCGAGTGCCTAGCGGGAGTTGTGACGTCAATCAATCTTGTGTCATGGCAATATATGCGAAAAAGTAAAGTGGAATTATAAACCTAAACCTCAATCAGTTATAGAAATGTACAAATTTGATTTTCAAGTTAGACATGGTTTCCGATTTTAAAAATTATTAAATTTTTGAACTGGAATGTAACTATCTTTATTAGTTGCCAAGTGTCAGTAGCTGCCAAGATGTTTTTATTTAGCCTGATGGAAAGCTAGAGTAAAATCCAAGATTGTTAGTCGCCATCCTTATTAAAAATGGACCACACTATGCCGGCCTAGTGCGATGCTTTTCATGCTTTAAACATATAAATTAAATAGCTGACTCGAGCAAACTCGTTTTCGCCTCCTATTGATTTTTGTTCGGAACTATTGAACTGGAACAATTCCGTCACATATTATTTTTGCGGCACTTTACCACCAACAATTTTAGAATAGTAATGAAGATAAATAAAGTGCCTCGAAGAGCACGTTAAGCCGCCGGACCCGGTTGTCATGAATATCTATGGCAATCGTTATTCGGAAGTCAGTGCCTTGAAATTTATTGATAACTACTTCAACCTACGAATTCAATTCACCCTAGGGTTGCGGAGGTCCGATGCCAGTCGCTCCGTGTAAAACCGGTTGAACTAGTAGCCGATTCCGAATCTTGGGAATAATAAAGGCTAGGAAGGTATTTTTTATGGCAAAAAAGCAGACGTATCGCTTGATGGTAAGCGATTACGGCCGCCCATGGACACCCGCAACACCAGAGGCGTCACAAGTGCGTTGCCGGCCTTTTAAGAAGGAGTACGCTCTTTTCTTGAAGGTTTGAAGGTCGTACTGGTCCGGGAATACCGCAGGTGATGGGATGATGAATCAAGATAAATAGTAACACATATAGTGTGAAATTTTAAACTGTGTTACAGACACAATGGCACAGAGTTTTGTGAAGCTTTATAGTATGAACCTTTGTACAAGTTCTAGTTCGGTAGAACTTCTTACAAACATTGGACGCTAGCCAGACCGAAAAGTTACCTTACTTAGCCTGCCATGCACGTCTAGGCAGTTTTCAAAGAAATCATTTTGGTTCTCAATGTGGGCGGATAGCGGACAAAGTTGGCCGACAAAATTGCTTTTAAAGGATTCTCAATGTACACAGGTTTGGGTATTATGACGATTGATATTTTTGGGATAATATATTGTTATATTTCTTAGAAAAATATTTTTGTAAGGCATATGTTAGAAACGGTTAAGTAGGCTGAACTGAATATTGTTGCTAGCGTAGATTGTAAGATTTAGTGCTCCTTTTAAAAATAAATATCTAGTACTGACGATTTGCTCTTTTTATAATAAAATCTTAAATCATTTTCGCATTAATATTTATATTTTTAGAGTTAAAGTAGAATAAATAGTTATTTAAGCTATTGGAAACAGGCTGGTTATATATGCATCAACAGCCAGCCGTGCTGGCATTCTAAGAAAACGTCAAGTACAGAAGAAGTTTTCCTTGGAGATAGAGAGTTGTTAAGTCATATATTTTGTTCATATTTTCTTACTGGTGATTATGTATATACAATAGCAAATAATATTATATTAATTGCAAACATAGTAATGTGATTAATTGGAATCTCCAACGATTCCCAATCTCTTTAGGTTAAATGCAGCTAATTTAACAAGTTTGGGCTCTAAGAAAAAAATAGGGTAGTTGTAGAATGTATCATAAACAAATAACGATGTCGCTTTCACTAAAACAAATATTACAAAACATCCTGGAAATAATAATTATTACAGCTGTTCATTTCTATTACAAATATTAATTAAATAAATATTGAAATATATTGCTCAATTGAGTCTCTAGAGCTCTACAGCAGTGTCGTCACAAGTTCTTAGTAGGTAAATTTTTCGTTCAAAGTTATCGTTTTAACCTCAGATCAAATCTAATGTTTTAACAAATAATAAATAATAACTGTTTTGACTAAGTGTCAACTGTGTATTCATTGAATGGATACTCAAACAATTTGATGGATCTGTTGGTGTAGTTCTTAGTGAATGCGACTGCTACCTAGTGATTTTGGGTCCGATTCCCATCCAAAACAATTATTTTGTGGTAAACATGATCATTTATTCTGTAACTGGGTGTTATTTATCTACAATATGTAAGTATAGTTGTGGTTTAAAAACTGAATACTTATTTTAAGGTTCCGTATCCAAAGGGTAAAACGGGACTCTATTACTAAGACTTCACTATCCGTCCTTCCGATTGCCACCAGGCTATATCTCATGAACCGTGATAGATAAACAATACAAATTTTCAGAGATGATGTATTTCTGTTGCCGATATAACAACAAATACCAACCGTGGGAGAGCCACGCTTCGGCATGAATGGGCCGGCTCGACCGGAGTGATACCACGGCCTCACAGAAAACCGGTGTGAAACAGCGCTTACGCTGTGTTTCATCGAGTGAGTGAGGACACCGGAGGCCCATACCCCAATCCAACGCCCCGTATCCCCCTCACTATCCCCCCTCCCCCCAGGCCGCCATAGTGTGGGTCACCATGCTGCATTGTTCTTTTTCGCATGGAGGATGGTGACCACCACTCTTGGCTCTGCTCATGCTTTCCATCAGGCAGGGCAGAGTCATTTTGGCAGCTTAAATATAAAAAGNCGCCCCCTATCCCCCTCACTATCCCCCCTCCCCCCAGGCCGCCATAGTGTGGGTCACCATGCTGCATTGTTCTTTTTCGCATGGAGGATGGTGACCACCACTCTTGGCTCTGCTCATGCTTTCCATCAGGCAGGGCAGAGTCATTTTGGCAGCTTAAATATAAAAAGAAAAAAAAATGCTTAAGAACAGAATGAAATAAATATTTAAGGGTGCACCCATACAACAAACGTGATTTTTTTGCTTTTTGTTGATAACGGCAATAGGTAGACGCTTGAAATATATAGATAATGGTACAGAATCCTTTAGCCAGATTTTTTATTTCATTATAACTAAGTGCGATGACATTCTGCCAATAAAGGCTGTTTAAAAATAAAAGGGCGAAAACTTATTATGGCAATAGAAACATAAAAGCAAAATTAATTATATGAATACAAGCGCAATACAAAATGCAACCTTAGTTAATAACTTAAATTGAACTTGGGAAATTGAAAGCTATAAAAGACCTTTTTTCTTGCGGAAATCACTTCGGATACCATGTGGCATGTCGAACTCGAACCGACTTTAACCGCACGTCATCGTGGGTACTAGGAGCCGGGAAACCAGGTACATCCTAGGAAGGAAAACCTAGAACTAACCTTCTATTTAGAGAAAAAAAAGGCGGGAGCGCTTTATGAGGCTCGCGCCGCAACCCCGGTGTGCTTCTGCTAGGGTGATAGGTGACCTCACCTGTCACCCACAGGCTTGCGCTTATGGCGATCGGAGATCGTTTTGCGATCTCTGCCCATTCCCAGGCCTGGAGGACTGGGAGAGTTCTGCACCTCTCTCGGTCCCGCTTCGCAATCACGTTAGACACCTCGGCTGCCTCCACGCTGGACATTCTGCCAGCTTGTGAAGCGCCGTAACGTATAAAGTCTGGCCAAGCTATAGAAGACCCTGCAAAAAAATATTCCCGTCAGTAAAAGTTTGTGACAAGTCAATAGAAGAGGCACGGGCTGTCAGAATCGTGGCATTCTATAATGTCTCTGCATCTCATATTGAAATGAGACTTACATACATATGCTCAAGTATCATGTTGGACTCTTTGTCACGTAAAATTTCAATAAACTTCGAAGAAAAAATCGACAAATTTAGTAGCAATAAGTTAGGAATAAATATTACTTTAGGGATGGGTCAAGATCTGACACGTAAAGTTTCCATTGCGGTCTAGACGTAATGAAATGTGAAATTTTCCAATCCTGATCTTTCGAGGAGGAAGAATTTATGCATAGTAGCAAAATGTCGAATATTGCTTGACCGTCGTATTCCGATAACGAGCTTTTTCTGACTCTTCGGCCTTTAATGTTCAATTTCTATGAGTAACATTTACGTGACAATTAAATTTTAATTGTTTAATTTTGCGCTGAGGAAATTTAACTGGGCATCGTTTTACTTTTATAATTTTTGTAGCGAATTCTTAGTTCATATTTATAGATAAATTGAAAAAAGATAGTATATTTGTATAAATATACCTTTATGTACTTATTCTCCTTGGTCTTGGTGGGTACAAATAGACAGAAACGTCTAGTTGATAAAGGTTTTTTCTAGATTTATATTCTGCTTTTAAAAATAACTAGTCTATAGCAGCACTATTAGCATCTTTAAATTTTACTGAGCTGACATACCATGCGTCGAAAAAAAAATTCTAAAGTAAGTCTCTCACCTCCTCTCACATTTGAACGAATCATTTGCTTGCTAAGTGAGTTTAAAGTTGTTGCACATTTAGATTGATATTTTATTAATTCCAAATTAAATAATAATCATTATGATAATATTCTTCACATATAAATAACATTAGTGACTGTATGTTTATTCATTTGAAATCACAAAAACCGTAATAATAAGACACTAAAAGTGGTATGTACGCGTGTTCTTGTCTCTGCAATGATGTAGTGAGTGGTGATGAACATCATGGACAGGAATCCACTCAATCTGATGTCTTATTAACATGAGCTCTATGTTTGAAATTTTTTTTTGTGCTTTTGTTTGGCGCTCATAGCCCAGTTGCACTCGGTGATTAGAAACAATCGTCGAGGGTAAGCAACGATGGCGCGGTCAGTACCTGGATGGGTGACCGCTGGTGGCATGTTACCATGAGCGTCTCCGTGATTCGGAGGTCACGTTAAGCAGTCGGTCCCGGTTGTTATTATACGATAACAGTCGTGAAGCTTAGTTGGAGGCCTTCGGGCGGCTTAAAAACATCCAACGGCAAGATTTACGTAGCCACAATGTATTCTTGCCAGTCCCCAACCCGCACTTGGCCAGCGTGGGGACGTATGGCCTTAACCCTCTCCTGAGAGGAGACCCGAGCCCAGCAGTGGGACATTATGGGTTGTTGTTTTTTTTTTTCTATGTTTGAAACAAATATACACAAATTGAAGATATTATTTTTATTTTCTGTTAATTGCTTGTATCCAAAAAAACTGGGCTTTAGTAGTTTATAATTATATTGCTGTTTCGATTACTATATTTTTTTTAATATGAAATAAAACATAAAAAGAAATATAAATCTGAATTGAAACCGTGTTCTTAAAGTTGTCTGGAAGAAATCGCCGAGAGCGATAAGACCTCCAATTTTTATACATACTTTGTGACTGTTCCTGTTGTACCATCTCTTACTATGTATATACAACAAAGACAAATGAATAAAAATAAATAAAATAAAGCTTATGTTGCATATTTGGCTAAATCGCCAAGATCGACTAAGATGTATATTTACGAAGATATAAAATCGCAAAACTTATATAGTTATATCGACTTTCGAAAGATATTAAGACAGTACATACATACCTTAATCAATAATATGAATATCAAATATTTTGCAAGCTTTCTATTCCAGGAATTTATGTTCATATATTTTTTCACATCTAAAAATCCGAAATTAAGTTGAACATCGTGAATCTCAAATATATACCTACGTTAAGAAATTTCATTCATTTTGTCTCGCACCGAATTGATTCAATATTAACTTCTGCATATCAAGCCATACTAATTTGCATTAAAATCTTGTATATTGATTTGAAAATGAATCTTCTACTTAGAGAAATCAAGTCGATTGATTTCAGCCGAGTCCCGCCTATTGGGAATTATTTATGATAATCGAGTTTTGTGTTCAATTTCCTTTCCATTACGAACAATAATCCATGAATAATGGCTAATAGAAAGTCGACCTCTTGTTTCGAGTTAATAAACAGTTTACCTTATATCTTCTACGTAGCTTTGTGTATATTTAAATCATTTCGTTTTAATGATACAAGTTGTCCAAGTGTGTAAATCGAAAGGCAAAAGTTGCGTCAGAAGTAATTAATGGATATCTTATTATTTATATGTTTAAGAATTAAATATTGTACATCTTGCTGTTTATGATTCCTCTAGTAATTAATTTACCCTGATATTATAAAACACACTATTATAAACACAAACATCTTTCAGAACCAGAGGAACAGCAAAGTTTCAAAATTCTTAGCATGCGTTGCATACAGTTGCTAATGTTGCAATAGCCTTCTGCTACTGAGATATAAAATAATATGAAGAACATATTTACTCAAGGAAATAACTACTTCGTCAACATCAAGAACGACTCGTGGATCCTATTTAACTTTTTAGACGTTTTCTCTAAGTATTTATATTTGATTAAAGAGAATAAAACTTTATGCAATAGCTAATACAATGTTATTCTACCTTTTTTATACCCTGTTAACCTGATGTCGGGTTAAGACATCCTTAATTGCCTTCTATCGGTTTTCATTCGAATTGGCTTGTTTATTTTAAGCTGCAGATTTTGATGTTACTTACATCTAAAATAAGAAATCAAGGAATCACTGAACCATGAACTTCTCTAGAAACATCATGGTCAAGTTTTATTCACTGCTGTGTAGTGGCAGTGTAGTCAATTCAAAAGTCAACTCTCACATTAGAACAAAAAGGTAAATAATAATAATGGCATGGAACTAATCATCTGTGGAACAAATTGTTGCCTGCAGTAATTTTTGACTAGCTGCAAACCTTTAACAAAAGAGCATACTGCCACTTTCATGGGCTGTCAAAGTCCATACCGGTTTCCCCAAATCCCCTTTGAATCTGGGGAGGAGGGAACTCAAAAAGCGGCATCATGCTTGTGATTCGTGAAAGGCAGGTTTGCATGGGACGGTAGTGACAAAACATGCGGTGCCCTGACTGCTCGCTTGTCAGCCTATAGCATAAAAATACAGAAAAGTACTAAGTAGATGAATAAATACTTTATTTCTATAAATATTAACTCAATAAGTTTAACATTGATACTTTTGTTTAACTTATCTTAGAGTGTTAAGTATGATATTCCTCCAATATTTGTAACATAGAGGAATTATTTAGTGACGTGGTTGTGGGTGTTAAATTGTTGACTCGAATCTTTCAAAACTTTTCTCACAAAAGGGTGTTGCGCCGCACCGTATATTTAAATGTTTATTTTTTCGTTCAACATACGAAGAAAATCCGTAGAGGAGGGAAATGATAAAATGAACTATTTTCTCGTGTTGCGTGGCCATTAATCTTTCTGATGGCCTTTGATAAATAGTTTTGTTACTTGAATATACTTTTATCAAATAACTTTATTGTTTTACTGGTATAAAAACTATTTGACTACCTATGTTCATTGTTTACTGTAGTCTGTACCGTAGAATTTAATATTAAACTTTACTATTGTCCAAGTACTGTGGGGAAAATTAAGATTATTATAACTTGTTTCGTATTCTCACACGAACAGTTTTAATACGAAAACCCAAAAAACAAACGACTAGTAGTCAGGCATATAGTAATATAGTATCATAATATCAGTACCATAACTGCCTCGGTGTCACAGTGATAGCGTATGTTCGGGTTCGATTCCCGACTGTTTCTGAGTTAGTGTTTTTTATTTAAAATATGTATGTATTTACAAAAAAAAAGTATTTATGTATTTAGATCAGATGTATAGTACCCATAATATAAACTCAGCTTAGTTTGGGACTAGATGGCGTTGCGTGTCAAATGTTCAAAATATTTTATTATGGCTCTCCACGACTTTCTGTTTTTCACAACAAGTATAACGACACAAAGCGAGGTTTATATGACTCTATTTAAATTCTCACATAAAATGCAAGTTATGTTAATAGCTATATTCTATTAATTTATCTCCCTATGTTTCCATGGAAGATACAATTTACAGTACAAATGTTTGTATGATCTTTACATATTTATTTCGGAGTTTGGGTGTTTTCTATGTAAATATGAATGTATTTACAAAAAAAGTATGTATGTATTAATATCATCTATTTAGCATTAGCAGAAGCTCTGTTTACGTTGAAAACTAGATGGCGTATATTATTTCCATCTTTAAAATACTGGCTTTGAGTGATTTAGAATTAAGGATTTTAGGGACATATATGTATTTATAAAAGAGAAAAATAAAACGAGCTGTATACAACTGAGGGAAGTTTGCCATAATATTAAAAAGGATAACGTTTTACTTCCATCTTTAAAAAAACTTGGCTTTAAATTTTAACTTTCTTTTGCATCTCTGAGATATTTGCGAGTTTGTTTCATCTATAAAAACGAATCTCCGCATGACTTCCGATTGGCTGCACTTGGATAATACTTTCTTCTGTGTGTTTGTAATGGTCAGGACACGATTTGCATAGAAGAAAATTAACAGAAAACTGGAAGAGAAGAAGAAAACACTATCCGCGGGAAACTGAAGCAGGTATAAATACAAAAAAAATATGTGTAAATTTAGAAAATATTCAGAAATAAAAATATGGCGGGTCAACTAGTGAAATAAAAAATCCTTTATTTCAAGAACATAAAGAGAACGTTGACATAACAACTGGCATTAGCAGACTCATGTTCCTTCCTGAACATACTCTACTGTGAACGTTACCTTTGTATCTGAATTCGTAGACTGGCATTATGGGACCTCGGTGATTGTGCCTCGAGCTTCCGCCGAACAAGGGGCGTGTTCGAATGCTCCATTGAGCTCCTGCTATCTTAAATCTTGCGTATATTCAAATGCAAGAAGTACCTAGTCTTTGTTTTGTGCACAGTTAACCTGCTATATTTATAAGAACATGTAGTAAAATAGTCTAAAATTTCTTGCCACATTAAAAAATTCATCACTAGGTACAAAAAGTTGGTTGTAACCTCCTTGGTTTTAACTGATAGAATTACACAAACTTTCTATCATTTCATTGCATAATACTAATGAGAAGGTATAACCTCTCAGTAGATTTTATTTGTATTTGGAATATGATGTTTATTGGTATATGTAGCATCCACAAGTAACTTCACTGTAAAATTAAATAAAGTATTTATAGGGAGTGGTTGTCATCAACATCTATGGGCAGTCGTACTTGGGACGTCAGTGACAACTAGTTCAACTTTCGAATTCAGTTCGCTCTCAAGATCGTGGAGATCAGATTCTAGTCGCTCTGTGTAAAAACTGATATTCAGGTAAAACCGGTTGAACTAGTAGCCGACCCCAATCAATCTTGGTATAATAAAGGCTTGGATATAAGGATTGGTTTACCTGCAATGACAAACCTTCACTTTTTTCCAGATTTTGCATCTCTAACATAAAATCTTCGAAAGTAAATTCAATTTCATATATTACTTCGTTGCAACCCCTTGTAAGATTAATCGTTAGTTTAGATCGTTTTTAGATTAGGGCCAAGATATAAAAACACAACTTGGTGTAATGTATTAATATTCCCCACAGGTTTTTAGATGACCTTCTTTGTGTGTCAAATTAATTATACAAAACTTGTCTACAAAACGTTTCTATAAATTTTGGGAAGAATTCTAAATCTGTCTCTTTTTGACAACCTATTTCGGTAACACACATAAATTAGATCTAACACAAGCCAGAGGATGATAGCCTTAGCACAGCGACTCTAGCCCCATTCAAAACTAAACCTGTTATCTTTGAATTGAGAATAGACACTTCAATTGCCTTGCGATCGCTTTCAGTGAATTGCATTTGCATACCACCTTTGAATTATACAGCCAACCTACGATTTCTATTTTCCATCTTCTAGACATTTTATATGTTATAGGTACATGTGTTACCAGTATATATAATTAGTCTAACTACTCGCTGACTAATGAAATGTAGTAAGGATTTATAAGAACAAATATTTAATGTTTTTTTTTAATGTAACATTTTTGCTTCATTCTCTGAAAAGTAGGATAGAGGATGTTTTAATTGATCTTTGTTTATAGAATAACAAAGTGTATGTTTTGGCTTTTACTAGTTTATTAGTCTACTGATAATCATTTAATTGTACTTACCATTTGTTGAGTAAGAAAAAAAATTTTTTTTAATGGAATCGATGACATTCAAGCATACGTATCGCCTGAATGTAAGCGGTTGTCGCTACTCATGGACACCCGTAACACCAGAGGCGTCACAAGTGATTTGCCGGACTTAGGAGCATAGGAAGGGGGGTGGGAGAGGAGTTGGGGACGGAATGGGCTTACGGTATCCTTACTCACTCGGTGAAACACAGAGCAGGTCCTGTTTCAAACCGGTTTTTTGTGAGGCCGTGGTATCAGTCCGGTCGAGCCAAATCGAACCGAGGTTTGTGCCGAAGCGTGGCTTTCCCAATCTCTCAAAATTTTACCGTCGTAAAATTTTCAAGATGTCGTGATGGATATATCTTTTGTGCTATCGTAAAATAAAAGTAGCGATTAAAGGTTTACTGAACTTATTTTCTTTGTAATATAAATGTGGTTTGTGTTTTAAAGCAAATACTCGTAGATTAAATTATATCGTTGTGTGGGTTACGCATGGCTACCCAAATGAATAAATCTTCGAACATGGAATCGGCAGTCAGTGACAAGTCATCGAATGTGTTTGGCGTCGAATGTTAGATGGCCCCTGTCGATAACCATCGTTATAGGGCTGAGTGGACCCGTGTTTTGCCAATGTTCAACCAAGCGTATATGATGAAATTGGTTCATAATGATGTGGGTTTAGTGTCCTACTATAGGATAAACCAAATATTTGTGTTTCCTTTGAGAGTTCAACGTGAATATCCAGAGACGTTTGAGATTGTCATTGATTCTAAAGGCAAATTATTAATCCTTTCAACATTATAATAACAAATAATAACTTATAAAAATTCAAATCAACAATTTGCTAAACGTCCAAAATTAGATTAGCTAGTGGTCTATTGTTTTCAGTAAATTATCTGATATCTTTACTTAAATGTATAACCGAGGGAGAGCCACGCCTCAGCATGCAGGGCCATCTCGACCGGAGTAATACCACGGCCTTACTGAAAACCACTGTTTCACCGAGTGAGTGAGGATACCGGAGGCCCATACCCTAACCCCACCCCCTATCCGTCTCCCCGTCACCCAAAGGCCGACAATGTACTTGTGACGCCTCTGGTGTTGCGGGTGTCTATGGGCGGCGGTAATCGCTTACCATCAGCCAATATATCCACTCGTTTGCCCCCTATTCCATAAAAAATGTCTACAATTAAGGTATTAAGTGAAGTAATTAGTAAATTGTGTCGAAGTTTAAAAAGTTGCAATGTTTGATTACAGTTTGCTTATTCTATTCCCGTAGGAACTCCTCGTATTTTATTTAAGTCGTTATAGTTTAATTCCATTGGATTAAGTAAGTAAATAGTGATTTATTACTTTCAATGTTTTGTCTTGACTTCAAAAATATTTGTCAATTATTTATGGTGCCCCTTTATAGATCTCTAATTAGTTTATTCTCTGGAACCCTATATTCTTATAGGTCTGTAATTGGTCTAACATCAGGTTTTATTTATCAGTTTTAGTTAATAAGTAGTCAAATCATATTACAAATAAAGTAAATGGATTAATTTTTCTATCTTTTCATTTAAGACAAGTGATGATTCCCAACTAATTCAACCTATTTAAAAAAAAACTATAATAGTTACCATATGACTTCAAAGACGTAAAATAGCCAAAGAAAATATTATTAACTTACGAGATATAATAGTTTTCATACTTCACTTAGTAAATGACAATCTTATCATTTTAATTTAACTGTTACTGTATGATGTGCAATTCTCCGACAAACATTCAGAAACTTTCATGAATAAAACACATAGTGAGAATACTAAAACTAAGACTATCCATCAAGTGTATTGTCTGAAAACTCCTCAAGACTGATTGCATTTGGCTAAAGTTCCAAAACCCGTTCTAGAGTACCACAAACTTCATATTGTACCCGAGAGACATTAGATTTTGAGATTTACGAGCTGCGGTCCGAACTTAATAATAATTAATAAAAAAATATCAATCAACTGAGATTTATTTACTCAGGATTATTGTAAAAAATTGGTTTTTATTTTTAAATTAAGTTGCAGCAAATTTTATATTATTTGCAAACGGTATAAAGTTTATGTAAATCTGTTCCAAGGTTCTCAGAAAGGATCGATAAAATAGCTTCAACATCGTCATTATTATTCTCTATGATAACCATTCAAGTGTGTTCAATGTGTTCATTTTCCTCCCATAAATAGTTATGTAGTAATATGTATAGAAATTTAAGTATGCATTTTTATGTAAATTATTGCAAATATACCGATAATTTGCATCATAACTAGAACTTCGGTAAAATATACTAATACCGCTGCGGATGACTTAAATAAGCAAATTAGTATAATCCGGTCCCTATTTATCATGAACCAAAAGCAAGAGTAAGGAGTGATTTTTTTTGGTCATCACAATGCTTAGTTCTGCTTCAGTTTTATTACTCGGAAAATCACAAGGAAGAGTAATATTTTTTTAAGTCTATGTAAGTTTACCAATAGTCAGTCTAGTCATACAAATACTACTTACTAAACAACTAAACTGAACTGATTTTAAGTAATTAATTGTTAATGACCCGTGTTATAAACATTTATTCAAAAGTTTTTACGAAATCGAGTTCCAGTTTTATAAGCTTTTCCTTGTTTCAATTTATATAGTCTTATACCTTCTGATCTTTTATACCTGCAATCATTTCAGAATAAAAACAGGTCAAAGAAAATAGTGTCCAAAGGCATTTTTAAGTACATTTTTACCAGGCAGGCTATCAAATAACTATTAAGTATATTTTCCAATAGTTTTCAAACAAGATACACATGCGGAGGTAGAAAAACTCTTGTCAATTTCACTAACTTGTTAACTAAAAGTTTGTTTCCTTTACCTTAACTCTACCTTTGAAGTGTACGATCTTTCAGCGACTTTTTTATTTCTTTAAAAGAGAGCATTGGTCATTTACCTATTCAGAATACTGTAGCAAATATTTCTTTAAGAAAATACAAGTAGCCAATTGTATTTACAAAGTAGAACAGAATATTTATATAATTCTATTCGAGAATATCCTCACTGAAGTGCATTTCACACAACAATTACTGTTTTCTAAAACCTTTCAATATCTTTTAATACCAATAAACGGTACGTAGCTACCTAATAAAAGATAAGCTTATCTAAGTACTCTATGGATTATAGTTATATACACCTTTAAACAAACAATTCTAGTATGTTTATATGAATAATCTGAATCTCGCAAAAACCCAACGATTTTCATGAAGTTTGCAGGAGATTTCGGAGGCGGTAATTCGATCTAGCTGAGATTCATTTTTAGAAAATGAATCACATAAACATACCAAGCAAAGCTGGGTTGTCCAGGTACTTATATATTCTACAGGTCATAAAATGAAAACAGTTAACGAAGTTTTGTTACATTAACTATTCTAAGCCGACCCTAGTAAAGTCTACTCGTTCACAATCTTCACAACCAAACGCTCAGTTCGTTTCAGGTCCACATAATTTGAATACAAATTACCAGGGACGTATCAACTAAAAGTAACGAACATGTCTCCCCATGAAAGATATATTTTGGATCGCCACAAAAACCTTCCGTACACCTGCGTTAATTATTCTCAAATATTTCAAAAGGTCCACGTTATATAAACTCTCATTTCAAACCGACGAAACAAGCGGGTGTTTTCAGTTTTATGAAAAGAAATTTGTTACTACAGGTTAAACGATGACCCTTTTTCACGTCAAGTTAGCTCCTTTAGAATTTACCAGCTGTAAATGATTTGGTTTACAGGGGCTTTCTCGTTACTCCCTCTAATATTTAAATTGAAAAATCTTTCAACAGGTTTTGTGCGCGTTTACTTAAAGGAATGTAATCTAAATTTACTTTTTTCTGGAACCTGCTAAAAGAGGTAGCTAAAATTGGATAGACCGTGAATGTATAATAAAATTACCCATTTGTATGAAATTTAACACTAAGGCTGTAGTCATGGACTAACAACAATCAGCTTGTACACACAGCCAATGTAATTTTCTCGAAATGGGAGAAAATTAAAATTGCTGCCTATTACGTAATCGTGTTAATTTGTAGTAAATACATAAGTAATATATAAAATTCTCATGTCGTGGTGGTCGTAGTTAAACTTCTCCGGAACGGTTTGACCGATTCTCATGAAGTTTTGTGTGCATATCGGGTAGGTCTGAGAATGAGAATGTTAAGGTTAGTCCACCCCTATTTTTTTATAACAAATCAACTAGCTAGTAACTATAAAATCTAACGCGAAACGGTAAGCTAATACTTTAAGCGGTATTAAAGAACATTTAGCTACAAATGTATTGAAGTTTAAACATTAACAAGTTAATTAAGCATCGAAAAATCATTTGCGCACCATGGAAAAGCGTGGGAGAACGGAGGGCCATACCGCAATCCCTCCCCCCACACTCCTCTCCATACCCCAAAAGCCGGTAACGCATTTGTGTTGCCTCTGGTGTTGCGGGTGTCCATGGGTGACGGTAATCGCTAACCATCAGGCGATAAATCGCTCGTTTGCTCCATAAAAAAAGACATTTCGACGAATGCATTACACGTGCATTTCCTAGTTTATACAAGATTTTATGATAACACGTAACTTTATTATAACAAATACCGAATGAATTGCATTCACGTTACGAGCATTGATGCTGATATCATTAATCTAGCAACCATTCTGCACGTGTCAGCTACATATGGACCTCTCAGAACCACTGGCTAGTGCCTACTCGAATCAATTCTACGACGACAATGTAATTACTTAAACGATAATTCAGTGAACATAGATTTAAATTGATCTTACCTTAAAGGCTTCAAAGAATAAGTATGTATAGTTTTTATATTTCGTCAGTGGTTTTACTAACTATAATAGACAGTATTTAATTTTTTTTAAAAAAAACTAAACGAAACAGGCTGCAATATTAATTTTCAAATGAAATTAGTAATAGTTAGAATGATCGTCCTCGACTCTCTGTTATAAAGCGATGATGTGAAAGCTACTCGGTCATCATTAACATACTCTTAAAGAATACATATATACTCAGAAAATTCTATAAACAATATTTGTTCATGCACCTTTGATACCTATAAATTACTTAAACAATTTATTTTGAGCACATGAAGCTGTCGTGTTGCATAGCCATCTTATCGAATTATGTGAATGAAGTAACAGATAATTGAAACAGTGATAGCGTATGCGTCTGACGTGCTTAAGGTCTTAGGTTCAATTTCTGGGTCGGAACAAAGGATCTGTAAATATTTGTTTCAGAGTTTGGGTGTTTTTTAACACATCTCCATCTCCAAACTAAGCAGAGCCTGTACAATGGATACTAGACAACTGTATAAACACAAATATACTTTTTTAAATACCATCATATTATACATAGAAAACACCCAAACTCTGAAACAAATATTTGCAGATCGTAAAAACATTTGGCCCGACCCGATAATCGAACCCGAGACATCAAGCACAGCAGTCTCATACACTACCACTGCACCACCGTACACGCCGTACACCGTCACAGGGAGTCAAACCAGAAAGTAAAATATATCCCTGTATTTACAAAAAAAAATATAAAAATAATATTTATATCAGTTGTCTAGTACCCATAGCACAAGCTCTGCTTAGTTTTTGACTAGATCAGGTTGTGTTTCAGAAATCTGAAATATTATTATTATTATTTCACGCATAATATTTTCATGAAAATCAGACATTTTTAACAATGTCAAACACTGCCACTTTATTTAGGTTTGTATACAAAAATGCTTGTTGTCCATTTTAATAACTAGACATAGGTATGAAAATTATTAAATATAATAATTTCCTTAAAAGGAAACTGTATGTTTACTATAGGATTTAATTAGAAGATAGTTGAGTGAGCGTGTTAGTAGTATTAGCCTTTATTAGCTTAGCTGAATGTGTGGCTCATCGGCACGTGTCGAGTATGCCGTACCTACCTGCTTACGCGTGATTGAAAGAGCCCTTTTTACCAAGTTCTAATCCATCCATCACACTGTGAAAGCGAAAGTTGGTGGTGGGCCATAGTAGATATATTCCACTGTAACAATCTTTAAGATTTATTACTCTGTATATTATATATAACTTAAAGACAATACACAGAGAGATTACAATTTAAAAACAGTTTTCAAATGTGTGATATATTCAAACATAAAAATTATGTAGGCATAAAAGTTGACGATTATCGTCATATATCAAGAAGTGGACATTATTTAATCGCATTAAAGGCGTTGTCGTGCCAGGCATTCAAATGGAATGGTTTTTTTAATATATGGACCGGCCGAAATGAATCTACTCTGCTTGATTGAAAGCATAAGCAGAATCCAAAAGTGATAGCCACCATATTCATTGCGAATGCAACAATGCAGCATGGTTACCCACAGCATGGCGACCTGGACATGCTTCTGCATCATTGGGCCTCCAGTCTCGCAATCACCAACGAAACAGGACAGCACACAACTACTTAGATCGAAAAAAGAAGTTTCGACGGTAAGACCTAAAATGTTTTATATATAGGTTTCATGTTTAATAACGCTGATTTTTTTTATTCTTTGAATGTTCAGTACTATTTCTTTGAAGTTAATAGCAATAATGACAAAAATATAAATTATCATTATTAGTATTAGTATTTAAATTATTTTTTTTTGAATTTTGAAACACCAAATGAGTGAGGATACCGGAAGACCATATCCCAACCCCTCCCCCCTTCCCCAAACCCATTCCCCTAAGGCCGGCAACGCACTTGTGACGCATCTGTTTTCTGTTAAGGGCGTCGGTAATCGCTTACTATCACGCGATACATCTGCTTGTATGCCGCTTGTTCCACTAAAACCAAATCGAGCTTATCTTCTTAAGAAGTAAGAAACAGAACAAACCTATTGCGTCACAAGCGATACAAGGACACTTTGTAGAATAGTAATGAACATGAATTCCTTCATAAAAGAGTGGATTTGAAATAAGTATTTACTCCATGAGTAAAATATTTCTATGAGTTAGTACTTATATGAATGAAGTGCCAACTGTGCTAATAAAAAAAGAATATTCTCGATCTTAAGTCTAAATAAAACAAAATGTACAGAATACGAATAATAGCTCTATCTAGTGTATTTGATTTTTCAAACAAATGTACTCTCAAAGGAAAATGGTCACTGTCCTTTTTATTTTTGTATTGCGTTAATTGGTATTATCCCTACGGACACCTTCGCGACTTTAGATAAGGTCGAGTCACGTACTCTTGGGTAAATTGCTTGCTCGTAAATTTACCAGACTGTTCATTTGTCGTAAGCTAGACAACATTAAAAACTTCATAATTGGTAGAAAATTGCTACCTTGACCTTTGCCAGTCCAATAATTAGACTTCATCTTAGATCAACGTTTCACCTTTGAGAGAGCGTCGATATCTGCAATATACTTTTATGTATTAAGGTCCATTCAGGTATGCCTATTGCGTAGAATAATTTTAATTTCCAAATAATAATTTATTATTCGTTACTATTATCCAAAAACATATTTTTCTTGATCATCACACTTTCTCTTCTCTACCACGAGTTTGTATTTTTTAATATTAAGGTCTATCTGGTTTGTTTTTTAATTCGTATCTAAAATATAGTGCTCATTCATTTCCACACCACCATAAACGCTCGTCTCATTTAATCTAACACTGTACATTTTATGCGTAAACTTATTAAATACATAAATATATTTATACTTCAAAAGAAAAATAAAAAAATACTATGGCTTTGAGAGAAATACATGGTATGCCTGCGTATTTTTGCTGCATCTAGAATCTGAATATATGCACCTATTAATTTAGTATACATTTTAATATTTCAGCTTAGACCATTTCTTAATCCTCAGCCATTAAATCTCAGCCTGTATTTCTTTTCCACGTGTCCCATTTGGGAATTCGCTCTTACCTCCATCCGTCTTCCTTTTGACGGAAAGTTTAATTAATTCTCAGAGGTATTGAACCTTTGATTACATGGATTGAATGTTTTGTATATGGAAACTATATATAACGTAGATATAAAGCAAATGTGCAAACTTAATCAACTCCACAATTCAACATTTAAATCGGTCATTGAAGCATATGCAATGCTTCTATTGTATTCAAATATTGTTACCTATCTAAAAATCGTATTTATTCGTTCCCAATTTCCCAATAAATAAATCAGTAACAGAGTCATGTGCTTGTTTAAACAGAATATTCGATAGACAAATACATTATGTAGCAGCTGGATTATTTTCATCAACATCAGCATTTATTAGTCCACTCTTGGACATAAGCCTCTTCTTAGCTAGGAGGTTTTGACCGTTTCTTACCAGAAGGAATGGTATAGGGTTGTTTCAGGGTTTCCTCCTCCTTGCAGTGGAATTGTCCTTTTATAATTGATCCCTCAGTCGCGTCTTATGACAGCCATGGTGTGACAGGTGGTGACACTCTCATTCTACATTCTGACTATTTTCATATACCAGGAATATTTGAGGAATTGAAGGTAAATGAAAACAATTGCACCGCAGTATAAACGTAAAACCGTATCTTCAAAGAGAGATAGTAGGTTACCGAGCTTCGGCACAACAATGTACGATTGCCTGTTTGGCACCGTAGTAGCGTATGCTACTACTGTTCTCGAGGCTTTGGGTTCGATTCCCGGGTTGGACCAAAGTTTGTATGATCTGCAAATCATAGCCCACTTAGTTACAGAGTTTGAGACAAGATGGTATTGTGTGTCAAATGTCCAAAAAATTTTTTTTCTTTTATCTATATTAATACAATTAATATTATAAAGCTAAGGAGTTTACTTGTTTGTCGAGGAAAGTATAAGCTAATTCGATTTTCTGCTCAACAGTTGGGATCAATAAACATTGCACGAAAAACAGGGCAAATGTGTAACTTTTTTACACAACAAAGTTTAACGACACAGAGCGAGGTTGGAATGATTCTATTTAAATTCTCACATAAAATGCAACTTATGTCAATAACTATATTAAATTGACTTATTTCACCATTTTTCCGTGGAAGACACAATTCACAGTTTAACTTAGAACAAACTATAAAGGTACAACTCGGTGCTCGGAACAAATAAAAAGGTTAATTCATATATCATTCAGATATCATCTATCTCAAGTAGCATAATAAGTTATGTGCTGTTTAACGGTAATTATTAGCATAACTATTGTGTGCCGGGTATTGTTAGGGTTAGAGAAATCGTACGTATAGGCAGCAGGCCCACTGTTAGAGACACTATTAGATATATACGCAATATTAGCCAAATGAAACTTCTTTTCAAACTAAATTAGTTGCAATAAATTAATTCTAATTGCTTATAATATGTTTCATTTTCTAATGCTGCCCTCTTATCTTTTAAGTTTTTTTAATTATTTTGCTATTATATTTCTTAAAACAACAGAATGAACACCAATGGCAATAGGTTACTGTTCCTAGAGCGAAACTAAAATTATGGACATTTGGAAGATGACTTCGCTTGAAAAAAAATCGTTTTGATTGTTTTCATTACAGTCAATTTCAATACTTCGCTATTTTTTATGCAGACTGTCCGAAAAATCTGAACATCAATATCATTGTCATTGGCTTTATCATTAATATATTAAATATTGGTTTTAAATATTTTCATCAGTTTTAAATTTAAAAGAGAATTTGTATAGAAATTCCAGAATTTTATTATTCGTTTTATTAAAATGAGATCTACTGTACGACCGTAAAATATCCCTAAACCTTTCTGTCACACTTTGAACCCTTGTTTATATTAAATTACATTATACGTTAATTTATTTTTAAAGTTTATGCTATATATATACCCGTTAACCTTCAAAACAATACAGAAAAGAAATCGTAGAATTTGAGGCAGAATGTTGGTTCTGTTAACGATTACAAGGCCACTCATTACTATAAATGTGTTCTCGTTTAATCCAGTCCTGTACACAACCTTCAGTTTCAGTAATTGCTACGATACAGTTCTCAAGGTTGATAAAGAAAAAGGCATAGTATGACATTAACTGAAAAACTACATTGCTAAATAGGGAGCTTTCAACTATTTACGTAATTGAATACCAACTTATTATTATTAAATGCTTATTCTAGTTTTATTTATAGTTATTTAACTATGCGTATATTTGTGTTTGGTGATCTATTGTATGTGTGTAAAAGTACAAATTGTGTTGTGTGTGTTAGTGTGTGTGTATGTGTGTGTGTGTTTACACACACACGCAATACTATTACACTCGTAATAGTGTTGCAAATTTCAAAACATTTCTACACCACTTCGAGGTTGACTGAAAGAGAGTGCCCTAGGCACGAATGTACAAAAGTCCATAAAATAAAAAACTAAATAAGTGTCAGTAATTTATTTCTCTAAATGAGAACCTTCCTTGTGATTTAACAAAGATATGAAAAAAGTAACTCAATTGCTCTCTCAGCCACTCTCGAGTTTTGCGCCATAATGTTATAGATTCTGCTTTACTTGCTATCAGATGGTCATATGTAATAAATGTCAATGTCTCCTTTTGCCTACCCATTATAGCTCAAACTCTATTGAATCCAATGATGACATCAATGTATAGATCTATTATCCATCTAAGACGACATGAATGACGTTTAAAGCTGACAAATGACCCTAAGCCGTACACTAATTGACACATGACAATGAAGCGTCATTATGTTATCAAGTGACTGTGGATATGTATTAATTATGTATGGAAATTTATGACATTTGAAATTAATGACTTCCTGTGTTTGTCAAAGTGCTAACTATCGTTAGAAATACATAAGAAGTTATAAATAATCATACATTTAAGAACTGTTTTCCTTATCTAATTGGCTCTTTCAATGCCAAATCTTATAGACATGAATAAATAAAAATGACTTTTGAAAATATATCATCTACTTCAAGCTTTATTTTTTATTCTGCTGATGATAGGAGTTGGATGCAAGAAGTTCAAAATGCACAAATACAGCAGACTGTAATAGGCTGATGATGTTTTTTCATTCCTTAACTTTTCTTACTGAGTAAAGTTTATTTTTTGGCTTCGCTTGGTTTCTTTTCGAATGATAGTTAAACCAAATATGAAACTATACCTTATCTAGTATTTTTTTCCTAAATCGGTTCATAAATGTCGACGATCTCAGGTAACAAACTGAAAGATCGTTAAGGCGCTTGTAACTGCTGAGTCGCAAGCGTTTATAGGGAGCTGTTATCACTTTTTATTCAAGTGAATCGTCTACTCCTTCGACTCCCACCTCATTATCTATTTTTTGTTTACTGCAATAGTACAACAAGAGAGTAACGTAACATTAAAAAAAACCGTTAGATAGTCGGAGACGTCAAAGAAGAAATTAAAAAAATACCTAAAATTGTTTACGTTCTTTCCTATTTTGAGACATCTCCAGCACTAGGAATATTCCTGTGTCCTGGATTCGTGTGAGTTTGTGGATCACACAAACTGATATCTCATGTTCGGTTTGTACCTACAACACTCAGTGCAGTCAATTTATGCTAATATTCTTAAAATTAATCTATTATCTTTCTTTTTGTCTCTTTCAGTTAAAAATTTTATCAAAAGAAACCGACATCGAGAACAGCACAAAATTGAAATGGGACCACACCGTAGGCACCAGGTTTCAAACAAAAAAAGAATCATCAAAGTCGGTTCAGCCAGTCAAAAATTCTGAGGCATCAAACATAAAAAAAATATAGTCGAATTGAGAACCTCCTATTTTTTTTTAAATCAAATAAAAAGAGAATTCTCGTATTGAGAAGCTATCGTGTCTCGCGAGTAACCAGAAAATCATAAATGAAACAGGCACAAAAAACTCTCGGACCAAAATTTGTGGATCACAAAAAATATTTTCCCATGTAAGAACCCACAACACTCAGCACAGCAGAAAGCAGCATGGCGATCGCTAAAACAACTACGTAATTAGTGCTGATTTTCAAAAAAAAAGTTGTTGATTTTTAAGCAATAGTTCATTTAAAAAAAACCTATACAACTCTGTAATGCGTATTATATATTATGAGATAGTAAATTGGCTTTTGTTTGCTTTAGAGATTTCGATTCAATTCGAAAAATCTACAAAATTATTTGAATCGAAGTATGGTCTGAATCAATATGGACTTTATACTTCTGCCAATAGATTTTCTCGCAGTAAGATAACCTAATTGGATAAAAGCAAAAGGATTTTATAAAAGCGTATCGCGACAGTAGTAACATAGAAAGTTCTTGGTGTGTCAAATAAAAAGAAGATGATACGAGATTGTCATGTCGAGAGCGCATGTTTTATTATTTTCATTCACGCTCATATACTCAGTCACTAACACTTGTATTTTTAGAGGGAAATGTACAGGTGTTTTAAACACTTTTGCCAAATTTCAACCAATAATCGAAACTATAAGAATAAAATATAGGAAAATTTGAACACTGAAGAAACGGTACATAACAAGTGAGTGTAAAAACTTTTTTTAAATTACAAGCTTTTATTGCTTGTTAATAAAAACAATAACTTTAAGTCCTTTCATTTGGTACCCATATTGGGTGGGTTGTTCAGAAATATGTACACCGCTATTTTGTTACGGCGGCCATTTTGGATTAATAATAATACCGATTAAGAATAAGTATATTGTCATCAAAACTAAAGGTATATTTCAAATTTCACTTCAATAGGAAATCGGGAAGGGGATCAAATTTAACTTGCAAGATTTGATTACAGACGTGAAACCAGAATAAAAGCTTGTAAAATAGGAAAACAATGGGCACCACTGGGATGGCCAGACCGTGGACACGGCGCTCCTCACGCTGGCAGAATATCCGGCGTGGGACGAGCCGAGGCGTGATCTCGTGGCGGCCATTGGGGTGGGGGTTCTCTCACTCACTCGGTAGCATTTGGCCATGCTGCGGAGCGAGAGCGCGTGGAACTCCGCCGTTGCTTTCTGCGAGCAAGTTATGCTTGGCAAGGAAACGGCGGAGCGGGACCAGGAGAGGTCTAGAACTCTACCAGCCCGCCAGGCCCGCGAAAGGGCCATGTATCGCAGGCGATTCGGGTGCCGGAGATACGCTGCGGAGAGTGCGCGCCAAGGGAAATAGTAACGGTAACATCGAGGTTACCACACAGTAGGGGGCCATCTACGAACAGTAGGTGGCCCGAGGTACGTCGGGGTTCCAGGGTTTTCCTTTCTAGGGTGCACCTGGTTCCCCGGCTAATAGTACCCCAGACGGCGTACGGTTTTAGTCGATTCGAGTCCGACATTCCACGAGGTGGCATCCGAGGGGATTTACGCACGATGAAAAAAAAAAGTGTACTTATTTTGACCGAGCGACCAAGTTAATATTTTATTTCGATTTGTCACTATGACGTGTTTTGTTTACCAAACGATTTTTTGGAGTTTACTCGTTGAGAAACGATTTTCATATTTAAACCTAAGACCGGTATATAGGGTTGGCGTTCTTTGGGAAAGGCACTGGACGGCAGTGAGCTGACGTTGATAAAATTTTATGAGTAAAATCAAGTATTAAAAAGTGAGTTGTTACCTTCCTTTGCGCAACGCGCGCCTGTCACTTCGAGATTATGTCACTTCATATGCTCATCATTGTCATCCTTATTCATAATTATTATTTAATTTTTTGTAGTGCATTGGAGCGTAATAACACACTTTTTATTATTGACTGCATTAAACGCACCACTGCCGTCCGTCATGTCCGTCCAACAGTGGATTTGTGCAGATATCGTAAGACTTTTAACCACAATATTGTGATACTCTTTGATTGATAAATCGATGTACGAATCCGTATTTTCTTTTCTATTAACTAAAATAATTCTTGCGTGGAAATACATTTTGATTGTCTTAAATCTAAATAATAAGTACCTAGCAAATCGTTTTTTATTTTTAGAAAATAAATCTTGACTTTCGTATCTGATATACACTTTTCTCAAAGCAAATCTAACTAAACCACTAAATCGCAAAAAATATGCGGCATATCACATAAGCCTAGATTTTCATGCACGTACGAATAACGCGAACGGTTGAACGCCAACAGATTACTTGTAGGTCACGAATACGGATAAACGACGAGGTTTGGTTTATTTAACAATGTTTTTGTGATATTGGGTGACTAACAAATACAACTAGGTTAATTTTAAACAACTTGGAACCCATTTTAGTATGATTCATCAGGTAAAAGAAAATAGGAAAGGAGGACTAATTGTCTTTTGGTAATTATGCTATTCTACCTTTTTCGTAGAATTAGTGGTCGCCCAGTGTTCGAAATTCGATTATAATTTTTTTTTTTAGCTTTTTGTACTCCCACTCCATATAAACATTAACTGTGCCTTTCCTACTAATCCGTTCGCATAGCGTTCAAAAAAAGGGATACAACGTTTTTACTTTACGTATCAATATATAAATATGTACGTTCATTTTTATCATTCATTCTCTTTTAACCCCCGACGCAAAAAGAGGGGTGTTATAAGTTTGACATCGATTTCTGTGTGTGTGTGTCTTTGTCTGTGGCATCATAGCTCTCAAACTTATGGACCGATTTCAATGCGGTTTCTTTCATTTGAAAGCCAGTTTCCTTGCGGTGGTTCTTAGTTATGTTTGGTAAATATCGGTACAGCCGTGTAAGAGTATTAGCTTTTCTCCAAAATGATGTAAGGCATTTTTGGCGTATGATTACTCGATTAAGGGCTTTTGTACGGGGTTTTTAAATTTTAGCTTGCTTATAACTTATTAAGTGTAATAAATAATTATAATTAATATACTTTAATCTTCGATTCCCAAGAACTTTCAATTCGGCTAGACTCATTGGCGCTGCGTAGAGATGTGCCTTCACTGTGCATCTTCTACCGCATTTATCATGGGGAGTGCTCCGAGGAATTGTTCGGGCTGATTCCTGTTGCCTTTCCGCTATCGTCCTTTGACAAAAATTTCATCCATATCATTTAGATGGTTGGCAGTCCATAACTGTGCGCTTTTCAAGGAACTTTCTGCCTCGCACAACAAAACTGTGGCATGAAATTTCGCCCGCGGTATTCCCGGACCAATGCGACCTTCAAACCGAACGTACTTCTTTTTCAAAGGCCGGCAATGCACTTGTGACGCCTCTGGTGTTGCGAGTGTCCATAGGCGGCGGTAATCGCTTACCATCAGGCGATACGTATGCTTGTTTGCCACCTATATCATAAAAAAAGTGTAAAGAGTGTGACAGTGACGTTTCAAAACGTATAAAAAACAAATAAATGCGCTTAACTAACATATATCTGTTAGCTTTAAGAGTTTACCATTGTACTGATGCGAGTTGTTCAACATAAGCTGTACTTATGGCCCTACCATCTCAATACAAAAATAGATATATTCCCATAACTCTAGGCCCTATAAAAATTAAACCTAAGTACAACTTGAGCATTGTCCAATTGAGTGCACTTTTCAGTCTAAGAAAAAACAATATGTAGTCTTAGCAATTAGTGTTAGTATTTATATTGCCAAAGGTTAGCTAATTTCAAAACATCTCGTCGGTACATTGAAAGTGGAGGCATAGGAGTAGGAGCGATCGCGATTCAAATACAAGCTACAGCCTCACTAATCTATAATCTTTCCGCATATACATGTATTATTATGTACCGGGCTTTGAAACGCGGTACTTGTCACGAATGTAGATCTTCTTGGGTTTACCGCAGCATTTCTCTGTGACGTGAATGGGTCAAGGATTGACCGACTTAATCTACTGGATTCTGAACATACACACAAATGTTGATGCTGGAATAATCTCTTGTACGTGGAACATTTAAAGGGTATTAAGCAGCATTTCTCAAAAATATCTTTTAGCATATATACATATACAGCTGCTGTGGTTTTGCGTTCAGGCTAATAGACCTGAATGTTCTAATAGTTCTTTCTGATACTACAGTTCTTAGGATTTTTACTTTAATATATACTCGTAACTGTTTTTTGAAGTAACCCATTTTCGTCTCACAACTTGTAGAAGCTGTGCAGACTATTGTGAACAAAATCGCTCTGTATTTCAAACGATTCAATCGAAACATTATTCAATTAATCTGGATCAATTAATTGTTAGACTTTTAAGTTATTACGCGAACACGTACCTGCCAGGTGGTACCAATGATTTGGAACTTTCACGGAACACATCATATTAAGTTTAAGGAATTGGCTAAATTATGATTAAGCCTTTTAGACTTGTATCTAGTATGGTTCAAATCACAAATCACATGCGTACCTATTCATACTTTATAGTAAATGCTGTTTAAAGTTGTCATCAATCAATATTTTATTGTTCCTACAAAGTTCATCTCCATCCTTGACTATTAACAAAGCGATGGCTTTTGACCATATTTCCAGACTATTTTCCCAAACAAAAGATTTGCATAATAATATTTCAAAATTCAACTTTTCTTACAAAGCTGCCAATCCTCTGACCAGTGTTTGTATGTGAAGTCGGATTTTCAAGTTCATTTGGAAACGCGATTTATTTAAGTTCGGTTACATAATGGATGCTGCACCTGTTTAACTTAACTACTGTCCGTTAATAGACTGTACCCAAAAAATCATACCTAAACCTTAATTTTTAAACCGTTGTCAATTACATCGTCAATAAAACCTTTGAACTTCTTTGCAAGAGCTCACGAAGACGCGAGACCTATGCTAAAGAGTTTAAAAAAAGAATATATACAAGCGATCACAAGACTCAAATATTCTACCAAGTAATAGCCTTTTACTCATGACTTCTACGTGCATTTTTAAATTAAAAAGTTACAGAAAGAATGATAAAAAAGAATAAAAGAGCATAATCTTTATTTGTTTAAATCCTTTTACGAGACGTTTTATCTAAAAGAGAGGCAGTTTTAATCCTACCAAAGCAAAAACATTAAAATATTAAAGGGCGGAAAGGGATTACACAAACCGCAACTCCGATATATCATATGCAAGCATCTGTCCGTGACTGGCGTCAACCCGGGACTTTTCATTTAAAACGAAACATCAAAGTGGCAATAAGACCTTATGTTTCTTACGATATGAACAGAGTTTAGGATTCACACCGTATTCGGGAATACATCGTGTTGTAAAAACGAGGCGGCTAAAATTCATAATAAATAACTTAAGCCGTTTGTGGCATTTCAAAATACGTTCCCGTGCTTACGCTATTGCGTTGCGGATCAAACATGTATTTCCAATCAGGGTTATAAAGGTTCTCGGCAAACCAAGCAATTAAATGCTACTGAAGTCTTGAATAGGCAACGCGCTTATTGACTATAACTATATTATTCAAAGATGCTAAATCGTTACGTCCTTCACTTACCATTTTCAGAGTTATATAAACAGAAGATGACGAAAGAATATTTGAAAATCTAATGAGACGTTTTCCTCTCTTCTTAAGTCCAAATAATCCGATATTTTAAAATTTGACTTGTCAAGATGTTTCCACACTTAGGAGAAAATGTTTTTTGTGTAGAAATGTATTATTCTCCTGCTAAACAAAACAAAATCATCGTCAACTTTTATAGGAATTCGTAAGATTTCATTAAATTTTATCTAGTTCATTGAATACTTAAAGTGTTCTGTTTAATTTATTATGGACATACAATTCAAAGAAAGCTCAAGTTTTCAGAATTTCAAGTTTTAGAAATTGTTGTGAAACTGTTTGAAATGAAGTATGATTGTTTTGCAAAAGGTCATTTGTTATTTATTTAAGCCTATTGTCACCTTTGTTAAACCGTTATCAATCCAAGACAGTCTGGTATTCAATGTTCATTACGAAGAGTATTAATTACTGAAAACACGCGTCAAAGTAATCAAAACAGAAATTATTTAACTACAAAATTCCATTAAATCGATCAATCAACTTCGATTTTCGAATGTTGGGTCCCATATGAAAGAAAAACCAATGAGCTGAGATTCTTTGTCTTCATTGCACTTGTAGGCCATACCCTAACCACTCCCCCATCCCCTTCCCCATTCCCTAAAGGCCGACAACGCACTTGTGACACCTCTTGTGTAGCGGATGGTCATGGGTGTCGATAATCGCTTACAATCAAGCGACAGGTCTTTTCGTTTGACTCCATTTCCAAAAAAAAATCCCGTCAATAACCAACTGATCGCCGTATGATTTATGGTTCTACATCAATTGACTATAAAAAATGGCTTGTGCCCATATTCTCTAGCAAACACGATGGACGAAATTGAAGAAAACTTACATTCACACGGAAAGAGAAGAGAAAACCCATATTCACCATAGTATCTACATTCGTTACAGCAATCAATGGTATTTATGTTAAATCTTTTTTTATTAGAAAAAAGCAATATTTTCAAAAAGGGTTATTTCTAATGCTGCAAAACATTTTCGAGATGGTCTACATTACTGCTTTTGTACTAAATACTTGTAAATAAGTATTCTTGAAGAAGACATGTATGGGTCGGTAACTTTTTTATTACGCACAACACGAAATGGAAATGAACGTAGTAGTTTCTGTGTTGTCTTGATAAGAAAATGTAATGGCAATAGCTGACGGCTTTCCCAAGGGCTTTCGTGCGTAACAACTTGGTTGGATCATTTTTCTCTAGAGTCACTTTTAATCTTCGTTCTACTTTATTGTCAGACAAAATCTTTTTTCTTTTGAACGCTGTTCCAAATATTATCATACATTATTTTGATATCTTACGTATGTATATGAAGAAAATTCTAAAAACAATTGAAATGGTAAGATAAGAGTTTTATTTAATTAAATAATTAATCTTTTTAAAGTCCAACAGATAACAGAATAGGCTCTACGTATACAATTTGGTAGAATTGCTCTTACTTGATGATGAATTTAATTTCTCGTGTATAATCTAACAAGCTTACTGCCTGAAATTAGTGGTAGATCTATTTTCTAGATAATACATTTTGTGATGAAAGCATAAAGTGTTATGTTTAAATTTCCAAGTGTCATTAGATTCAGTATCAGCTAATTCAGAGGTCATTTCTATTATATGCTGATGCTTTGTACGTACTTTTAATCAAATTATTCTGTCTCAACTTCTGTCCAATCTAATTTAAGACTGTCTAGCGCAAACTAAGTTGTCAGCGAACTGTAATAGTTGCAGGCAGCACGAATGCCTCTGTTTAGAACATGGGAACTGTCAACTTAACCACATTTCGGGAACCAATTGCGACTCGTGTACGATGCAGTTACCTTGATAGATTTAATAGTATGCTGGTCCCCATATTGAATGATTTGTTTTAATATATGTCAAGGGTGAATCGATATCTTCATAATTTGTGAACCAATTTTAATAATATCTTTTCTTCTCAATGTGAATATTTCCTTAGTTAAACCTTAACCCAAATATTTTCAATGAAGGCTGATCTTATTTAAATATATATATATATATATATATATATACAAGCATGATAACCAGCATTCTGTAGTTTTCCTTGCTTTTCACTGAATAAATGATGTTACCAGAATCTAAATCCCGTCAAGCCCCAATCAGGGAGCTAACGCTTTTGCCTTTTAAGTTGCAGGTGTCAGTGGCCCAACAAGTGACCGTCTGCCTTCCCGTACTATAAAAAAGGATATAGTTTATAATAATAGGAAGCTCTATCACTTTAACTGCATATTATCGTATCCATCCACCTATTTACCGAATTGAATCGACAGCGATATACGTACGTCTATATATATATATATATTTGAACTTGAATTTAGTGCTTCTTTTAAGTTTGAAAATTCGTCTATTTCAATTGTTTTTAAGTCCAATTAAAGAAGTTCTATGTATAATATGCGACGTGCCTAGCCGCTCTGCATGGTGTGCATAGTCCAAGAGTGAAGTCACGATACGCTATCAAAACTATATACATTATGTTGGATAATGATATACCAACATTATGTACACAGAACTGCTTCATTGAACCAATAAATTAATCATAACTTAGAGAACTAGTTGCATCCCATATTTGAAAGTTACATATTTTGAATGTCAAAGGATTTGGAACTCTGTGCTATTCGGCCAAAGTTCAAAATATCTTAACCCGTACTGACCTTAATTATCGTCATGAAATGCTTTGGCCCATAACCATTACTAAGAGCCTAAATACCCTCATATATACTCCCTCTGACAAACGATATTGCTTGGCACGACTGATATGAATACATGGTTATTTTTGTGGTGAATCGTAAATAATAGTAACACAATACTTATGTTCGTACAGTCTGACGGGAGTCTTCTATTAATGAAAATGTTAATTTGGAACCTAGGTATATCAGTGTCATAAATTGCAGTATTTTAAGCTTGAGCAATATTTTATAATGGACTAGCTGGCTAGCGAACTTTTTTTTTGGTTATTATTGGTTTACCAACAATTGTATACACAGCACAATAACAAAGTAAAAAAAACACATCAAGAGTAAAATAGCAACAGTGTTACAATTACTCATAGGTAAACTCCGCATGCATAAAATGAGTTGTACCATGTATTACTATAGACTATACAAAAACTATAAAGGGAGTGAGCACTGGTTCACACTTTCCAATTCACACGTTCCTTGCTACCGTTATGAGAGGTTCTTAAGCAAACAAGACTTTACTTTACTCAAGGAGTCAACGTTCTGGTCAATTAAGTCACTACAACTATTAATAACCTTGCAAAAACGTGCATACGGCGAATTGGCACCAAGAACCCTTCTTCTAAGAGGTGCGCGTAATGGTGTTATGGCTTTGCGAGGGTTATAAAACTTCGTACTATAACATATATAAATATATTCAGTTTCGTGAAAATTTTCAGAATTCGCCCATGTTAACTTCTCGCAGGATCGATATGATATATATAAGCGATACGATTATTCTAAGAAATTATAACACTTTGACAATAAAAAAAAATATTAAATAATAATTATCCAATTTGGTGCAGTTGATCGAAAGTTATGCGTGTGTATTTTTGTGATTCAATTTATTTTATAAAGAGTCATTAATACTTTCAACGATATATGTTTTACTCTAAATATCCTTTTCTTGTAATAAAATTGCAAATGCTGTATAGTCTGTTGCCTGCTCATAAGCAGAATATACAGCATTTAATCAAAAATTTGTGAACCGTTAAATTCCGAGTCAAAACATCTTTATTTCACAAAGTTATTTGAGAAAAATAATATATTGGTAACTGCCTTTTATGTAGTATTATAAGATAGGATCCAGAAAGAATAATGTGCGTTAAGATAGGATAGTGTGATCCATAATCTTATTAATATTTTAGTCTAGGATCAATTTCAACTTCGTTGCGTACACTTATATAAATTCTTGCTAACCTACGAGTAGGCCAAGTGGTCTCTGGATATGTCATAAAATATTCGCATGTCGATAAATCTTATGTGCACAGAAACGAAATTTCACGAAATCTCATTTATCAAAGGCTGAATCTTGGATTCAAGAAATTGATTTTCTATAAAGCAAAAAAGTAACATTAAGTTGAATGGGATTCGGAAATTGAACAACAATATGTAACATTTGACTTTAGCTATGATTGAATATAACAATAACCAATTATTTTTCTGTTTGAGAAACTTTATAAAGAAGTTATTTGTCGTGAAGGCGTATTTTTATGTACACAGTAAAATAAATTACCGTTAGAGACCTATGCTTTGGCACATATGGCAACACAGAGGTTTGATAGAAATTATATCACGGCCTGATAAGGGACCCTTTAACCAGTTTCCAGAGGCGCCTCTAGTCCGTAAAACACATCGTGTGCAATCATACCTTTAGAGGCCTTCAGTAAGCCTAGCGTTCTTCAATAAGCCCAGATCCATTAAAATTGCCGCGGCCAGCACCCCTAACTCTGCTACGCCCGTGGACACTACACGCTGCACTCTAGGTAAAGACACCCCTGCCAGCTATAGCTTGAGAAAGGACCCTTTAGCCAGATTTCAGAGGCGCCTCTAGTCCGTAAAACGCATCGTGTGCAATTATTCCTTTAGAGGCCTTTAGTAAGCCTAGCGTCCTTCAATAAGCCCAGATCCATTAAAATTGCCGCGGCCAGCACCCCTAACTCTGCTCCACCCGTGTACACCACACACCCTAAGTAATAATAACTCCCAGCTTCAGCGGTAGCTATAACAATACTCAGACTTTAACACGTACAAGAGTGAAAAAACCGGGTTAGTGCGAGTCGGACTCGTGCACCGAGGGTTCCGTACAAACTTGTAGGTATATTATATGATGTAACTAAAAATTTATGTATTTGGCAATTTTTCTATCATCTGTGCGTTGGATGTAGACATTGCTTTGTGCTAAATTTCAAGATTCTGAGCTCACGGGAAGTGCCCTGTAGCTTTTGAAACCCTTTAAAAAGCAAGTGTCGAAAATTTACAATTATAAAAGGTTGCAAATTGCATTATTTTAGAGGTTTCCATTTCTCAGTACTGAGGGTCTGAGGGAGCCAGACCCCCGGTACCCCAGACGGCGCGCGGTTTTAGTCGGTTCGAGTCCGACATGCCACGGGAGATGGTATCTGAGGGGATTTCCGCAAGAGGAAAAAAAACAAAAGGGGATAGAAGATTTGAGTATTTATATCAAATAAATTTCAGCTTGATCCTTTACGCGTTCCTGAGAAAAGAGTCTTAACAGACAGACAGATGGACATCATAGTGATCCTATAAGGGTTCCGTTTTTTCCTGTTGAGGTACGGAACCCTTAAAAGGACTTGTAAACAATAATATAGAACTTTATTTAGATTGAATTACATTATAGATTGGCACAATTTCTCATCATATCATCATAGCAACTTTTCTAGCGCAAATTTATATTTATCCTTCTCTTTATTATATTTGTAATGTTATAAAGCTGTTCAGATACCGTTTAGTAAATAAGTTATACAACTCCTCTCGAACTACTCTATCAAGTATTATATTCCTACATTCTTGATAAAGTAGTGGGTAATGAGGTATAACACAAATTGGACCAATTTATTTGTTGGAAGGCTACTGTTATTGTTCCAAGTTGAACAAGAGATATATTTATTATCTTTCGTTATTATCTACCTCTATATTTACTTGTAATGACAATTGTTTCAAGAAAGTTTTTTTGTACAAGAATGTTATTTTTTTATGGTATAGTGGGCAAACGAGCAGACGCGTCGCCTGATGGACACCCGCAACACCAAAGGCGACAAAAGTTCATTGCCGGCCTTTTAATATAGAGAACCCATTTTTTCTTCAAAGCTTGAAGGTGGTACTGGTCCGGAAATACAGCAGGCCACAGTTCATTCTCCAGTTTTTTGTGAGAGGCAGAAAGTTTCTGGAGAAGCACACAGTTGTGGACTGCCAACCATCTAGATGATGGGGATGAAACTCCGGTCGCGTAGAACGATGGCGGAAAGTAGTGGCACGGATCAATATGGACAATTCCTCCCCAATCACTCCCCATAGTAGGTGCAGTAGAAAATGCATAGCGAGGCCACATCCCCACGCAGCGCCTGAGGATCCAGACGAGTAGAAACTTCACGGCAATCGACTGTTGGATGCGGTCCAGAGGGTGCCCCTGCCCAAAGATGAGAACAGTATTCCACATGCGGCCGAACCAGCGCCTTATAAAGTAGACGGCGGAAGATAAGGAATAAATAGATAGTTTATAGAGTGCAAGCAATTGCTCAAAGCGATTGAAGGTCGCATTCTATAACGAGCTTATGTCTTAATATATCCGAGCCCTGTAACTCAATAATAAATATCTACACGTAATAGTTTTCTCTATTCTTTAGTGTTCCTGATAAAATCGGTCATACATTAAATACAAATTTGTCCGATAGATTTCGTACTCGATTTCCAAGGTCACATTAATAAGTGTTAAAGTAACTAATGGTGTATACCAAATGAGACATTTCGTGACTTGGATTCAACCCAATATGTCTTGGAAGCGGGCCAATTGAGAGCTCTCACTTAACGTCTGTGGTAATAACGAGGATGGTATTCCAGCTGATCAGTTTCTAACCAAACAGTATTATTCAATCAGACCATAGTTGAGCCGTAATATTAACAAAATTGGATCATAAAGTACAGCTTAGATAGTTTGACAGTCTTCTTTTGATACCTATATTCGCTATGTGAGTGCGATGACAGCGCTCCAAGTGACTGCAATTATTATGAACTTAATATCAACACTAAAACAAATAAAAAAGGGTTGTAATTGTAGCACGAAGTATATTAAAAAAAATACTTAGTAACGTCATACTAGGTTAATTTGCTGACCTTCCCAGTAGCTATTAATTTTTAGCTTTGCTCCAGTACTTATTTTGATATTGGAAACGAATAAAACTTACACTAACCGTTTCTCCTACGCATCATTCTTCTCTGTGACACATTGCGAATTTTAACTTAAAAAATTCTTAACGTTCGTATAGCTAATATACAGTATTTTCGTGTCGCGGTGTTTGTTACCAAACTCCTCCGAAACAGCTGGACCGATTTTTATCGTTTACTACCGGGTAGATCTGAGAATTAGCCAACATCTATTTTTCATATCCCTTAATAATAAGAGCCACACACACATAAATTATTTTTTAATTTTTTTGTGATTTTTTTATACATGGCAAAACAACGTTTGCCTGGTCTGCTAGTAATCCTATAAAAATCAAAGAGTTTCACACATGACTATCCACAATTAGTTCACATCTTTGCCACATATCGCGCTGCGATCGATTTAACTCTTCCCACCACTCACTTTGTACATAGCAAATAGACATAAAAAGTGTTTTCTCTCGGGTACGGTAATCATCATCTCATCTTTGTAAGAATTATGTAGCAGAAAGACGAGGAAATCACATATATTGGTATGTTTATCAACAGTTTGAACACCACAGGCTCAGCCTGATTTGGAATGAGACTGTCGTGTGTGAGACGTATGAAGTTATGATTATGTACATACTACGTATTGTCACATAGTTCAGTACTGCATGTCTTAACATTAATCATGTCATATACATCTTGGCAACAGACAAACATCAGGGTTAATGGAGCCGGGCGTCCTGTGCGAGTTAAGTTGTTTTTAATTCCATTCATAAAACTTGTGCGAAGATTTAAGTAATTACTTTTAGATTAAAATCAAAGTGCGAAAACGGCAACATCTCGCGATTGTTCGTAATATCTTTAACGCAACACTTATTTTAAACAAATTCTTTTTTTGAATAACTAAAACAACATCAACTCAATCAACATAAAAATCTTTTACAATTTTTTTTTTGATTTCAGTAAGTTTAAGAGATATCTTTGAGGATACAAATCCTCCAATTCCCTGGGAAGAGACAGCAACCTATGCGCTTGCACCTGCAAACTATGAAAACCTGCAACCTATGAACACCTGCAACCCTAGAGATTGATAGGTGACTTATCTGGCAGTATGCTCTCCTATTACAGAAAAAACTTAAACTGAATAACTATAGTAGGTACCTTCTCCATATAAATAAAATACAGCCTGAAATGAAATAGATGAAACGTTGAGAATAAATTTAGTCGGTGAAGTCGTAAACTTCACGTAGAGGAAAAGGGTTATGGGACTACAAATGGCGGCTCAGTAAGTCAACACTGTAAACTTCGACCGTCATATTTTTATGTACGATCAAAGCGGTCAACTCATAATATGCGTATTGTTAGGAGCATATAACTTTTTTATGTTTAGTTAAAATATAAGATAGCTTCAAATTTTGATATTAAATTGAAATACTAACCTATTTTATTTGTATTTTAAATTTATATTTGACTACGAATCATCAGCATCATCAATCTATCCTTGTCCAGTACAAGACGAAGGTCATCCCTAAGAATCACCAAATAAAACTCTCTGAGCTCTCTACATTCATCCGCTGACTAGCCACTTTCCATTAGTAGAAAACCATACACTACTTTATAAAAATCAGCAAATTCTGCACTGCCCGAGTATTGTTAATCTTTATGACAATCCTGATCCTTTCGCCTGATCTGGTGTAAGTAAGTTAAAAACATCTACTCAAATTTTTACATTTGTAATATCCTATCACCTATCGTTTGAATTTTGGCCATTTTGAATGACTTTTTCGTTTCATTGCCCAGTAAAACTCAAATTGTTTGACTTGACTTTAGTACCATGGCAGAACAAAATATAGACTGACAACCTATAGCTTTACGTAGCCGTTTAACCAATTTTCTAACTTCAATAGCATATATTGTTTAAATATTAAAGCTTTGTGCATAAACCTATGCGTAACTACGTGTACAACGTTTTTTTAAAAAGAGTATTAAGAATTATCTTCAGAAAAATCTTTAATAAAATATTTTAGCAACACCTCTTAAAAGTTATTTTACACTTCCGAAGTGTATGCATGTACAGAATAAGTCCGTTCATGAATCATATGTTATAATAGGATATCCTGGCTATACACAGTCTTACATATGTATGGCAGGAGATGTAGCTCACTAGTATAATGGCGGTCAACTTTATTGCTATGTTAGACCCGGAAGGAGCTGCGTTGCTAATATACATTTGAATGGACATAGGGCTGTGCTCACTATTGTATTGAAGTCCAGTGACATTCAGTACTAAGCATATACTCCTAAAACTGTTCAACAGTTTTTTTTGCTGTAGGAATGAAATTTCTTTTTAGATCTCGAACTCCAGCGAGATCTAAAGAAGTCCCATAATCCAACCTCTCATCCCCCTCCCCATCCCCCAAGGCTGGCAACGCAGTTGTGACGCCTCTGGTGTTGCGGGTGTCCATGGGCACTGGTAATCGCTTACATCAGGCGATACATCAGCTCGTTTGCCCCTGTGGCGACTTCCACATACAGCGCAACAACATAAAATATATAACAGCACCATCTACCGAAGAAACGACGAACTACGGAGCAACGAAGAAAACTGAGAAACTACCAATCCTACATCGCACAATAGAAGTTCTCGCGCCGATTAACATATATACAAGATCCCAACATCAACCGTTGGGCAGTGGCCCGCCAGGCATGATCACCTCGCCTGGTCGGAGGAAACTCCCTGTGTGTTGGAGGGACATGACACCCGTTCCTCCACAGTGGTGACCCCGACGTGATTGGAAGCAGCCTTCGTAGGAGCGCAGATCAACAGCAGCAGCGCGCCACCGTCACGTTCACTCCTACAGCAAGTCTCAGCCAGCCAGCAACCTCGGCCTCAACAGGGATACACCACATGCAGGAAGCGACCGCTCCAGCCTGGTTTACCCCTATGCACACTAGCACACTGCAACTACGGTCCATGTCAGCAGAGCATTTCTCTCCCGTCTATGCAGCAGCCAGCCACTACGCAGCAATCGCCCCGACTCACTGGGGACCTCACCGCAGCACCGCGCACCGCATGCGATCGCGACTCACTGGGATCAGCGGACTTCAGCCCCGACTCACTGGGACTAGCGGCATTCAGTTCCGACTCACTGGGACTAGCGGCATTCAGTTCCGACTCACTGGAACTTGCGGCACTCAGTTCCGACTCACTGGAACTACTCATTCCTGGCACTGGCAAGCTCCACAACAGAGCACAGATAGCTGATTCATCCTGATATCGACCTTCGGTCTTGGAGGGGAGTGATGTGGCGACTTCCACATACAGCGCAACAACATAAAATATATAACAGCACCATCTACCGAAGAAACGATGAACTACGGCACAACGAAGAAAATTAAGAAACTACCAATCCTACATCGCACAATAGAAGTTCTCGCGCTGATTAACATATATACAAGTTCCCAACATCAACCGTTGGGCAGTGGCCCGCCAGGCATGATCACCTCGCCTGATCGGAGGATCCTCCCTTCGTGTTGGAGGAACATGTGGCCCGTTCCTCCACACCCCTTTTCCATAAAAAAATATCTGGATATATGCAGTTTAGTAGTATTTAGTAACTCAGACAGTGTTTTCTTCCAAATTTCCTTTTGAATTTCGGAAAGGGGAAGAGGCATGCCTTTTGCCGCTAATGCTCAAATAAGACTGTTAACAACTATAACCTTATTACATCAGATAGGTTTAAAAGTCGCGTTACGGAATTACGTTATGGAATTACAAGATAATACATGCAATATCAGAAATATAATATGCAAAGGTCAGCCTCGTTGCCAAAGGCATTCTCTTCCAACCAACCTATGGAATTTGGGAAAGCTAAAAAAATAATAGGTATCTACAGAATAGGAAGTTAATAAATACGGACTTAGAATTTTTTTGGTGGACAGAAACGCAAGTATGCGACCTCGACCTCATAAATCTAAAGTAGCTTTCTAAAGAAACGAACCAAAACCCTTTGAAATATTAATATGAAGTTGGGAAAAGGGTCAAAATATGATAAGTTGTAATAACTGTACTGTGTACTTTTTCAATCTTTACTCCTCAAACTATGGAATGAAACCGATATTGACTTCAACAAATTTAAATACTAAGAAAAGAGATTACAATGATTAATGGCGAAGAAATCCTGTGAAGTATTACAAAAAAAGTCATCAAAACAAAGTGAGAACCTCCTTCTTTTTAAAATGGTAAACCACTAATGAATTATTAAAAAAATAAACCCCGTAAATTACATATACGTAATCATCGTAAAATAATCTTAATTGGTACACACTCGATGTACTTTGAATACATTTTTTTTAGATTACATTTTGGCTCCAAAAATCCTTAATTTTGTTTTTTAAATGAAATAATTAAATAGAATAATGAATCAAACAATATGAATAATATGTATTTGAACT
Source organism: Hyphantria cunea (assembly GCA_003709505.1). Lineage (NCBI taxonomy): Eukaryota > Metazoa > Arthropoda > Insecta > Lepidoptera > Erebidae > Hyphantria > Hyphantria cunea. The sequence continues at coordinate 120,442 of PKRV01000797.1, read as the reverse complement.
ATTTTTACCAGACTGTAAAAGAAGGAGGGTTATTTTTTCCGAGTGTATGTGTGCATAATTCTTTGACGCGGCCTAGAGCCTAAATGGCTTATCGTATTTTTATAAGAGTGATGTCAATAGATTCGCCTTAGTCGTGAAAGTGACACTAGGGTTATTAAAATTATATATACCTATATAAGCAGTCGGTTTTTTTTTAAATATTAAAAAAACCGATGTTACTTGTTACTTTCTCTCGTTTTTTGTTAAATAACTTATAACATTCAAAAACTGGGCTACCAAAAACAGAATATGTTAATTGAGATTGATAAAACGCATTATATATAAATAACTTCAATCCTATTAATTATCTTATATAGTAATTAACTATGTATATTGACAAAAATACAGCCTCTGTCAACGTGTGAACATCAGCCTCGCTTACAAACCAAACCCATATTCGAATACCATTAATTTTTAAAGTGATAACAGTTATTTAATCAATTGTAATGCTAATAACATGACTTTCACACAAAATGTAAATTCAAAATCATTTATTCAATTAAGGCACTAAGTGACATCTATGAACGTTAAATTGAAGCTACAGATAAAAATCATAGATCGACACAAACAGACGCCAGATGTACTAGTATTGTCAAGGTGAGTTAGGTGAAAACACCAAAATTCACTGCCAGCCTGTGACGATCCATAACTTCCAATTTCCAAAATGCGTAGGGCCTTATGAGAAGAATACTGGCACAAAAAGTCATGGCCACTCTTTTTAAAAGTCAGATCTTCAGGCACAATATTATTAGTAAGTATTACATGAATGGTTAACAGTATGCAAGCTGTTACCACCTGACTTTTGTTTTATTAAAATGCTTCAAAAACTGACGTACTTACAAAAAGAACACTCAGTGATACCATTGAAGGTCTGAAATCATTCAAGGTGCACATCTACTTACGTTCAGTTGCAAAATCTACTGTTAAAAATAATTCGTGACTGGATTAAGAGGTTAGCGAGACTAGGCTAGAGAGAGATTTCATATTATATTATCATAGTATTGGCTAAAGCATCGCTGACGAGGCCGACTAGTCACCCTAAGCAGGACCTGTTCACGATTATGATGTATGGACGAGCCAACGTAAAACGAATCGAAACCTTAGAAACTACTCTAATTAAAAAATGATGACTTATTTAGTTATATCGTAATTTGATTATGTTGTTATTTGATTTTTTATAAATATGTGATCGCAGAATAATTGGCATCCCAATTTATGACGCACTAAAATGCCGACACAAATTACATAATAGTCCGCAGTAGCGGTCATATTGCTCTCGGCAATTTTTCCTAGACGTATAACGTCCTAACTTAATTTAGCGCTTGTCCGTACTACCACTACACTGCAATAAAACTTTATACTACAAGGATTTTCTTAATCTTACTCTGAGAAATCATAGAGAACGACATCTATTAGCGATCATAGTAATTAAGTAATAGTAAGGCCATGTTCAGAGGATAGGCGTTGAGCGGATTTCTTCAACACCTAAAGATAAAGCGATAGATAAGTGCGTAAAGAATGTTATAAATAAACAAAAAATTTACCATATGCTATTAACTACTACTGTGTAGATATTAGGTAATATCTTCGATGTTTACAGTACATTACAACTGTCCCCCGCCACGTGGGCTCTTCTGAATCACGCCAGAGGGCGTTCAACGACCGAAAAGCATTTGCAAGGTGAACTCTATGTTAATTAGAATTATTCTTAACATAGTTTTATAAAATAAAAAAGAAACGCACTAAAGTTAGTTACAAACAAACGAACGTACGGTTAGATTTAATAAAAGCGTGTCAAAAACAAACTTCTGATGCTCCACCAACTGTATGTAATCAAGACAGTCATCAAAATTACAAGTTTCATAAATAATACGAATAATATATGCCGATTTCCACAAACAGCGCAACAACATATTGTATGAAAGCGCCATCAACCGAAGAAACATCGAATTGCGGAGTAACGAAGAAAATTAAGAAATTACCAATCCTAAATCGTGCAATAGAAGTTCTCGCGCAGATTAACATAAATACAACTTCCCAACATCAACCGTTGGGCAGTGGCCCGACAGGCATGATCACCTCGCCTGGCCGGAGGATCCTCCCTTTGTATTGGAGGCACATGATACCTGTTCCTCCACAAATACATTATAACATTTGTGTGTGGCTCTATGAATCTCTGATGATGATACGTAATTTCCCTATGCATTACTTTGAACATTTATCGCATAAAGGACTTGTCTTATAGGTACTACCCAATGAAAACCATGCAATTGAACTATACATATAAAAAACATAAAATAAACTTGAATAAAAATTAGCACAAAATACCGCCCTAATACTGAAAGAGAAAGACAATATTAATTTTCCAAGTTAAAATTCAGCGTGTCGTAGGTACCTTTTTTTCGTAAAATGGAAAGGATACGAAATCCTACGTAGGTAATTGGTTTTCGACACAAATACGCAATAAGTTACCCATGAAACTTTATGTGTTAGTCGTGAGCTGAATACGGCGAGCAGTCTCATAGTCTGATGCGCCAAAATAAGTGTTATCACCGCCTCTGAATAACAAAGACATGTTTCTTTTAAGTCTATAGGAACGCTGTAGTACCGCAAGTCCAAAATGTTCGTAGGCAAGCGGGTATATATTCGTGTGGATATCAATTCGAAAGATCGATTCATTTACGACTTTTCACTTTATATGTTTTGTTATCCTGTGAGGTACACTTTTACGACTTACATGGATTATATTTGCTTTTACTTCTTTGGGTTTTGTACAATCGATTTTCGATTTATTTAAAAGACGCAAAGCCTTCATACGTGCCGCATTAAGTTTGGATTAAAGGGGCAATATCTTCGAAGATATAATCTGCGAAATAGCAAGCATAAGACACACTAACCTGTTATTCTTTTTAGCGTTTCGACGGCAAGTATTGTGTCAGTAGAGTTACATTTTGGCAGCCCCGTACTCGCCCACTTTGACAGCGTTATCAACTGCAACCATCAGGTCGGTCTGGATGCAGGTGTAACTAACTAACTAACATGTTTATGAAATCTAATGAGTGTCTTCTAACTCAAGGTAGCCTAGACAAATTAGGACGCCTGTATTATTATTCCAATAAATATAAATACGGTTCTGTTCATTACAATCACGTACTGAAGATTGACAATATAAATATCTACATATATCTATACTTGAGTCGCGTAGCCGCGATCACATCTATATTACAGCTTAAATTTAAATTCATAAAACTTTTCATTGAAATGTAGATCGTGTACAATTTCCTAGGTAAAATAAATAAAACATCGAAAGTTATACAAGATTTTATGAGTATGCGAACAAACTTATATCTCTTTGCAGATGTTTCCAAGTAATTTTTCTTTTTCAATAAACTTTTACAATTCCTCGCATATCGTTGCAAACACAAGATCTGATCCACATTATGTCCTATACTTAAATTTATTGTAGTCTACGATGGAAAGTTTGTCTACAATATCTATACAACTAAATAAAATTGAAGTGTCTGTTTGTAATTTCAAATTACAAACAGATAAACAAATTAATAGTTTTTCACAAAATGCTTTTTAAAGTATATACAATACTTACATCAAACAATCAATTCTGAAAATTTTTGACCATCTGTACCTGTCTATTGGTCCCGGTTAATCTCTACAAATAAAAAAATTAAAAAAGAAATTATTTTGGAACCAATGGCGTAGAGAACAAGCCTGTTTCAAAACGAAACATACCCGCAGGTTATAGATACCGTTGGGAGTTGATGTTTATTTATATTATACACATGAAGAGTTTGCTTGATTGAACTCGCTAATCTCAGGAAGTATCGGTTCAAGTTGAAACTTTATTTTAGTTTCGGATGATTCGCTTATCAAGGAAGGGTATGAATCATCACGGATTGACCAATGACAGTTGCACGAACGGGAAAAAAAATACTCCTTTTGAGAGATACAGACGGAACTAAAGAGTAAGCTGTATAAAAAATATCTAAAAATAAACATAGCATATATATAAAGACGTATTACTATAATGTTTTCTATATATATAAGATAGAAGGAACAGTACGAATAAGAAAAGACATGCTCTTATATGTATCATATACACATATATATATATACACATATTTTCAATATCATAAAATTATTTCACTTAAAACTGTAAATAATAATTCTTTACTCTGAACAATACATTAACATGTTTTAAACTCCCATACCAGGTCCTCCGAAAAACAATATGCCCCATCCAAATAACATATCGATAGGGACGGGTACATTTATTTGCCAAATAGGTAAGCACTTATTCGTTTTGTGACCGTAACAAATGACTGCCGGAACCCACATTACCCTTTTTAATGCCTGAACACATGAAAGAAATAAGTAAAATAACTCTGGGTTTTTATTAGGAACAATAATTTAACATGTGAACAAAAAATATAAGATTTATGAATCACTTCGGGTGGACATAATTCAGAAACATCTGTCGTGGCAATAAAGCTTTATGGTGGTACAATTTTTCTGTGCCTTACTCTTGGCTTGGTTCATATACCAGACTACTTAGGTACCAAGAAGATACTTCGCATATAATGAAAAACAATTGTTTCATTTTTAAAGTTTTTTTACCTTTTCATAACGGTATAGCGATCTATTGAACAATAATTGTACACAGCGGCACTCAACTTATTATCGAGAGGAGTTAAGTTTGACATCTTGCAAGCATTATTTGCTACCTTTATAGCCTTTGCCAGGAAAATTATTAGCCTTTGTCAAGAATTGGATTCGGCTTCAGCAATAAAAATGACGAAGTTTATTTTCCACTTAATTTCACATTATGAGACGAAGTTGAGAATCATGTATCAACCTAAAATCCAGTTTTGCTAAATAAGGTTCCATCTTCAATATCCTGTCCTTTTCCCAGTTACATTTGTGGTCTGGGGGTTTATATTTTGGCCGGTAATATACGTTAGGCCACGCCTTATTGGAAATGTAGTAATTTTCAAATAGGGCAAAAGTAAATACAGGTAAAAAGATAATAACTCCTGACTGCACGGTTTTATACGGTCGCCACGCGCCGTTTTTTACTGCGCTGATGTTCAAACCGCACATGGGACTACACTTTGTATGATAGAAAAATTGTGGTTCTGAATATTAATTGTCTTTGTGTCCGTGTTATGTAGTTTTTAAAGTTCTTCACGATACAAAATTATCATTATTTATATTATTATTAATAATAATTTCATTTATTTCTCACCAAAACCGAAATACATTGATTTGTTTACCAACTGACCTACAAAATAATCAGGTACTTCGGCTAAGGATCGCTGGTGCCCGTGATAGGCATAAAATTGCCTGTGTTACAGGTCACTAGGGTCCTCGCTCCAAACCAGATTATACAAATCAAACGCTATGAATAAAACAAGAAACAAAAGAGACAACATACCAAAATTAAAAACGTAATAAAAGATTTATTTTTCGTTTTTCGTGGAATTATGTGTGAGTATTTTTGTGTACACTATAGTATGTATACAATAAAACAGTAGTACAATGGGCGGTCTTATCGCAGACCACCTTCTCAAATGTGTATATGATGAAAATGACGTATTTATTTGAGATGGGTAACAGAACGATGGGTTTATTGCGGCAAATACTCTCTCGTATCTAATGGGTAAGTGCATGTTGTCGAAGTATTGTAGCTTGCACAAATAGTTGCCTAACTGTAGGCACTTAACAGTATTGATAAACCGCCGATTTGCTGAACCGCCCCATGCGGTAATACAGTAATTTAAGACAGATTAACACATTGATTACACCACACAAACTGTTACACAGTGGTAAACCATTTTCATTATAGGGGGGAATTCGCGGATTGTCGAAGTTCCGTAAATATGTAAATTAGTTTATGTGTTCTACTTGACAAATACTCAATATGGTCTCTAATGGCGGCTATCACTAATAATTGCGAGATACTTTATAGGCGATACTCTTTCAATACAGCCACCTACAGATTCGTCGAATCCAGTTGTAGTTATTAGAAGCAAACCATCCAATTGGATTGATGAAGATACATTGTTAGTGCGGGACTTTTCATTTAAAAAATATATTTTAATGTCACTGGTCACTGTTTTCAAAAAGTGTTCCTAAACAAAGGTAAAATAAATTTATCATAGTTGGTTGTCTTACTACTATACTTAATGGTTAACTTGTAACTAGGTGCTTAGTAACAAATGAAGGGAATCGCAAATAAATTGGAATTACGTGTTTATAGATTATGGAGTCATGTAAATTCATATGTTTATACTAATCAAAAAATGTTTATAGGAATCGAAATCCAGAAAAAGAAGCAAGCACAGTGCCTACTAAAATACTTTAGATTACCTATCTATTCTTTTATTGATAGGATACAATGACACTATACTATGTATACAAAAAAACAGTAGTACAATGGGCGGCCTTATCGCAGAACGCCTTCTCAAACGGGGAACCTTCAGATGTACTTGGTACGTTACTATATAATCGCATTTTCATTTTATATGTTGACGCCTTATTGTACAAATCTTAAGAGTATTGAAAGATTAAACGTGATTTTAACAATGGAATCTTATTTACAAATAAAGATGAATCACCGAAATGTATGTACGCACATAAATTCCGATCGGCTGCACCAAATTGGATCAATCTTTTTTTAACGTTTCAGGACAAGGTTTGTATAGAAGAAAAATAGAAAAAAACTGGAATTATTGGGCTGTACACTACCCATAGAAATGTGAGGTGAGTATAGATACTAAAACAAGTTTATCAGATTTTTTTAAATATTCATTATAGCGCTAAGCGATGAAAAATGTTGAAACGTAGTTCGCCGGATTAGCGAGTACAACGATAAAAAAAGGTTACATAAAATCCCTTTAATACTACTAACTGAATACCTACTAATGTTAAACCTGGGGAACTTATAGTCTAATGACTATATTATGAGCACCCGTAATTGTACGTACAAAAGAGATTTAATCCCTTTAATACTTATAGCCAAATACCTAATGTCCGGGTGTGTGACGGATTAAGAATACCAAGTGCCACCACCCGTACTCATTCCAGGAGTGTCGTAAGAGATGACTAAGGGTATAAACTACACAGAAAAACATCATTATAAAGTGAAGGAAAGTCCTAAACCCACTGGTCTGACCAGCATGGTTTAGTAAGCCGAAACTTCATTTCTAAAGAGAGGCCTATGTCCAAGAATCTGTTGGTGATGTTGGTAATAACGTAGAGTGTATAAGTAATCAAAAAATATGCAAAAAAAAAAATAAGATAACAGGCAACTTATGTGATTGAGATTTGAGAAATAAGCCTTCTGACGAGTAAAAGAGACTTGATTATTAAAAAGAGACAATCTTAAAATCTCAGTATCACTTAGAATAACAATCTTTAATTTTTGCCGATGTCGTACTGTAGCTCAAACTGAAATGTGCTGCAGCTCGCGAAACTTCTTTTAATATAATACGCCGTTATTACTAGTACATTCGAGTACATACAAAGTCGTTACCGGTTCCAAGAATCGCACCGGCAAATTTGCTCGAATCAAACGCACGACAATTAGCCATATCTGACGTTATGTATATCGATGTAAGGTACATTGTTCTGTGCCTCAAGAAATCAATGAGAACTTTCGCGATGTTTAGTTGCGTAGATTGTATCGAAAAAGTCTCTTCCCACTTTTTGCACAACTGCATGGGTATATTTTCACCCTTAAATATGATACTCTACCGTACTTCCTTCTCAGAGAGGCATATAGTAAAAATGAAATTATTTTATTTTACAAAATTAACTTTTTTTATACGCACAATTATCTCTTAATTTCAAAAAGAAACTGCTTTAATTACAACTCATTAGAAAACCTCCAGAAAACGACTAAAAAGCGGTATAAAACTTTGTAATTTTAACAAAAAGGATACACTTTTTACTTAGCAATAGAAGATTAACACTGAAAAGTTTTTACTTAAAAATAAAAGTCCCAGAAGGGAGTCTTTAAAATAAATGTAGGTAGAGTTCAATAGCTTTTCGATATCCTTTGTAACAAATGCTCCGTGAACCTCAGCGGGTGCTGACCCGAGTGTGTTTTATGACTAAATATAAAAATACCTACAAACTATTACAACGAAATATTTACGATCACTGTTTACAGTTGTATCGATTACGTATTAGGTCAATTATGTTAGACCAATTGTATTGTAATAACCTAATTCTTTTACTATTCTTAAACCATTTTCTCGATTCCTTATTTCTGAGATTATACAAATATTAGAAATGTAGATCTGAACACAATCATGGGAATAATTATAAAACGTAGTGAAGAATATTTTGTTACTATAACATTAAATTTCTTGCTAATATACCTTTTATTTGTAGAGGAACGGTATCATATCCTCCGGCCAGGCTGTGTGATCGTGATTAACGGTTCACGGCTTACCAGTTGATGTATTAGATAATTTAAGATAAGACAATTTATTTAAAACCAGATAACAAAAACTCAAAGTTGTGCATACAAAAATAAAACTACAAATATTCGGAGCACGTGGAGTATGGATGTTATGTTTGCTAATCGGCGTTAGAAATTCTATACCGGAATACAGGATTTGTAGTTACTCCATAGGTCGTTACTCTGCAGTTCGCCGTGTCTCCGGCAGATGCTGCTGTAGTATATTTTTGTTGCGCTCTATGTGGAAGTCTCCACACGTCTTTAAGAATTGCTTTGCGGTATAGTTAATTGTTAGACTTGCAATAGATGTCTGGTACATCAAATTCAACATTACTTGAAGTCATCTAAGTAAATGTTCGGTTCGAGACTTAATAATTTAGTCTTAATTATCATGCACTTTTTATGAGATTTTTCAAAATTCCATTTCGAAGGACGTAAAATAAGGATAGAACAACTGTATGGATAAAATAACCACGCGAGTATAGTCGCAGGTTTATACATTACATAATAATAACTATAATTAATATTTCGCAGACGTTAAGCACACAACGCCATCTAGCTTCAAACTAAGCAGAGCTTGTATTATGATAGCTAGAGATCTATAGATTGACTGATAGAATATACTATAGATAGAATATACTAGAAGATACTTTACATACTTTATTGTAAATACATACATAATATACATAGAAAACACCCAAGTTCTTAAATTTATTTACAGAACATACAAATATTTGGTCCCGGGGATAAAAACCCGGGAATCGAACCTGAGACGTCAACCACAGCAGTTTCATACGCTACAGAGACAGAGGTAGTTGAAAATAACATCTACAAACATAATATTCTAGTGAAGCAATAAATAAATTTTATAAAGACTATTTCAGTTAATATTAAGGTACAGTAATAGTCAAGCTACCAAGCAGTCAAGTTTGCCAATTATATGATGTCGAAAAATATTTCTATTGTAAAAGGAACTACGGTACGTTGGCCTGAGGCACGGGCTATGATATGTCGTTGTTATTACAAATAGTCAATACCGGCGATACCCAACCGGTACAAGGCAGGACAGACAGACAGGGCAAGCCACGCCGGCGTGGTCAGTACCTGGATGTTTGACCGCCGTATGTTACTATGAGCGTTATTACACGTAAAGCAGTCGGTCCCGGTTGTAATCATATGATAACAGTCGTAAAGCTTAGTTAGAGGCCTTTCGGTGGCTAAAAACATCCAACGCTAAGATTACGTAGCCACATAACTCTACATCATCGTAGCCAAAACTGCCAAACCATATTTTAGTTATCCTTTTAATTTGATAATTTGATAAATGTGTGGTCTGATACTTTAGGTTTAATTTATTATACAACCTAGGTGCTATGTTGTTATACCGTTGCTGAGCAAGTTTGCTTCTTGCCCTTGGGATTGGACACTTATCTTTCCTTTTTCATACACTAAATAAGTAGGATGGTAGAACGGTAAGTTAAGGAGTAGTTTAAGTACAGCCCGTTGTGCTCTTTCAACCTCAATCAAGTGTGCCTTTGCTGCTGAGCTCCTTGAACATATACAGTAGGTGATTAAGCATTCTGCTAAGGCTTTGTATGTTTGTATTAAAAGTGAAGTGTCAGGTATGATTTGTAAATCCTTAAAAATATAAATAAGTTTCCTTAGTCGCCCACTAACTGTATTTATGTGTTTTTTCCGATTTAACTTATCGTCAATATTCACACCCAAATACTTGATTTCAATCGTCCTTAGTTCTGAACAATTACAACGTGCAGACGATTCTATAATAGAACGGTTACAAGGATGGCAATGTATGCGAAGATGGAATATAATAGGAGAAGACGCCATAGTTTTGCTGAAGCAAAAAAAAAGTTTGTTTTATCGACATTTAGTGATAAAAGACTATCTTCAAGCCAATCTGTTATATGGGACATAACTTTTTCTGCTAATTGCCGTACATTTTCCCATGAATTACTATGAAATATTACACAGAGTCATCGGCAAACATGTATGTCAGCATCCTGTGTTTCAAATTTACATAGGTCATTTACATATGCAAAAAATAGCGTAGGACCCAGGGTGCTGCCTTGTGGGATCCCATATGCCCCACACAGGAGTTGCTAGAATGGTTTTCAACTCTAACATAGTGGTATTTTTCTGTGAGATAGTCCCTCAACCATAGCAGTGCATTTCCCCTGATTCCCAGATTCTTAAGACGAGATAAGAGAATCGGAATAGATACAGTATCGAACGCCTTCTGTAAATCAAGGAACACGGCCAAGCATTATCGCCCCTGTCAATATGAAATGTAATATTATTTGTAAGATGTAATACAGCTTCATCAGTAGAATGCTTGGCTCGGAAACCGAACTGATGCAACCCCAAAAGTTTATTGGTCTCCATAAAACCCAACAAACGCTTTTGAGATGTTGATGTATGGGTTGTTGATATAAATCTAAATTAAAAAGTTTTTTAAAACACTCCATTCAAGTTTACATTTTTCTTTACTATTACAATTTATCAAATAAATGTTCTTTTAAAAGTTGGAAAAGTCCTAAAATAGCTATTTCCTTTTTACAAGGTAGTAAGTAATATTCATAGTGAGTAGTTTTTACATTCAATATTGTCTGCGTTTGTGTTGGTTATCCCGATCTTTCGAAAGTATAATATTAAAGACACTATAGAAAACTCCTACTAAACATACATTGTTTAGGTTTTTAAGTAGACACTATTTTTTATCCCTATGTCACTTGCTGTAAGCAAAGTCGATGTTGGGATTTGTATTTTAAACCCCCGCTGCAAAAAGAGGAATGTTCTAAGTGTGTCGACAATGTCTGTCTGTGTGTGTGTGTGTGTGTGTGTGTGTGTGTGTGTGTGTGTGTGTGTGTGTGTGTGTGTGTGTGTGTGTGTGTGTGTGTGTGTGTGTGTCTGTCTGTTCCGTTCCGGTCCGATTCCAATGCCGTTTTTTTTATTTGAAAGCCAATTTCCTTGCGGTGGTTCTTAGCTATGTTTGGTAAATATCAGTCCAGCAGTGAGGGAATATCAGATCTTTTCCAAAAGGCATTTTTGGGCGTACTCGATGTAGTGCCTACGCAGGAGGCTTTTTCAATTTTAATTTTTTTTATGACGGAAGTACAGACAGTATAACATCGAGAACGGCTGTCACATTCTGTTATCTTCGGTAATTAACATCAGATGATTTGTTTGTAGATTCATTTAAATGTAAATAATAAATGAATAATGAAGGACGGGACCCTGACGTTAGGTTGCGAAATCGTTGAATAATTTACATTTAATCAACTTGATATACAAAAACTTGAATAATTTAAATATATATAGGTTTTGTTTTACATGAATTATCTATGAGACTTTTATTTTGGATACTTGATTTCTTGTTAGAAATCATGAGTGTTTTCTTTTTAAAATTATTAGTAGTAAAAATTAAAAAAATATTTTGTAAATTGATGTTAAAAATAGGTCATGTTGTAATATATACAGTAGAAGAAGAGGACTTTTACCCGACTGCATTAGAAGGAGTTTAATGTTTTCAACTATTCTGTTGGCATATGTTGGACTGCCTCAGTGGCGCAGTGGTAGCGAATGCGACTGCAGTGCTTGAGGTCTCGGTTTCGATTCCTGAGTCGGACCAAATGTTTGTATGATCTTCAAGTATTTGTTTCGGAGTTTGGATGTTTTCTATGTATAATATGTTTACAAAAAAAGTATATTATGTATTAATATCAGTTGTCTAGTACCCATAGTACAAGCTCTGCTTAATTTGGGACTAGATGGCGTTGTGTGTTAAAATGTCCGAAAACATTTATTATTATTTATTACTATATTATTTAAAAAGTTTGCAACATGAGTATCACAATTATTAAAAAAAATTATATGATGCAACTAAAAAATTAAGGTTGAAAATTTTTCCTTCATGTGTGCCATAGAACATTACTTCATGCCAAATTTCAAGATTCTAGGTCGACTGTAAGTATGCTTAGGTTTTGATTCCCTTGCGAGTAGTTGCGAGTTCTAAAATGTGCGGCTTAAATCGCTGTTTCTTTTAATTGCGTCGATATAGAAGAAGTTTCATTTTGTTACAGGTTAGAGGTATTATAAACATGAGTAATTGATATGAATATCAATATAATAATTCTATGCGTTTATGAGGAAAGGGGTAGTGTTTCAAATTATAAAAAAATATTTTTATCATGTAAACTAACAAAAATTATATATTTCACAATATTCTTTTATCTGTGCTATACGACGATGCTTAGTACCATATTTAAAGATTGTGAGTTCACGGGAAGTGCCCTGTTGATTTTGATTTCCTTGGAGTGTCAATTAAAAATTCAATTTGCAGCATAAACGGCTGTATCTTTAGGTTGCGTTGGCTTAGAAGTTTGATTTTTTCACAGTTTCAATTGACAGTAGACCTGAGAATTTGATATTAATTTCAGCTTGATAACTCTACGCGGTCCCGAGAAAAAGGGTCTTGACAGACAGACGGACAACATGGTGTTTGGGACTAGATGGTGTTGTGTGTCAAGTGTCCAAAGGTGTCCTAACAAGAAATTAACGATATTACACATGTTTCTAATGTTGGTATAATAACTAAGTAGGACTTGAGCCTGTATGGAATATTCGCGTTTATTGCGATTTTGAGTTAAACCAGCTTTGCTTTACAAGTATGGTGGCTTTTAGGAATAGGTAGAAACACTCGGAAAAAATAATCTATGGGAGCAAGTAGCGCTTGTTATACCTTACGTAGCTCAAGACGTAGACGTTGTATTTAAAAAATCATGGCATTAAAGTGCATAAATAAATATTACATATAATAATTTTGTTTAAAATGAGAAACCTCTTTTGTTCAGTCCACATTGATCAAGCGTAGCATGCATGCTCAAGGTATGTCAGTCAGGACCGTAGTTAGTGGAGATTAATTGTCTCTACCTACTCTTCTGGGGAATAGGCGTGTCTTTATGTTATATAATTCTCAATGATTTTAGAAGATTATAAAGACAGCTTCTGAATCAATTTTGTTCCAAATCCAACTTAAGTGATTTATAAAATTCCTTGAGAGTTTATTATCAAATTACCTCTCCCTATCTGCATTTTATACCATTTGGTGCTCGCTGCCGAGCGTAAACGCGATAGGAAACAATAACAAGCAAATATTATCAGCAGGGGTGCCTTCATAACGCTGTTTATGTCTTTATCGACGTAGGGTTGCCACATAAATCGACGTCACAATCCATTTCGCCTCACATCTATGCGTAAAGTAATAAACTGGGGTATTAGCGGCCACGGGTTTTACTGTTTGCTTTATTGGAACGCTCCCACATGAAGGGTTAACTTCAGACATGGACTTAACGGATTTTTAATTAAAAGTAGCTATATGGGGACTTGGGTTCTGTCATAAATTATATAAAATTAAAAAGTTAGCTTTGAAAAACCGGACACTAAAACAAAAAGGTTTAATTTATAATTCCTTTATTTTATGTAATCGTGGGGCATACGTGCAGACGTATCGCCTGATGGTAAGCGATTCCTGACGCCCATGGATACCCGCAACGCCAGAGGCGTCACAAGTACGTTGCCGGCCTTCGGGAGATAATGAGGGCGATGGGGGAGGGGTTCGGGTTCGAGCCTCCAGTATCCTCACTCACTCGGTAAAACACAGCGCAAGCGCTGTTCCACACCGGTGTTCTGTGAGGCCGGTACTCTGGTCAAGCTGGCCCTTTCATGCCGAAGCGTGGCTCTCTCACGGTGATTTCGTCGAAATATCAGATTTTGATTCCGCGACTACTATCTGTTGCTCTAACAGAAGTACGTAATACAATACAAGTTCCTGAAGCTTTTAAAATACCTGACTACGATGAAGCCAAAAGGAGGCATAATATTTTTGACAGTATTTGTATGTATGTTTCACCTTAGCGCCTAAAGTACTGAACCGACTTTAATGAATTAATTGTTAATAGGTGACATAATGACCCGGGTGACATAAGACATTTAAATTTTATATGTAGTTTTCCTAATCGGGCTATTTTCATTGTTTGGATTTGATTTTCAAATTGCACTTTCGAAAACTGTATTAATATATGTTTTGTTCATTGAGTTTTAAAGTTAAAGTTCATTAGTCCTGAACTGCATATAAATAGTTCTCACAAAATTATTTCCAGGTTCATACATAAATATCAATCATCGTCATCAGCTTACCGCAGTCTACTTCTGGACATAGGTTTCTCCAATTACACGCCACTAAATATAACCTTTTTAATATGAATCTAACAATCTACCAATAATAACATAGGAAACAAAAGCAAAGCGTTGATCTGGCTGTACGAGAGAGCCGACCTAATCTTTATTAGATTAAATATCTTTTAACACCCTTATCCTAAATACGACATGTGTCTGTACCTTTGTATCCAATAGATTAATTGAAACATTATATATTCAAGGCGGCGACGGTTTGAATCGGACTAATGGACTCTCAAATACTTTAAAGATAAATACAGATTGTTATGTATAAAATATATACACCTATTAAACTTCAATTTTAAAGTTCTTTTATCCTTGGCCTATTTGTTAATCGAAAGACAGCATTCGGTTTGCACCTCTTTTGATGTATAAAATATTTTAGAAGTATACATATTCGTGTGGGGACTTATCTATACATAAGATAAAATAACGTGTCCTGACTAACTGACTGTTTCATCATCGTCGAGCGTAAACCATTGAAGTTAGGGCTATAAAATTTAGTGAGTAGGAGCGTTTTACTACCCCACACCCACTAAGAAAGGAATTTTGGCATCTCTACCACTAATGGGGGTGAAACAGGGATGAAAAGTTTGTATGGGAGTCCGTCATTTTTTAAGTTAAAAACATGAAACTGTATCTTTGGACTACTACTCATTTTTAAGCTTTTCTGAATATTCTATCCCTAAAGTAGTGAAACAGGGGTTGAAAGTTTGTGCTGAAGTCCGTCATAAAAATGAAACTTTATTTTTGGGCTACTGATTAAAAATGATAGATACCTATGTTTAATTAACATGCTCTTTCGGAAGTGGTCGCGGTACACTGTGCCGTTCTCAAAGTTATTCAAAAATATGTATCCCTCGGGAAGACTTTGTAGTTAGATAGAAAAACTTCTATGAAGAGGTGAACAAGAGAATTTAGCCGGGTCGCCAACGTGTGGGACACTTCGTCGGATTCAAAATTCAAAATCGCTCTGCGAGCTATGGAGAGGGCTATGCTCGGCGTTTCTCTAAGGGATTGCATCATGAATGAAGTGATCAGGTAGAGACCCAAGGTCATCAACATAGTCCATAAGGAGGTGGTGAAATAAGTGTTGAAAATTGAAGGAATACGCTGAAAGTCCGTCATTTTTTAAATTAGTAGCCTGAAAAGTTGTCTTTAGGCTTTTGATTACAAATAAATGTATACTGTTACCAGCATTTACAGGCCTTCTACTCCTAAAGGGGTTAAAATAAGGGTCAAAAAGTTTGTATTAAATTTCTTATTGATGGGCTATTGTTTAAAAATAATTAATACATTTAAATACATGAATATAAACATATTATTCTAACATACATAGTTTTTAATTAAAATGCATATAAAATGAACTTCAACGCGAGCAGAGCGCAGGGCAATATTTAGTTATATTATATACAAAATGTTATAATATAACTAAATATTCATCCCTGGATGTCGTAAAAGGCGGCTAAAGAAACAGACTAAGCAGATCAACATCATTGCAACAAACAACTGCAACAGAAGAAAAACTTAAAACAAACTCTGTGCCACAAGTAACATTCCCATTTACAAATTATTCATTTAAAACATACTAGTATTTTCAAAAAATCTTTTAATTTTGATCGTCAGAGAAGAGAAGCCGACCAAAGAGACCAAAGAAGTTCAAAAAATGTTTTCGTTTATATTGAAACAGGAACCCAAAGCTACTTACGTAAAAGCTTACCGACCTTCATTAATGGTTGAAAGCATTTGTAGAAAGACATTTGCATAAGTTCCGAAGCGACCACTTTGCACCAATTGCTTCTTACCTTAAATGAAAATATATATGTATTTTATTTATTGGACTGCACGTTGTCCGTTGTTGAACCTTAGATTGTAAATAAACCGTTCTGCACATATCTTAATATACAGACATAGCATCCGTTCCCTCAAAAACATTATATAAAAGACGACTTATACGTATGAAAGTTAGTACTCTAAATTTCCCATGAGTGTCTTTGAATTTGCTTAAAAAAAACGAACCAAGAATTCTCGTCACGTATGAATGAATACATAGCGGTATGTGTATATATTCATCCCGTGACCAAACTACTGTAACGCGCGTAGTCAAGATGGCGGCACAGCAACACATTCATATTCTAATCGTTCAGTAAAGTATATCTCTCTGAACATCTGCTAAGTACGTTCCAGTTTGTGAAAAAGTGAAAATGTTCATGTTTTCCATTTACCTGCTGCCTCTTTCCGCCATCGTCCTTCGCGACAGAAATTTAATCCCCGTCATCTAGATAGTTGGCAGTCCTCAACTGTGCGCTCTTCAAGGAACTTTCTGCCTCGCACAACAAAACTGTGGAATGAACTGTCGCCTGCGGTATTCCCGTACCAATACGACCTTCAAACCTTCAAGAAAAGAGCGTACTCCTTCTTAAAAGGCCGGCAACGTACTTGTAACGCCTCTGGTGTTGCGGGTGTCCATGGGGGCGGTAATCGCTTACCATCAGGCGATACGACTGCTCGTTTGCCAACTATATTATAAAAAACCTATCACTGTCTGCAATTATCTATTACACTGTGTGATACTTCTTAGTTAAATCTTACCTGTAAAGACAGCTGTGTGATCAAGTCTGTTTACTTAAATTAAGCTATTTTTCCTAGTTCAAGTACACACATGTAAATACGGGCAGCTGAGTGACCTAGTCGATATAACTAAAAGAGAGAACGGCTATGTGATCAAATCCATCTTGACTACATGCGTTAAACCACGCAAGACAACAGACTGTTAAAAGTGGGAAAACTTGTTACAAATAATATAATAACCCATATGGCCAGCGTGATATAGTAGGAGAATACCACTTATTTAAGAGGTTCAGATGTGCTCCGTTGCAGATGTGTGTATGCTTACAATAAGAAAAAAGCAAACCTAATATGACGGGGCATTCTCTCCCAGTCAATCTTCAGGTAATGTAGAAATATTTTAAATTATTTAGGTTACAAAAACACCTTCCGTTCTAGAAATAATTCTTGTCAAACCGGGGACTTACAAAAATTGTAAGAGCCATTGAAAAATACACCCAAACTCGGGATAATTTCTCTATAGAACAATTTTTAGTTCCATGTCAAAGTGTAGGAATGAAACCCCAATAATAAACTCTATACATTGTGCCATTACTAAATGTATGATTCAACTTTTCTATTTTTAAACAATCTATTTAATCTAACTTTTTGTTAGTCATTGTTTATCACTACCGCACACTAATAGACCATATAACTTTTCCGATGTGCTTGTAGGTCTTTAATGAGTTCAACTCCGTTGGAATATTAAATAAATAGGGGAAATCGGACCATAATCATTGAACATTTGAAAGTTAGATAAGGGCGCAAAGCGACGAATGTTTTCGATAATGGGACCATTAAAGGTTCTTAGTACTGGCGCATAGCTATTTTTTTTTTTATTTTATGCACTGGCCGTTTTCTCTAAATTATGAATTAATGACGATGATGATGATGAATTAATACTCTTATACACTCGTACGAGAAGTGTATCTTAGAGTAAAATTTTTTTTCATTACGTTTTCGAGCCTGCCAACGTTTCACAATTGTGGAATCTTTGCTGTTGATCGTGTTAAATATCGAAGCCAAAGGAACTCGTTGATGTGTATATATCTAAATGCTTAAATATAAATTTAATGCTTACGATGTAGGACTTTTTATTTCTATCTTAAGTAATCCTAATACAAATGCGGCCTTAGACCTATTTGAGGTATTTGCAAAACAATGACTTGCTCTGTCTCCTAGTTAGTTAGTATCGTAGAATAAGCCACGATGGGGCTAACATATTATTTTATAATAAAAACCTCTAAATAAATAAAGATATAAAAAAAACCTGCCAACGTGATCTACTCTGCCTGAAGTAAAGCATGAGAGTGATGGTCACTAAACTCATTGCAAATTCAGAGTATACACCTTGGCACACTATGACGCTTCTGGATGACCTGATGCATCATTTGGCCTCCGGTCTCGAGCTCACCGATGCAACACGACAGCCCAAATGTTGTCATTTAGGCTGTCTTCCGTGAGAGGGTAGTACCGCCCCGGTAGAGCCAGCCCGTTCGTGTTGAAATCAGCGTGACTCTCTTACTGTGCATTTATTTTAATGTGCTATTAAAACGATAACTTCGTTACAATCACTTTCCATGGTCTAATTGTAGATGTATTAAATTTTTACAATGTAGGTTGTTTACAATAAAATTGGATTTTCGTGTTACCCACCTTGTACATTTACATGTAATTACATAGACTATAATATATGTAATTACCTTAATATACCATATAAATGTACATAAGTGTATCAATAACGGACTAACTAACGACTTTCTGACTTAGTACCATTTTTTTTTCGTTGTTTGCCTTAATGTAAACATTAATAACCAATTTCATCCGAGACAAAGCATAAGTTATTCAAGGCCTATCATATGTGTATCAAATTTCAACCAGATCCGTTAAACCATTTTGACTTTAGTACCATCCATGGGAACTTTGAAATTGACAATAGTGGTAAGATTTATATTCAAAATTATTTCATTATATTATACTACAATATTTCACATGACCCATAGACCCAATTGCCATAACAACGAGCATAAGATAATATATTTGTGGTTAATACTGCAGCATTACGAATTGTCACGAACTCTATTTATGAGTAGAAACTGTGTTTAGATCCAGCTACTACCCGTATACTTTGATATATTACTTTCCTTTGATAGCGGTGAGTTCACCATTTAAATTTGAATTATGCGTCATCCCAAATATTACTACATGCGGGTCACAAGTGCGATGCTGGTCTTTGGGGAATGGGGGACGGGTTGGGGTATGAGCCGCTGGTATCCTCATTCACTCATTGAAACACAGCGCAAGCGCTGTTTCATGCCAGTTTTATGTGAGGCCATGGTATCACTCCGGTCGAGCCTACGCGCCAAAGTGTGCCTTTCCCACGGTTATGTGTGGGAGCATATTATTACTATTATTTTCAGAAATTGTCATAGAAGTACACGAGATAATGTCGACATTTCAAAAGGTTTGGATTTAGAAAGAATACAATTTTTTGTAACATGCTACGTCTGCACATAGACAAAAATGAAATGGGCACTTGATTACAAAAATAAGTATAGA
This sequence comes from Hyphantria cunea, assembly GCA_003709505.1. NCBI lineage: Eukaryota > Metazoa > Arthropoda > Insecta > Lepidoptera > Erebidae > Hyphantria > Hyphantria cunea. Next base: position 100,500 of record PKRV01000797.1, on the reverse strand, counting down.
AATAAATAGTAATAAAGGTTTGTTTATTTTTTGTTGAAAGCCCTTATCTTAGAAAGTACTTATATCAATTGAAAATCCTTTTAGTTTTAGACAGCTCACAGCATTCCAAGGAAGGAATAAAATCCGGATATAAATGAAAAATGTTACAAAAACATGAATTATTTATTCTTTCCAGAGACGGAGACGAAATAGCGCCAGTCAACTAGCTCTTAAAATATCCCTTTATTTTTTTACTAACAAAAGTAATGTTGACGTAAACTTTGAAGAAAAATATAAAGAAAGAAAAATATTGGTAGTTAATGAGGCTGTTAGTGCTAGTAATCACCAAAAGAACAAAGACTTGTAAAGAAAAGATATAAATTTTACCTTTGAACTTTAGTAACGTAAGTCGGTGATAACTAAGACCACTGGAGACCATAAATACCACTGAGAAACCGCGTTTATACTCGATACCCCCGACATTAATACAGTCTCTGCAGAGAATCGTAAAAAAGCTACGAAAGAAGCCTTAAGGAAAATTGTAAAAGTGTAAACTAAACTGGACTCATATTTTTTTTTTGGAATAGATGGCAAACAAGCATACGTATCGCCTGGGATGGGGATGGATGGGGATGAGGGGAAAAGTTGGATTATGGGCCTCCGGTATCCTCACTCACCCGGTGAAACACAGCGCAGGCGCTGTTTCACACCGGTTTTCTGTGAGGTTGTGGTATCACTCCGGTGAAGCCGGCCCATGCATGCCGAAGCATGGTTCTCCCACGGGTAACTCTACAGTTATAACCACATTTATTCTTAAATTCGTAGCATAATGTTTTAACAGAAACAGTCCGTAATAAACAACTTTTATTAAAGGTTAAAAAAAATACGTTTGTTGTATGGGATCCGCTTTAAATATTTATTTTATTATGTTTTATAGCGGCAACAGAAATACATCACCTCTGAAAATTTAAACGGACGGGCGGCCAACGAACTCTTAGTAATAGAATACTGTTTCACCCTACAAAACCCTAATAAATATGCTTCATTATATTAGCATAAATATTGTGTAAAAAATAAACAAATGCATTAAAAATTCTAAGATTTCAATGCCTTCTCTGGGATATCATTAACAGATCCCAACGTGGTGATAATGGGACCACCTCGAGTGCTTAATAATAATAAATCTCTTTATGATTCACCAGATAAATTACAAGTTTAACTTAAAACTGAGGAAGTACATACAAATGGCGGCCTTATCGCTATCTCGAGGCTGTCTCTTACAAGCATCTATAGGATGAAAAGTGTAAAAAGCATGAGATGAAAAGTATAGGGTAGTGCCTAAAAAGGATAAGAAAAGGCAATTCAAATAGGATTTGTACATTAAGTAAATCTTAGTGAAGAAGTCTAAATAAAAAGTGAAATTGATATATTATATTCTATACATACTCAAGGTTAATAATAAACCTTACTCTAACTCAGTGTAGCATGCCCTTTCAATTATAAAAGGAATTTTAAAAATAGGTCCACACATGATGAAAATATCTCCTTTTTGAAGCCGGTTGAAAACGATTTAGCGGATGCCCACATTTTGCCGACTGTAAGTGTAGCTCCTCTTACGTAATGATTTTGGAGACAAGCACACTATTATAGTTGAATTACTCCCAGTTACAGTAAAAATTATAGTGTACATTAAACAATATTTGTAAACGCGCAACGAATCCACGACATCTAGCTTAATAGCCAGGATCGCTAGCCACCAAACCAACAGGTCATCTAACTCTTTGATCCCTGCGAGGACAGTGACGTGTGTATATCTTGTAAGTGACGTGTGTAATCATCATCGTCTCAACCGAAAGATTTCAACTGCTGGACTTAGGCCTCCTACAAGGCTTCCTACAAAAACCGGTCCTGTGCTGGCAGCATATAGAGGTTTCTCGCGATCTTCACCAGGTCATCGGACAAGTTTATGAGGGGGCCTACTCACACCCCGTCTTCCAGTACGTGGTCGTCACTTCAGAACAGCAGGTAATATTGATACAAATATGTTTTACTAAAATTAAATTGAACAAACTTTTTTATTACGTAACAAATAAAATGTATTAGCAATCAAGTTCGAAGTTTCTTTTCAAATTTTGTCTTTACTCACAATACTTTACACACGTTGGCACAGATAACTTACAGAGGTAGTTACTAAGTTATAAAACAAGTTTAAAACTAAATCAAAAAGTTGACAAAAACATTCAATAAACAATAAGTAGCTATATAGATGCCTATTTAATCTTCTGTATGTATAATATGTATGTATATTTACTTAGGCCCAGTTTCAACAGATCCTGATTAGGTTTTACATAGTTATTTACCATATAAAACTATTTGGCAGATAAAAATTGCTGACCTAGAAACCAATTTTGGTTATTTTTTGAGTATTGCAAAAATGTTTATTTAGTATAGTAAAAATGTATTACTTTGGTATTTACGAAAATGAGTGATACAAGCTTTGATAACACACCACTAGATATTTCAAATGCAGCAAAGGCCATTTCTTACCAATTATTACAAGAAAAGTCGAGAAAACAATTTGAAAAGGCGTACCAAGATTTCATGAATCGGAAATTATCAAAGAGAGTAAGTACATCAAATTCTGAAGATGTGCTTTAAGCAAATTTTCAAGAATAGCATGAGTGTATATTAAGTCTTGTATGCAAATGTACATAATAAGTATTATATAAAACACTCATGTAAAACTATTATCCCCATTCCATAATGATAAACCCACATTATAGTTTTAATACCACTTATTATACAACAGTTGCATAAATAAATATAAGGCTCTCAAACAAATATCATAATAGTCGTATTATCGACCGATGATAACGCACTTGTGTGGGGGAACCTTTGATAACGCACTTGTGTAGGGGGACCTATGATAACGCACTTGTGTGGGGGAACTGATGGAAACTCACTTTTGTGGCGGGAACCGATGATGACGCCTTCATCAGTGCGTAGTGATCCCGGTCCTTAGTTTAGGTAATTTCACTGGTTAATATTAATAATGGTTAGTATTTAACTGAAATAGACTAACGTCGCTCACCAAAGAGGTAGCGTGCACAGTTCGGTATAGAAAATCGATCAAAATACGTGCTTAGTAACCGGATACATATTCAAATTAATTGGAGCTCCATTTCTTAGCGGAAATGACAAAAGAACAATAGATAATGAGACGTAAATCAGTTTAGGAATTTAAACTATTCACGCTAAGAATTTGGTTCCGTTCATTATATTTTAAACCATAAACATCCACCCTTTATTCACAAAATAATTTCGTATTGCCTTTAAGTCGACGGTGTGGCTAAACTTATTTTTTTTTACGTAAAGTAACATATACCTCCAAAATCCAAGTATAGGCGGTATCAAAGTTCTGTAAAATGGCTGTTGTCGATCTTTTTAGGGCTCAAACACTCGTAACTATTGTCAAAGCCTGGCGACCCGCCCCGGCTTCGCACGGGTTTATTACGGGAATTTAGCTTATGCTACTCTGAGTAGATGTATGGCTTAATTTTTTCCCACGTCTGCAACAAATTTCGTTACATCTTGGTAAATATACACAAAAATTTAACAAATTGTAAACGAAAACCTTCCTCATGATTTATTCTATTTATAAAAAGCACATAAAATCCGTGCAGTAGATTTTGAGTTTATCGCGAATAGACAGACAGACAGACACGGCGGGGGTTTTATAATATGTAGTGACAGTGATAGTAATGTTGGTAAGGCAACGGGACAACGGCTTAACGTGCCCTCTGTGGTACAAAGGGGTCACAATTTGTTAGGAATAGTCACTTGTCATAGACTGACCTAGCTGAACTATGCAATGTGTTAACCAATTACCTCTGAGCCGAGCCCCTCTATATTTTAAACTGAAGTTCTTAAAAAAGAAAAAGAGTATTTCTACAATAGTTCTGAAATGTAGTTGTTACTAGCGTCATTTTAGAACTGATGAGATACATTATAAATTTGATTTTCATATCAATAATGAACTAGCTTTCGCCCGTGACCACGCTCGCATGTAATAAAAAGTATCCTATGTTATTTCTAATACCTCCAAAAATATTTGGGCAGTTTCATGAAGATCGGTTATGTAGTTTCTGCGTAAAACCGTAACAAACAAACTAACTTACACCTTTATAATATTAGTGTGATTTATCTTCATTTGCTATAAAAATGTCAAGTAAAGAAAGAAAACATAAATATAAATCGCTTGTTCAAAGTTACTTCGTTGGTTTCGTGGCCATCCGACACAGAGATCAAGCTATGTATTAAAGACTATAACTTAAATGATACAGTAAAAAAACTTTTGTCAGCAACTTCATTCTCATTACAGTTATTTTTCTATTTTTTAGGAATGACATTTTCTCTTTATTGTAATATATAACGTGTATGCAAAATTTTCGGTCAGTTGTGTAAGGATAATCCTGAAAATATCACAGACAGGCAGTTTTACTGAAATACTTAGGGTTTTTAATATAATATCGCTTAGTTTAATTTTCTGCCTGCGGTTATGCCTAAAACTTTATTCAAGTTCTTTTTATCTTCTTAATTCTGAGAACCGTATTCATAACAATTTTTTGAATAAGTGTGTCTATAGCTTAATTGCATTGTTTTTTTTTATAATATTAGTGTAGTGTGATAATATTCGGCATGCATGGGCCGGCTGGACCGGAGTGATACCACGGCTTTACAGAAAACTGGTGTAAGACAGTTCCTATACTGTGTTTCACCGAGTGAGTGAGGATACCAAAGGCCCATAATCAAACCCGACTCTGGTGTTGAGGGTGTCCATGGGCGGCGGTAATCGTTTACCATGAGGCGATACGTCTCCTCGTTTGTCCGCTAATCCATTAAATAATATACTAGACAAACAGACGTATATAGTAATGTCGGACAATTACTAATGATTAATTTTTTTGCATTAGAAAAATTTATTCACCATCATCATCATCAGCCTTCAACAGTCCACAGCTGGACATAGGCTTCTTCTTAAAAAGGATGTTGCGGCCCACTATACTGCCATGGACACCTGCAATACCAGAGGCTACACAAATGCGTCACTGGCTTTTGGGGGATGGATAAAGGGAGGGCAGAGATCCTTTATCCTATCTGACTCGGCGAAACACAGCGCATGCGCTGTTTCACACCGGTTTTCTGTGAGATCGTGGTATCACTCCGGTCGAGCCGGCCCATTAGTCGAAGCGTGGCTCTCCCACGGTTATATATAAGGTTTGTTTTTAAAGTTCTTCCCTTTAAAGTGATGTTGTACTACGAAGTTTGCTCCCTTAGTATCCCTCCCCTTGCGACTTTATGAAAATGGGCCCCACGAAAGGACATGAGCTAGTTTTTATCTGGAAAAAGTGTAGGAAAATTTGTATGAGGATTAAATTAACACTGACACTGACAAATAGGTATGGCATGATGTGCTTTCGTATAAGAAATAATTATATCAGGATAAAAAATTATCGCAGGTATCTAATGTCTATCAGTATCAGCGTATTCAATTGGTTTTAAGCCAAATGAAAAGAAAACAGTAAAATCGTAAATATTTTTGAGGAAATCAATAAAATTCCAAGTAGATTATTGAAGGTAGTCATTTTAATGATAAACAATGTGGACATTATGGACAACGGAACTCTTTGATGACTCCACGTTGAAAGGACACATCTTTTTCATAATTACAAGATGTTCCAAGGTATATTTTTGAAATTCGAAAACGTAAACATCGCCACCACAAGATGCATAGACAATCTTAATTTGTCTTTTAAAAATTAGAATATTCCTTACGGAATCCTAATGTAAATTACACTCGGTTACCTGGTTCACCCATTTATCTGTATACATTATACCGATTGCAACACAATACATACAACTGAGTTTATGTTCGGTAAGCAACATAATGGAATCAAATTCTAGTAAACATCCGAACAAGACGGAACCGAGTTAAAGTGAAATTTATAATGGATAATAAAAAGGACACTAAAGTAAGACGGGGCGTTACACTAACTGAAATAGTACAAAACTTAGAAAAGAATCTTGGATTTAAAAATGAAATAAAATGGGTGAATTTTATATTAATCAGTCTTTATCATATTGGTGGTGCATATTGGTGTTATTATTTTGCTTTTCCTGTGAAATGGCAGACTGTTGTTTTCGGTGAGTACTGTGGTTCGACCTAACACGCCTCAATATACAATTAAACTGATGTGAACGTAAGTAAAAGCCGGAGATCGAATCAAGTGGCGAGCAATTAGAGAGGCCTGTGTCCATCAGTGGCTGATGATGATGACGATGATGATAATGATGAACATAAATAGTGGCTATTATTATTATCATGACTTACAGTTACTATAGTTTATTTATACGCGTTATATACATTTAAACGATTTTAGGTTTTAAAAAATAGCAACTAATTTTGATAAACGTAAAGTTTTATTTAGCAGCATTAAATCAATACAAAAATATTCAATAAACATGTTTAATCTTTCAGTAGTTTTTTTTTTAATTTTTTAAGTTTAAATAAGATAAAAAAGGAGATATTAATTATATATATATATATATATATATATATAAGTTGCGTTAAAATACCGGCTGTCATTTTAATTGGATAATTGACGGCATGCAATCAAGTTCTTGACCCTTGGTTTTAGCACTCATCATGTATGTGGCGTCTGGCTTCGGGATCACAGGTGGAGCCCATCGGCTATGGACACATAAATCATACAAAGCAACATTGCCGCTTAAACTTTTCCTTCTAATGTGTTTCTCTAGCGCTGGACAGGTAATAAAAATTACTAACAAAAAGTTTATTTTAATGGCAAATTTGTTGATTTGGTTTGCCTACGCTTTAAAAGCTCGAAAAGATCTGCACCAAACTTCTTGATAGATTTTATTTTCGTATCAAACCCCCTATCTAAGTTGACATTCTTCAAACGTAAACGATAGTAAAAAGTAACAAATATATGAAAAGGATGGCTCTCTACAATAAGTAATAAATTCATAGCAAAATATTAGCCAATAATAAAATGGAATAGAAGCGTTAGTGATTGTAGAAATAGATTCGAAGCGGAACACTTTAACTAAGACATTTCTACTTAATGCAACTAATGCAACAACAATACTTATGAAGAATATTTGAATTTGAATAATTTGATGAACTATGTGTCTGAAAGATCAGCTCATACAAAATAATTACTGCAGTTCAAAATAAAAGAATATTTAAGCAACTATCTTTATTAAAATTTGAAATTTATGAGCCAACATGTGTCTTTTTTCTTATTTGCTTTAAAAATGGAATGCCATTACGGTGTCTCGAATTGTTTATTGAAAATACGCCTGGGGTAAAACAAAATTGTAAAACGTATGAAGAATATTAAAAATTTTCAACTAAAACCTTTTTCTGACTAAATAGAGACAATTATACACAAGCAACTCCATGGAAACTAAAACTAACTCAAATGGTATGTCGTATTTTAAAGCCATAGTAAATCTAGTTTCTAAGTTTTTCAGACCAATTTTTTAATCTATTCCTTAGAGAATCCTTTAAAGAAGAATTCTCTAATGTTTTAAAACAAACTTGTAAGATTGATTTCTTTGCAAAGTTAGAACGCGTTTCCACAGTATTATAGTCGTAGATAGATGTCCGTTTCTAAAGCATCGCCGATGGTGTATTTTATTTAAATATTACTGTATTGCTACAAACAAGTGATCAATTATTAGTACATCCATCATTATCATTAGAAAATCCTATGAAGATCCATTCCATATCTACCGAACCAAAATAAAAAGGAGTAAAATCATGGCCTTATAGAAAATGGGTGCTTGTAAGTTTATGTAAGAACGTCCCTTCTCTATTTTTTGAATATTATTATTTTCACAGAACACTTTTCTGGAATTATCTTCAAAAGAAAAAGTAATCTGTCTAAAACAGTAACTGTGGTTGTCCCCGATTGTTTTTGTTACTTGCTCCGTCTTTATATAAACTTACGACACGTAAATGTCACTCAGTCATAGTTAAGATTACTTTGTAACTCAGGCCTATCAAACTTGTTCTTTGCTATTTCTTCTTTAAGAATTCTTTGATACAATGGGTACGTGATCACCGAGTACACCACAAGTACAGCGATACAGACGCCGATCCGCACAATGCCAATAGGGGTTTATTTTTCTCTCATATTGGTTGGCTGATGATGAAGAAGAACCCTGAAGTAATTCTGCGAGGGAAACAAATGGATATGAGTGATATCGAAAGTGACCCACTCATTAGGGCCTATGAAAGGTCAGTGCAATTTTAACGTTTACGATTTAACAATATTATTTTCTTTTAAATTTACCTATTCAAAAAACGCGAGATGTAACATATTGGTAATAGATAGATTCTTAATAAGTATGTGTATGTATGTATCACAGTAACAGGTTTCTTATGTCACAGGATCATCTAGTTTAGGAATCAGGGTTTACCTTATCCGTATGACCTTTGTTAACCAAGTTATTAAATAATTTCACTCCAAACAATTTGCACGGTTGCCCCATATTTCATTTTAAAAAAACCATTGGTGTAATAATTTTATATCCATGAAGATTATTATTACTATTAGTGTTAAAACACAGTCATTAACAGTGGACATATACCTCTCTTTTGAAAACAAGTTTTGGCCTCCTATATTGTTATAGGAGGCTAAAGCTGGCCAGATAGGTAGAAACAGATTTTGTTGCTGGATTTTCTAACTTGAGTTCGATCTCACAGTTTCTCACTGGTAAGTAGTAGTTTTACCGCATTTAAAAAATATCTAACTCAACAGAAACTTCAACCTGCTCAAGCTACTTTTCTGCTACCTCATACCAACAATGACTGGCATCTGGCTTTGGAATGAAAACTGGAAGTGTGCAGTGGCATGGCAATGTTTTATAAGATTCCTCAGCATGTTTCATAGTGAACTTACAGTCAACAGTCTCGCACATGCATATGGATACAAGCCTTATAATAAGTATGAATGTTATATCCTTTCCATTTAATGAAAGAATCTTGGTTCTTTCGGTGAATTGTCCTAAAACTATAACTCGATTACATAAAAAGTTTTAATTAAATTACATAGCCCATATCACCAACACGTACATCAGTTCAGTAATTTAAACGCAACGGTGAAACATACAAATATATGTATATAAAACTTAACTATAATTAGTTCTTGGAATAATATATATATTTCAGATGAGATTAAAGTTTATGATCCAAGAACAAATTTTAGTGAATTTAAGTTTAGTGCTGGTAATAAGAGAATCACCACCAATTATTCGTGGTCCTGCTATCATCTTTATTTAAAATTTGTTTTAATAATTTCAGACATATAATACCAGCAGAAAATCGATTTGTTGCTTTATGTACACTGGGTGAAGGCTGGCACAACTATCATCACGCATTCCCCTTCGACTACAAAGCGGCTGAACATTTCGATCTCTTCAATTTTGCAACCAAATTTATCAGGTTTTTTGAAAAAATTGGTTTGGCGTATGATCTCAGAGAAGCCAGTGCAGAAGTCATTAACTCTATGGCACAAAGATCAGGGGATGGTACCCCCGTACATTTCCCTTTGCCTGTAAATGTTATTAACCATAGAGCAAGTGGATGAGACATTATTAAAAGGGTTATCTAAGTTTTGATATGAACAGTATACAGTCCTTATAAGTTAGCAAAATATAAATAAATCTGATTAAATAAGTAGGTATTTTTGATAGTAAATTGATAGAAATAAGAATGATTTCCTCATACAGTTTCTTTTAGAAATAAAAATGATGTGTTTCTCATTTGTTTTTTCTTTGTAGCTATGTTCTTGTCAAGTTTTATATTAATGATCAATATGCAATAAATAAATAAATATTTCGGATATCTTACACACAACGCCGTCTAGTCCCAAGCTAAACAGACTTTGTGTTACGGGTACTAGACAACTGATATAAAGACATATATTAGTATTTAAAGTTTTAAAACTTAAGTCTTCAAGTCTGCGTTGTGATGAAAAAAAATAAAAAATGTGGTTAAGATGAAATGGGGACAGTCTTTCAAAAAAACCAAAACTATACTGTTAAGTACTCTTTGGATTTTAGAGCAAAAACTAATCAATACTATTTTAGTAATTTGACATCTGACAAGTTCCAAATAAAAAATCTAAATCATATTGCACCTTACACAGGTTCAATATCAATTTTTAATTTGTTTTTTTTAAGTGTATGTATACAAGATGCCTCTTATCGATATCACTAATCCGGACGTTATAAAATTCCTTGTTGAAAGTTATGACAAAACAGCACGACTTCGTATGAAATGGAACAGTTTGTATGGAGAAAAATTGAAAGAAGCAGCTACCTTACAGCGTGAAGAAAAAGGATATTTTGAAACAGATGTATTGAAAGAAGCAATGGCGGCTGGCATGCTTACGATAACAAGAGATCATAAATCTGGTTACCGGAATAGAAGACAAACGCCAATTCGTGATGGCTTGTTCATACCAACAACAGCTCATTTGAGAAAAGGTCATTCAATTGTTGATATTAGGATAGGTGACCCTAAAGACGACCCTAGGCTAGCTCGAGCTAATTCAGACCTTCATATAGATCCAGTAATGCGTCCTATCGATCCTGAACAAAATTCTATAATTTACAAAGGCATCCCGTACTTTGGGCGTAATGTGTATTTGAAATCAAGACATAAAATTTTGCCTGAAAACAAGTTCTACTTCACTCAATCGGGTTCAACTGAACATGGCTGGCGACTGAAAGATAGCTACTTTGGCAAAAATACGCCACAGTATCCTCGTGTTTGCCGTCTCACTCGCGATGTTATGAGCCGTAGCGGACCTTCTCCTGATCCACCTCATTATGGTAGCTCCGACCAGCCTACTAACCAGAAATGTACATCGTGATAGTTTACGTTTGGAGATTTTTCTTTTTCAATGTCAGTTTCCATTGAGTGGTTAATATTATTTATATTAAGATTTTAATTAATCTGTATTTTACTACGCTATTCATTGGCATTAGCTTAAGCTTTTATTGAAGTAATTTTCAGTTCCAACGAGATTTGACTTCTATAATATTTAAAGGAGATACACCTAGAACACTTATATATACATATAATATCATTAACTACAGGATAATAATTTTATGTCAATTATATTGTTTAATATTTTTTGCTTTTCTCTCATACTTAACATATTGTTACAAATTAATTTTGTTACATTAAAGTTCAGAGAGTACAAATCAGAAAAAGTATCCAATCTGATTTTAAGTTATTGTTTGCCCACTAGCTTCCAAAGATACGATACCGTATTAATTGTTCAGAAAAAAATCACAATCACCATAAAGCGCTTAGTCCTAAACTGCAGATAAGCAATAAATCAGGATAATCCTTCGTCGTTCTTTCTATAGAGGTCACGTTATGTAAAAGTTTCTAACGACATAAGTTCTATTGTTTAAGGTCGTAAGTTTTGTTGAAAGATGTGATAAAGCTGGAGTTCGTGTTTAGATAGCGTATAATACTCGTATAAATATTGTTATTATTGTGAATAATAAGGTTATTATAATGAGATAATAATTACATTACATTTTTTAATTAGTGGTTGCTTACTCGACCAATGGAACGGATACCGAAAACCTATATCGATATGATATAGAACAGGGACGTATAGAGTCTTTTAGTTTAATTGTAGTATACAATTATATAAATAGGAAAACTGAAGAAACAGGGGGTTTCTCATTTAGTAACTGATGCCGCCAGTACTGGAAGCACTAAGAGTAAGCAAGAATTTCGCTCTTAACTTGGATTCGTGAAGGATTTGTTTAAACCTATCCACTTATTTATTAGTACATATGCAGATAAGGACAGTGATAGGTAAAATACTTACGTAAGAAAATTATTAATTGATAATCCTGATATACTTAGAACGGGAGTAGGCATGGGTGTGAAAGACATGCTCCGGACATGGCCGGTATTTTCGCGTGGGCTGCAAAACGGATATCAAAACGAAAAATTAACAAACTCTTAACACGCATGTTTATATTTTTCTTATGTCATATTTAATCTTTTCTATGGTGCTCCTGTACTACTGCCCGTCGCAAGCTGTTAGAATGCCAAAGACTTGCATTGATTTTCTTGTGCAAGGAATATAAAATGGTTAGCACTGAGGCTTTACCGGTGTTGGCGGTCGACAGAAATCAGAAGATTGTTTCAACAGCAGTCCAATGTCTATAACGACCTCATCAAGGGGCGCCTCCTCTATCAGTTCTTTCCATCTGTTCCCGAACGGTTGTCGGATCACAGTGTTGATCAATTTCTTCTTTTGATGATATGGCAACCAGCCGGATCAGCTATTTCTGCCAATGTCAAGTATTTAATGTCTTCAATTCTAAGTCTTCCAAGTCTTCAAGTCTTCGTCGTGATGAAATTAATGATAAAAAATATAAAAAATGTGGATGACATGAAATGGGGACCGTCTTTCGCAAAAACAAAAAACGATCTCCGATCAATTTCTTACAGGCCACGGTTACTTTAAGAGCAAACTACACTCATTTAAATTGGTCGTTTCACCTTTGTGTTAATCACTCACTCAACACTTGCTTCTAGCTGTGAATATTCGGCTCATCATGTCCTCTGGGAATGCAACTTTGGAACAATGAACGTAACATAATGCTAAATAACTTACAAATGACTATGGCGTTTCTACCATAAATACTATAGAAATCAAATATAGCTCACTTAGGACCCATAATATTTTATCAGTGGTGCTTCGCTGTTTGAAAAAGATGTCTGTCTATTTTGAATTCATTTTGTCTCCCGCTTTGCTAAGGAGGGAAGAGGACTTTTTATATTTCCAACGCCCAATTTTTCTTCTGAATAATTTCGTTGGGGGTTCCAAGACAGTTTAATTTGTCCTGGGACATCCCAATTATCATATCTCAGTGTGTTCGCGGGTCTCTTCTGTTGATCCTGGTGTAGAGGAATTACAGTGGTGCTCGTATGCGCGGGATTAGTCACATATCATAATTAAAATCTAACATTGTTGGTACTTAAAAAAAAAATAAGATTTGCATTACTTTCCAATTTAACTGAGCAGTGTTCAGGATTGTACGAGACATTTTCTCGTTTCAAATGTCGCATTGTCTCAATATAATAGTTTTGACTAGTACAATCAGCATCAAATTGATTTGTGCTCTCGAGGTGCTCATAATTATGTGAAAAACACCAATTCAGTTTATATTGGCAGGCATGACACCAAAATTGTACGCTTTCAAAGTGGTCAAAACATTTTAGCTGACAGAGTGTTAAAATTAATGATATCGAATAGGTTGTTCAATGTTATCAATGGATGCAAACTAGTTTTTTATGTGTGGCCCTGCCAAAATGAGTCTATCTAAATGTTAGTGGAATTTTCAATGGAAAATGCAGCGATAACGATGACGACATCGGACGCTATTTTAGTTACAATGATACCTTTATTTTGAGGATGTCCATATGTGGATTAAGTCTAGATTGTTACAGTAGATTATTTCTTATGCAACGTAGAATACCAGCGGTAATAAACGGTTTGATTATTTACTTACTGGTACTTTTAGGATGTTATTTTTTAAGGTGTCAGTTAATTTATTAATGATAAGATTAGTTAGAAATTTGATTGCTATAAAATGCCAAGAATTATAAAATACTTTCCTAAGACTCTAACATTTTGACTACCATATAGTTTGATTACACGTGTGAATAAATCAATGAGGCCCACACTTTTTAACAAACCCCATAGACAAAAAATCACAAACAAAAATTTCAGAAATGGACATCTAATCATTTACAAAAAGAAATTATACTTGGAGATCGGTTTTTGTTTTTGCGAAAGACGGTCCCCGTTTCATGTCATCCACATTTTTTATGTTTTTTTATCATTAATTCCATCATGACGAAGACTTGAAGATTCGAAGACTTAGAATTGAAGACTTGAAATACTTGACATTGGCAGAAATAGCTGATCCGACTGATTGCCATATCATCAAAAGAAGAAGAAGAAGAAATTATACTTATTATTTCGTAGCTTTCTTAACCAGCTAGATAACTAGATTGCCGATTTTTATTTTATTTTTTAACTCCGCATATCTATACAAAATGCCTCTGGTCGATATTACTAACCCGAATGTAATAAAATTTCTTGTTGAAAGTTATAATAAAACAACAAGACTTCGTATGAAATGGAATGATTTGTATGGAGAAAACTTGAGATTAGCAGCTACCTTGCAGCGTGAAGAAAAAGGATATTTCGAATCAGATGTATTGAAAGAAGCAATGGCCGCTGGAATGCCTACAATAACAAGAGATTTTATATCTGGTTCGCTTAATAGAAGAAAAAAGCCCATTCGCGATGGTATCCACATACCTACAATAGCTAATTTGAAAAAGGGACATTCAGCCGTTGATATTGGAGTAGGTGACCCTAAGGACGACCCCAGATTAGTTCGACCCGACACTGACCTACGTCTAGATCCTGTGATGCGGCCCATTAACCCTAAGCAAGAGGATATAATTCACAAAGGAATTCCATACTTTGGACGAAAGGTATATTTAAAATCGAGGAATAGAATATCACCAGAAGATAAATTCTATTACACTCAGACTACTTCACAGAAACGTGGCTGGAGATTAAAAGATAGTTTATTTGGAAAAAATGTGCCACAGTATGCGCGTGTATGCCATCTCACTCGCGATGTTATGGGCCGCAGTGGGCCTCAGCCTGATCCGTATCACTATCGAAGCGCCGATATTCCCTTAACAGAAAAGTGTGTGTCATAAGTTGGTGTCTGGGTTGCAAGTACAAAGGCTCTTAAAGACAAGTGTTTCCAACGAGAAAAAAAAGATACAAATATAATACATTCATTTATTTTTAGAATTTTTACCGGACTACCAAAGAAGGGTTATGTTTTTAATTATATTTTAGATATTTTTCTTTAAATACTTTTTTCTTTTTAAAAATATTACATTTTGATTTTTCTTAGGAAATATATACATTTTGTTATTTAGTTACTTTTTTTATTTTTGAATTTGTAACCTGACTGCCGAAGAAGGTTTATGTTTTTTAGTATAATTTTAGATCTTAGAAGAATATTTTCAATGTTTTCTGTTTTTAATAATATTGTATATTAATTTTTTCTAAGAAAATATATACATTTTATTATTTACTTGTAAGAAACTGTTTCATTATGAGCGAATATCCACCGTTTCTTCTATTGTAGGTACTCCGATAGATTGTGATGATACGATGATCCCATTTAAATTTGAAATAAAGTACTACGTAATTTATACCCTCGATTGTCAGCACTTAGTGGAACTTGTTGCAATACATTCTAAAATCAAAATCACTTGTACTTATTCCACTATTTAAATTAAGTTTACACCTGACTGATTAACCTTTGATACTGCCCTGCCATAAGGCGAAACCTGCTTGAACCGAATGCTACAAGTTTTGTCTACGCGCCAATACCGAAGAAGAACACAAAACAGATTGGAAAAACAATAAAGGATGCAGGTAAACAATAAGTGCAGTTCCGGTAGCATCAAAAAAACTAGCCCGTACCCGATTAGACTGAAAAGGGACGATCTCAGGGAGGTCACGGGTATCCTAATAGGGCATTGTCACCTAATCAAGTACACACTCCCGGAAGCATGTAGTGACGTGAAAAGGCTACTGCGCATCTGGGACGATCTAGACTGGTTGGAGTGGGAAGATGACAAACTCACGTACAATGGCCCAATCAAGAGGCTAAATGTGGAAATGGCCCGGTAAAACAAACAAAGGTCAAAGTTTATATCATTATATTTTTTTGTAGGAACTCCTTCTTTGTCACACGCTCTGCCTACTTTAGCTGGACTCGGTCTCCTTGTACATCAGCGTTAGATAGTTCCGTTCTTGGTTGTCTGTGTACTCAGGTTTTTGCATACGATATTTAAACAAAAATATACTTGAAATTCGTTTAATAAACTTAAAGTTAACTATTTACAAAACACATGTTATTTCTTGACTGTCATCATCTCAATCCCTATGATACACACAAATATTAATTATATATTCAGAAGGGAGATCTTCTCATCAAACACCTCACACATTATGTTTCCTTTTAGCAGAAGGCTTCTCAAACACTTGTTTCATACCACCCCTAAAGTTGGTCAATCTTGCAGCTGCCCCTTCATTACTCCACGCGGAATCAAACTCCGTGGTATCTTGATCGACCAAATGCGTATACTTTGTACGGCCGGAACGACCAAATTTCT
Source organism: Hyphantria cunea (assembly GCA_003709505.1). NCBI lineage: Eukaryota > Metazoa > Arthropoda > Insecta > Lepidoptera > Erebidae > Hyphantria > Hyphantria cunea. The sequence continues at coordinate 84,173 of PKRV01000797.1, read as the reverse complement.
TGACTTGCATCACCTAAATAAAAAAAAACATTTAACTAAAAATCCACAAAAGAGGTAAGGATGTGGCCAGTGCAATAAAAAAGTATACATTTTTTTAATAGCAACATTTTATGTTATTTTTATTTGCATGACTTACCTTTGGAAGAACAGTCTTATCGAAATGATCATCCAATGTTGCGCCAGAGAAATCTTGTTTGAATACCTCGTCTTCTTTGTCTAAGTAAAAAGCACCTCTGGAAAAATAATGGTATAATGTATTAATTGTATAAGGTACAAAATTCAAAGTAAAAATCGTGGAATTGGAAATGATGATGATGATTGGTGCAAAAGCTTCTTAATAGACCGCCATAGTTTGACTGCCTCGGTAGCACAATGGTAAGTGTATGCGACTGCTGTATTTCAGGTCTCGGGTTCGTTTCCTGGGTCGGACAAAATATTTGTATGACCTGCAAATATCTGTTTCGGAGTTTGGGTGTTTTCTATGTATAATATGTGTATTTTCAAAAAATAAGTATATATGTATTAATTAATATCAGTTGTCTAATATCCAAAACACAAGCTCTGCTAAGCTTGGGGTTGTGTGTTAAATCTTCAAAAAAAAGGAGTGTGGGTGACCGAATGCCGCATTGTCTAAATTCGCAGTGAGTATGATGACCACCACTCTTGAAAACTGCTCATACTTTCCATCAGGCAGAGTAGATTCACTATTGCAGGCTTATATAAAAAAAAAATGAGTGGAAGTGAAAGATCAGTACGCCGTACATCCCATTGTTTAAGTGTTTTGTAAAATATTAATAATGCATTGAAATACCTAAATTTTACATTTACACTATAGTATACTCTTTTAAGGTTTTCTTAATAGGCCCAACTGCGTTTGATTTTTCAGGAACACTATATAAAATACCTTCTGACGACTTGAGATCTTCCTTTTATAACTGAGTTAAAAAAGTTTCTTTCAATTATTTTCAATTCGATTTCCACTATATACTAATCGATTATAAACACTTGATTCAATCGATTGAACTCAATGCTGGTAACATTGAAATTCGAATAAAACATTTCGCGTCTTTAAGTATTTATTGAAGTCTATTCAAAATATTCCAACTGCCTTGTAATCGATTTATCAACATGTAAATATGATGTAAACACATACCTGTGATAATACTTCTGCAAGAACTTATATTTGCCTTTAACAGCTTTGTTTGTGACTTGCTTAGGATTGAGACGTAACTCCACGCGTCTCTCCTCGTCATTCATATTGCGCATACGTTCTATTGTCAACAACTCCTTCTCAGCACTGTAATATAATAAGTAAGCTATATATATTTCTTTGATATATTGAAAATAAACATATGAAGTACTAAATACTGTGTCGTACAAGAAACAGATGCAAAGAACATCCAGACTGAGAATAACATATGGGAATTGAACCCACGACACTCGGCCCACTAAAAAGCGTAAAAATGACCGCCTCAACCACCATGCCATATGTGCAAGCTAATATATATTACAATAAAGTTTTTGTCAAGAGGTCTCGGGTTCGAATCCTAGGGTCCTTCTGATTATAGAAATAATAAATAACAGCTCGAAGTTTGAAAGTTGGGGTTGAAACCCCGTGCTTCAGAGAGCACGTAAAGCTGTCGGTCCTGTGTCTGACCTCTGAGGGAACAGAGAGTGCTCCTGTGTTTGCGCACATACTTTGCACTATACTATCTCCTGCATACCTAACTGGTATCAGTTGAGACTGGCCGCCGTGACCGTAATCGGCTAGGAAAACATCATCATATATACATTGATTTATTATTTATCTAAATAATAAATAAATATACATGATGATAATCTTTCTCTATCTGCTGTCCATTCATAACTTCATCATTGTACTTCAAAGCTTCAACCTGATATTTTCAGATACAAACCAAAAAAATCTGTTCAATCCTTTGACGGTCATTAGTTATTCTAATTAGTGATGTACCTATCTATCATTACTATAACCCATTGATGCCTGATGTAATAAACTTACGCTTCTCTTTCTTCTTTGTCCCGCTTGATCCTCTTCATTTCACGCAGCTTCCATGCCTCATATTCCAGCTCATCATTTTCATCATCAGTACACACATCATTGATATTACCTTCTTTCTGTTCACCCTGTTTATAATTAAACATTATAAGTTCAAAAAATGTATTTTGTAATTTTGTAAAAACCCATTCGGTTTATACGACGCATCTACCAGATGTGGGAGATGATAGATGCTTATACAACGCATCTGTCTGTAAGGACCTACTAATTTATATTTCCCCTAATTGATTAGTTATCAAGAAAACGTTACTAAAATATCATCATCATCATCATCAACCCATAATGTCCCACTGCTGGGCTCGGGTCTCCTCTCAGGAGAGGGTTAAGGCCAAAAAATAAAATGTAAAATAATAATATTCATCAATAAAACTAGAAGTATCAAGATAAAACAGAGTATACTATAGTTTATCTAAGACTGTTTGACGAGTTATTGGCCTTAAGAGTTGTCACTTTTATTTTCAGTTAAATAATGTGCGAGTATTGTGAGCACTAAGTTTTTATTCATATAATACATTGAAATCTTTCATCATCATCATCATCGTCAGCCTATCGCAGTTTACTGCTGGACATAGGCCAATTTCACGCCACTTAGTTCGATCCATGGCTTCTCGCATCCAGCTCCTGCCAAATCTAAATTATTGAAGACCTATTCTATGTTTGTTCCACTATAAAGCAAAAAATGGCTGGACTGATTTCGATATAACTTTAAAACTGGTTTGGTTTTCACCTGTCCACACAAAGATGGTAACTAAATTAAACAATATTAAACACGTAGGCCTTACAGGTACTGTAGGTGTAATGACCATGATGAGGTCATCGGAGGGAGAAAAAACTGTTTAGATTAACTTATTTACTTACTTTAAACTAATAAATCATTAACATATACATACATCTATCCTTTTCTGTTCTGATTTGATAGTTTCTTCAACAAGTTTTAGAGCTTCCCTTCTTCGCTCTTCCTTCTCTTTCCTTGCCTCTGCTTCTTCTTTTTTCTGCTGTTTTACTTTCCGCTCTCTCTCTGCTACTGTCATTCTTTCCGATGCTCTGACAAACACGGGCTTGACGCGAGGACCTGTAATTTGTATGGGTTTATTTTAATACTGAATAAATAATATTGAAGCGTTCACCTATAGGTATTGATTAAAAATATTTTCATAATTTTCTTCAAATTGATAATGACAAAAGCCCACAGCACAAAATAACTAGCACTAACTAGATGTAAGAAGTATTTAGATAGCGTGGAATTGTAGAAGTCTATGTTCAGAAGAGGACTGTGATTGGCTGATGGTGATAACACTTTTATTTTTAAATTTTATTATATTCCTATTTTTATGTTCTTTGTTTATTTTTTATGTTTTGTATGAACTTTCTTGTGTATGATGTGGTGTCCTATAAGTGAGTAAGCTTGTGATTTTATTTTGATCTTCGTTTTGTACGTGTCTCACTGTGAGATCCATAAAAAAATGATTAATTTATTACCTGTGTCCTCCTCGCTGTCTGTATACTCTGTGTCGGAAGAACCACTTTCTTCTTTGTCTCCATCCAACATTTCCTCATCTTCCCGACCAAGAACTTCTTTCTCCGCTTCCCTGGAAATACATCCTTCATCATCAATATAAAATATAAAGCTGAATAGTTTGCTTGTTTGCTTAGAACGCTAATCTCAAGAACTAATGGTCAGATTTTTCTATCCGTGTTAGACACGGCATTTAATAAGGAAGGCTATAAATCATCACGCTAAGACCAAAGAAAAGAAAAAGAGGAAAATTATTGCACTATACATATGGACAATAGGAGACGTAAATGAGGTTGTGTGGGTCAGCAGATGACCAAGAAATCTTGTAGAATATTCGGAAACTAAAACTAAAGAGCAGCAAGCACCTTGCAGCAAGTTTAGCTTTGAGAGCCTGTCTTCTCTTCTCAATTTCCTCTTCATCAAGTTCATCTTCACTCTCAGAACTATCTTTGGCCTCTTCAGCGCTGCTTTCTGTTTCTGGTTCAGGTTCTGCATCTATTATCTCCGGCTTGTGTTCTGTTCTCCTTGGTGGTGACTTTGCTGCTTGCCTCAAACGTCTGAGACGAGGATCATCAACCTAACATGCGGAACAAAGTTATTAAAACAGTCTTATATTTGTCTCAAGATTTCTTGCACAGATACAATGGATATAACGCCTGACTTAAAGTCTTGACACATCTGTAAACAAATTCAATTCAAGGGGTCTAGATGTTTAGACGGCTGGCAGAAGCTGGATGCCAGAAGCCATAGATCGAAGTGGCATGAAATTGGAGAGGCCTATGTCCAGCAGTGGACTGCGATAGGCTGATGATGATGATGATGATGATGATAGATGTTAATCATCAGTATCAGACCTACTTGAAAAAGCCATTGTTGTATATAAGTACCTACATATTTTATACTTTATAAGATTATGTTTATTGGGTTGTGAAACTGCACTCCATCATACCTATTGTTCCTACCTTACTTTCATGATTAATTCACTTGTAATTCTAGGCTGCTTAGCTCAATACAAAAATTACGATATTTAGTGTTTTATTGAAGACATAATTGTCATAAACCAGTCCAAAACAGACTTCTGCTAGGTAGCAGAAGCATGGTTTTTGAATGTGCCCTACTTACTACTAAACTTTCATATCCTGAGAAAAAGAGCTAAATCAGAACCTTCTCATTAGTAACAATGATTTAATAGTAACATTATATGAATATTTCATCATTAATACCTATTATTTTTAATTGATTTAATAGTGTTAACTCTCTTAATTCTAATTAATCTTCTAAGGTGAAGTGTGGCACACTGTGGTTTTAGTCGTTCCGATTCCGACACAATCATCTGCCTTAAACCACTGTTGCTTGACCATCCATGTGGGTTAGGGTACGTAAAAAAAGAATTTTTTCAAGTTTTCCTATCTCTTTGTAGTGTTCTGTTTAGTTTTCTCCCTTAGCTCTCTTATGATACTCATAGGATCAATATATGTGGTGACACACTGTACCCTTATTCATCAGGAAACTAGTCACCATTATACAGGCCCTGCCTGGTATGAGATCAGATGGAAATATGTAAGATTTATGAGACTATGATTGTTTTACTGTAATGCAAAGAATGACAATCATAAACCAAGAGGTTTGTTTAGTCAAATTCGTTTGTCAATCTATCAACTTTATAATACAAAGTTCACAATGATAAACGAATAAGAATAAGTATTACAAGATAAAGTTTTCACTCACTTCTTTTTCAGAATCACTTTCTTCTTTCCTACTGATAACTTGAGGTAAAGTTTGGTGCTTTCTTTCCGGTTTCTGTTGTTCTATAAAATCTTCTAGATCTGATTCTTCTGATGATGAGACTCCTTGAGCATAGTCTGGCTTTTTACCTGATATGTACCTCTGCACTTTAACCTTTTGCATGGAAATTTCCCCTGTTGGTAATATAACAAATTTGTACTGTATAAACGTAGAAAAGTAAAGAAATTAGATACTTACAATAAGGTTGATAGTATCTACAGTGTTAGATATTATAGGTCTGACTGCTTTAATGGCAAAGCGAGTTTAGATGTCGCCTCCCTGCTTCCTATTGCATTCAGACTATTAGGTTCGATTTTTTTTTTTTTTTTATAATTAAGCTGCCAAAATGACTCTGCCTTGCCTGATGGAAAGCATAAGCAGAATCCAAGAGTGGTGGTCACCATCCTCAATGCGAAAAAGAACAATGCAGCATGGTGACCCACACTATGGCAGCCTGGGGGGAAAGGGGATGGTGAGGGGGACAGGGGGCGTTGGATTGGGGTATGGGCCTCCGGTATCCTCACTCACTCGATGAAACACAGCGTAAGCGCTGTTTCACACCGGTTTTCTGGTATCACTCCGGTCTCGCCGGCCCATTCATGCCGAAGCGTGGCTCTTCCACGGTAAATTCCTGACATAGGACAATACTTTGTGAGATCTACAAATTCTTATACTAAGTCTGAGTATTCTTTGTGTCCGATACATGTATATGTGTATGTAAGCTTATAAAGTTCCCGCGACACAGTATATCCTATAATTACATCCCACACAGGACTGCGAGAGTCGTCTGTTTAAAAAAGATATACAAAGTCATTTCATAAATAACATCAAAACATCATACCTTTCTCATTTCGAACTGGCACAGCTCCTGCTGTACTCTGTATGCCAATCGGTTGAGCTGGCAATGCATTCATTTTTACTTAAGTGTCAACAATGCTTGGTTATAACTGACAATGTTTATATTATTTAACTATTGCAACAAGACCACAGTTTTGGAATCCCTCTTGATTTTGATTAAATTGTTTCAATCAGGTAAACATTTTAAGACGTGCTTGACGGATATTTGACAATGACAAAGTGACAAACCTGACAAAAGTTATGGAAGTACGGATATAATGAAGCTGTGGTAGAAAAAGCTATGGTCGAATGAAGTATTTACTACTAAGACAACTTTTTACACAGCAGTTTTAACATTAATGTTCTCGTTCTCTATTTTTTGATTTTTTTATTTTTTCGAAGTTTCAACCACATTTTATGCGTATGAAACCATTTGAATTTAAATAGAAAAATGAGTCTGATAATAGTTCTATTGTGTTCTGAAAATAGTCTGAGTTGTTCTCTTTTTGCATAGACGTTAGTTTTCGTGTTATATTTATAATAACATATTTCTGCTATGAATTTGCCAACACAATATTATACGTGTAGAATAAAACAACTTTATTTTTATTTTCGACATAGATCCAATTAAATTTGGCAACATTCTGTGAACTGTTATTGACAGCAGCATACAGATTATAAACGAATATTGCAGGCCTCTGTTATCAGGTATCTAGAGTAACAATTAAATAATATTAAATTGATAAGCATAGTACTATATATAGAGTGAATTATAGCGTAGAGAGAGTAAGTGAATAAGTGGTTCAACTTATTTGCGTTGAAACCCTTTATATTCGAAATGACAGCTGTATCAGAACTTGAAAGTTTTGATAAACTTTTAGTAAAGGCTTTGTCAGGAAAAGATCTGGAAGAATTTAATAGAATCCACTATGGTAGAACTGACCACCACGAGTTGGAAGTTAAAATTGCTAACTTAGATCAAGCTCGAGCCAATGCTTTCGATATCGCAGCCTACGATTTTCCGGCTCAGAAAGAAGATACTAGAAGCCCTAGTATCGTAAAAATTGGAATTATTCAACATTGTATTGCTACGTCCACTGATAAACCGATTCCAGTGCAGAGGCAAGCTATATTTGATAAATTACTTCCAATTATTGAATGTGCTGGTAGTGAAGGTGTGAATGTACTATGCCTTATTGAAGCTTGGAGTATGCCTTTTGCATTCTGTACAAGAGAAAAAAGTCCTTGGTGTCAGTTTGCTGAAAGTGCAGAAACAGGCCCAAGCATTCAATTTTTGCAAAATTTGGCTTTAAAATATAATATGGTGATTATATCACCAATTTTGGAAAGAGATGAAGCTCATGGGGATACTATCTGGAATACTGCTGTTGTGATAAACGAATATGGTAAAGTCATTGGTAAACATCGTAAAAATCATATTCCTCGTGTTGGAGACTTCAATGAGTCTACTTACTACTTTGAAGGTAATACCGGGCATCCAGTTTTTGAAACTAAATATGGAAAAATTGCTATTAATATATGTTATGGCCGCCATCACCCACAGAACTGGCTGATGTTTGGTATAAATGGAGCTGAAATAGTTTTTAACCCTTCTGCTACTGTCGCAGGACTTAGTGAGCATTTATGGCCTGTTGAAGCCCGTAATGCTGCCATAGCTAACAGCTACTTTACTTGTGCTATCAACAGAGTTGGGCGAGAAGAATTCCCTAATGAGTTTACTTCAGGGGATGGCAAACCAGCTCATAAGGATTTCGGACATTTCTTTGGATCTAGTTATGTAACTGCGCCTGATGGAACTAGAACACCTGGATTATCAAGAGTAAAAGATGGCTTATTAATTGCCCAAGTTGATTTAAATCTTTGTCGTCAAGTTAAGGACAAATGGGGTTTCAGAATGACTCAGCGGCTTGATTTATATGCAGAGAGTTTAAAGAAAGCTGTTGAAATTGATTATAAGCCTCAAATAGTTTCTGGTAATTAATGCTATCCATCAAACTAAATTTGGGTGACTTGTAGAGTTCGGACTCTCATAAATATACTATACAATACTTTTTTTGTTAATTTTTTATGTTGAGATTTTCATCTTGCAGTTAAATTTCACTGTTAATATTCAAAAATTGTAACTTTAAAAAACCAAATCTTCTTGTCCAGTGTTCATATTAGATAGGTATATGAGAGAGTTTCTTCCTAAAACTGTAAAGATTGCCCCAACCCTAAATACTAGTTCATTACAAGAAGAGACAGAATTGGCAGAAGGAGTGTTTAGAAAGTCTTGAGCAGTTAGAAACTGCTCAATAAGTGGTTTAAAATATTTATTTATATTTGCATATTATATTTTAGATAATAGAGTAAAACCAAATTAGGTTCAATATATTTATAGCAAAACTACCAATAAAAAGGTAACAAATTAAGTTTCTCCTACTAAGTCAAGAGGATATTAATGTTTAATATTTTTTTATGTTTTTGTACCAAGGTCTTTGGTTAATATATCCTGTAATAATCATTTTAATAGACAAGTATATTTATATTATTTTTTATATTACTAAGTAAAAGTCAAATAACTCGAATGAAATAATTTTACTGCAACTGACTTTTGTTTTTCTTTATGTGATAAAAATTATCTGGAGCATTATCATTTTGGAATGACTTTATGCACATAATAAAGACATTCAAGGACATTTTTTATTCAAGATTACATTGTGAATGTCTATAAATATTTGTTACTTGAAACAATAATTTATTACATTGTATAAGCTGTTTTCGCTCAAAACAGAATGCATAGCGCCATCGGTTATCGAATAACGGAACTAATTTACATTCCATGAAGTTCTAAACGTTTCCAAAGGACTATAGTCATGCCTAGAAATGTGTAAAAAAATTATTTACCTGCTTATAGTTTTAAAAATGTTTATTTTCTTTGTTATTGTTGTTATAAAATATATTTTATCGTTATGAAAATTCGCACATGCTGCTGTTTTTATTTAATTACCTCAAACTACCGCCTACTACTACTAGAAAAAATGTATGTATGGCCCTGCTAAAATGACTCTTAATGACCTACTTTGACTGATGGAAAGCGTAAGCAAACACAAATACAAACGACCACTCTTCATATTACTATTTATTTATCCTAAGTGAAAATTAAACTTACGACTTTTGTCATAACAGTAAGATTCCACTAACCACTGGAAATAAAGGCCAGTCGAGCTTTAAAGAAAAGTGCTTAAAACTACCTACCTACTAAACCTGTTTACCTTGCTGTGTATTTATTTCACCGTGCATGTCTTAGATAGGTAGGCATCTATTAAATCTTGAGAATGAAACCATTCTATTGCACTGCCGATAGAGACTACGCTCCCACCCGTTCAATACCACCTTGCATCCTTTGTATGAGGTACAACACAGCCTAGCTTAATTTCTTTTACTACAATCTTCAATCTTAGTAAATGAAATCGAACATAAAGGTTTATCAATTCTGTATATGACTGAAATGATGCGCTGCGGACTATGTCGGCGGCCTAAACCACCTTCAGGCACCAGGTAAGTGTGATATACGTTATGCCACGGTACCAATGAATCAAGTAACACAGCCAGTCACACTTGTGTGACTGACATGCTCCATTGCTCCCAAATGGGTCTTATGATGGGTGAACACTATAGCCCTTACCACACATTGGTGCGTTGCTATTGATCATCATTGCTTTGAGATCTAAACAATATTCTTTTTAATAATTTAAACTTCGTTCCTGCTGTTCATTTACTATTATATTAAAGTAAAAACTTATGTAAAAAGTATTCTATGTCCGTGATATGGTTCTAAGCCGTTCTTGAGTTATAGTGTAACTAACACAACTTTCTTTTAAATACATAGATATAGATAGAAGTGAAGAAGGTGTTGAAGGTATTTGAGTAAAAAAAATAACAATAAATTGTAAATAAGAGCTAGAGTTCACTAGTCTCCTAACTATATTGATCCAGTCATGAAGTTATTTTCTGAAATGTATGCTGCATTAGGCTAAAAGAAATTTTCTCATAATTGTAGTGAGAAAATTCCTATGCTGCACTGTATTTCACCAAGTGATTGAGGATACCGGAGGCCCTTACCATCAGGCGATACGTCTGCCCGTTTGTGTCCTATTCAATAAAAAAAAAGAAATAAAGACTCTATAATGTTAAAATTAGTTGTGGCATATCACTATAAAGTATAATCAGTATGAGAGGTACTAAAGAGAGAGCTCTTTCAGTTTTTCCCACCTGATAGCAATGGCAGAAGGATTAGGTCTCCGGTGTCCTCACTCACTGAGACAAATGCAACGATAGAACTGCTTTGCAACGGCTTTCTCTGACAAATGTCACACTTTCACATTTTGCCAAAAAGGGGGGCCAATAAAGCTATAAAATTTAAAAAATAAAACAGCAATATATAAAATCATTGTGTATCAATGAGAATAATACAGAAGTGAGCTATACATAAATATAGAGTTAGAATGGGGTACATTCAGCCAATATGTCTTGCAACATTTGAGCACATCATTAATTAACATTAGTCATACAGTATAAACATTGTAATGGCTGATTAACAAAAAAATAAAATTCATAATAGATTTCTCTAAATAAAACCATAACAAAAATAAGGACTCTCTCAGTTTAGCGCCTCATGCATATTTATTTAGCTTTACAAAAATGAACATAATTGCATAATAATTATAGTTAAGAGAGTCATGTGATAGATTTTGAATGTGAACAACACGCAGTCAAGTAATATTCCTGTATGTACCCCTGATCTACAACTGTAAAAATAGTTATCACTAAACACTAATACTCTATGCAGTCTTTGCACGAATGGCAGCACGCTTTCCTGTCACCGCCTGGAAACCAGACTTGATGCTGGCCACTGAGCAACGTGAGCCACACGTCTCACACTGAAGGAAGAATAACCGTGTGTCTTTCTGGAGGATGGTATCTGGGGAGCGGCATGTGTGGCAGGTTACGTATTCCTTGATATACCGACGCAGCACATTCTCAATTTGTTTCTGCTGGAACCTACCTTTGATGATAAGTTGACTGTTACCATCAACAGATCCACTGGTACCCAGCTCAGCCAGTAAAAAGTCTAGTAAATGTTTAGGCTGTCTGTGAAGTGTTTTACAGATTTCTGTGAAGTTTGCAAAGGATGTTTTCTTGGTACCAATTCGTACCACTTGTGGAGGTCGCATAATGAACTTTTGTTTTTTGCCAGAAACCATACTAGGGTTCTTCTCACGCATAATGTCAAATACACGCTCTAACAGCTCATCGTACGTATAATCACGATCAGTACCTATCCAGTCCCCAGTTGTATCTTCTATATTCTCTTGGTCCTCGCCTTTGACGTCATCTTCCATTACAGGTTCTTCTATGTTTTTCTTCTTCTTCTTCTTTTTAGTTTTTGAGAAGTCAATCTCTAGATCTAAGTCATCAATAACGTCGTCTTCCTGAGGCTCTTGCTCTTCAGCTGGTGGCGTTTCTGGCATGGTATTTTCTAATTCTTCCATGTTGAAGACCCCCTTCTTTTTCTTCTTTTTTTTCTTTCCAAAATTATCCAGATCGAGATTTTCATCTTCGGGTAAGTCGACGTCACCCGATCCAGCGGGCGCTTCCACGCTCGTCGTGCTCTCACCTTGATCTCCCGCAAGAGCCGCATCTATGTCAAATCCAGTCTTCTTCTTCTTTTTCTTCTTCAAAGACGGATCAAATACCATATCTTCGTCCATGATAACGTGTTAATTTGTTAAAAAATATTCAGTGAATGGTTATATTACAATTTGGCAGGTGGCTATCAGACTGTGGCTTACGGTCCGTATGTCTGTCAAATGTTAAAGTTTCATTGCATCAGCCATTCTGTTTAGAAACGAAACGAATGATGGTCATAATAATAAATAAATAGTTTATTCAGTATTTTTTTTTATTTTTATGAAATATAAAATTGTTAAATTTTAAGAAAAAATAAAAATACATCAATATTATTGTTTGTGCTTAAAAGATTTCGTGTAATATACCTTCACTTGTATGAATTGGAACCTTTAAAAATGTCTGTTTTCGATTTCACTCGCTGTTCGATCAACAACTTTATTAAGTTAAGGAATCTTCTATTTATTTTAGAAGCCAATTTAAAAAGGAGTAATAGATAATTTAAGATGATTTGACTTTCAACTACAAACATAAATGAGTTTTTCATAAAATTGTTGTTCGGCCGTTAAATCATTTGCTTACATTTTAATAAGCTTAGCTGTGTATTTTAACTTGTCATATTTGTCTGTTTCATTTCATTTCTCAATACGAAGCTATTGTACTGAGTCTTAATGGTCTACAACTAATATATTTTTATAAAGAATACTGTCTAATATATGTATACTGTGTGTACTATAATTTGATGATAATTGATTAAATAATAACAAACACTCAGTACCTTAGATTCTTATAAGTCCTTTTTATATTTACATTAATTAAATGTGGAAAAAACTGTTATTTATACGTGGCCTGCATTGCTCCTAGTAATTTTAGTAGAAACAATGACAATATAGTAAGAATCAATTAAAATGTGGTCACACTAAAAGTAGATTTTAATTGATCAATTTCAGAACGTAACATAACCTCAACCGAATATCCAATAATATTTTACTCGATGTTTTAAATTGAGACTTTTCTGATTTGAATAAAAATGTATTTAAATCGAGTACACAGAACATTTCCTAAATTAAAAAAGATTGTAATACGATTGCACTCTCAAGTCGCAGTAGTACAAGAAAATGAATACACAGAGTCTCCGCAATATCCTCCAATTTTGGACATGTCTCTTGAAGCTAGAAAATTACGAGAAAGACAATCTTTGCATAAGAAGATTCAAGACATAAATACTGTAGAAGAAAAGCAAATTGCCTTGAACATGCCCCGGTATTATGGCTGGAAATGTATTATGTTACAGGAAGATAAAGTACCGTATAATGCTTTACCTTTAGTTCAGTACTATACCAGAAGTCATTTTGTACCCATTGACAAACTTCCAGAGGTATATAACGAAACAGGACCCAGTGCAGAAACTATTTCTCAAGAAATTAAGGCACAAGTTGAGGAAGCTATTGCCATAGAAAATAGTGGCATAGAGTATGTAATTTTTATCTAAAATATTCCTGTGTAATTGTTTGAAGTCAATGTAGTTATGTTTCGAGTCCTATAAACAATTCAGTAACAAAGTCTGTGTAAGGAATATAGTAATTAATTTAAATTTAAAAATATTTACTTCTTTTTCAAATCAAATCACTTAATATATAATTGTTGTAAACATAAAAATAATTGTGTACTATTAATTTCAGTCGGAAATTTACACCTTTGTCTGATAAGTCTGAAGCTTCACAAAAGGAGGATGCTATAGCCAAATGTATTATAAGGCAAATAAACAGAATTATACTAAACAATTTGACTGATAAAGTACCCCATATTTTGTCTTCGCAGGTAACTAATGTTGGAACTTGTATTGCCATAAATATATTTTTGTTATTATTAAGTACATAAGCCAATTTGATAACTGTGATTCACCTATTCATTAAGTTAATGTATGGGCTTGCAGTTCCCTTATCTTCTTTTTTATTTACCAGCTAGTTTTTGAGGGTGGCTTTGGTTGTGCCGTAGTAGATATTTTCATCCTCTATTGGATAGAATAGGGGATGAAAATATCTACTTTCTACATCCCTAAGGAAGTACCCTTAGGGGCGACTTTTCCAAAATTTCTTTCTTAATGCTCACTTATATTATATGAAGAACCTACATGCATAATTCAGTATTCTAGTTTCAGCGGTTTGGACTGTGCATTAATCTCTGGGTATCTAAGTCAGTCAGTCACTTTTTTTTTTATATATAGTGACACGGTATGAATTATTATATTTATTGTTTGAAAGTGCATAAAAATACTGAATAGTAATATTGAATTAAGATAAAAAAAATAGTAACATAATGTATAAGCCAGACTTTTTAGGTGTATTTTTTTACTATTGTATCAATAGCACTTAATATATATGTATTGTTAGGTTAATCAAATTTTAAACTTATTGATATCTATATCAAAATAATCCATGAATATAGATAGAAGTCAAGCTAATGTGAAGCTTATAAAAAGTATTATACCCACCTTTGATTTCTAGGTAGACTATGATGCAAGACATGAAGCATTTTGGTTTATTGGTGGTGTAAAACCACCTGCCTCAATAAGGAATTTTAGAAAGAAATATAATTGGCTACGTGGCAAAATTGAAGAACCTGTCGACAGACCTGTTCAGTATATAGGTATGTGTGTACTGCTGGATGTTTCTATTTGGTCCTTAATATGTGTACCGTAAAGAATGTAGATAATAGGGTAAGGTTACAATTTCAAAATATAGTAAGTTATGTCCTTCAAGCTGGATGATATTAGATCATCTGCAAGCCCCTAATAGATCTAGCGGACAATTTTGGAGAATGATGGACAAGTATAAAAAAATTACCTTGACTTTAAATCAAAAAAGTAAGTAAGAGGTTTGCTGCCTTAATTTTTTTTCATTTATTGTGTCCTAAATACATTAATTTTAAGAAAAGCCTACAACATATTAATTATAACACACACATACACACCCATTATTGTCTATATTAGCTAAGCATTAATTTTAACAATGATGTATTTTTGGAAGACCTGTAAAGACCTGTATATTTTGTGAAGAACTTTTTCTTTTAAACTATTAGGAATCTTATTTTTAAGTACATATAAATCTTTTTCAACAGGCACACCAATGCTAACGATTAGAAATAGATCACCATTGAAACCTCTCATGCCATACACTGAAGCAGAAAATCCAGCTTTCAAAGTTCCTGTATTTCATCATTTGCCAAGAAGTGTAGGCTACTATGAACACCATAGACATGGTACTAATATACCAGGTAAGTAGAAATGATTTAAGAATTCTTTACTTCTTTCAAGAAAATTTTTTTATAATTTTCTTATTATTACTAGTCATTGTCTTTCACCTAATAATCCAACTACAGGCAACATGTACTATTTAATAAACAATACCCTTTCAATACATATCATAAATTTATTGTGCCGACTTTGTTTACAGGATTTTGGCCAGGTGACTTTGATGAATTTGGTCTTATGTCATATCATGGCCGTGGACACATTCTAGATCGAAAAGAGTCATTTGGTCCTGAAGACAATTTGGAAGCATTACATTGTCAAGCTTTAAAGGCTAGTTTCGGATGGCTGCTATCGCAAGCAAATTACCAAGGCTTCACAACATTTAATGATATAACTTATCCACTTGTTACACAAACAGTTATTACCAATGGGCAATACTGGTCCTTATATGCATATCAATTGAACACAATTGAAATGCATAATGACAAATTTGATAGCAACCCTAAACATAATATCTGTTTTGGTACAATTCCCCTGAAGCTTTATGACATTATAGAAAATGGAAATGTTAAAGGTTTCAATGAGGAGGTTTTGAAAATGCTTATTCAATTTTACTTGAATGCGCCTGAAGATCGTGATCATGAAATGAAGCCATACTTGGGGAAAGAAGAACAAGTAGTTGCTGACATAGTAGATGATAACAGACGTTGTTGGTTAGAATCCAGATACAAACATTTGGTAGCCAATAGACCAAGACACTTCTTACTACCTGAAACATATATGTGGGAAGACATATATAAGATCAAGTTCAACACTCGATTCTTTGAAGCTAAGAGGAGACCATTCGAACTTGACATAAATCCATTTAACAGGCGTCTTGACGAACATTTACCACCTTATATTCCAAAGGTCTTGCGGCCTTATCCTAGGAGTAAAAAGAAGTTTGAAACCACCTATTATCCTAAAGTGTAGGATACAATGATGCTAAATGAGTTATGTAATATTTTTTAGTATAGCAATTTAGTAATATAAAATTTGTTAAATTGATATTGCTTTTTAATAAACTTTAACAAAGAAAACATTTTCAAATTTTTTTTTGCTTGTAGCCGCAGAATTGAATTACTCATGAATCAATCTGGTAAATATTGTTTTTCAGAATATTGACCAATATAAAGAGGAAAGTACACTAAATCTTTTTTTTATTTTTTTAACGCGGGGAATTATTTTTGCACCATACCCTCCGTGGTGGGGGAAACTCGAAAGCCGTGGGATTCCCGACGAATCGGTCTACCCACTAAAACCCGCGGCGTACCTCGGCAGACGGGAGGAGCTCCACGAATGCATTTGCGGCTTCTGGAGTCCCCCTGCCGTACCACACCAAAGAGGTACATGCCGGGGTATCCAGAATCACCCCCGGGGCAGGTCGCTGTTGCGCCTCTTACTCAGTAAGAGTCGGAACACCGATCCGCCTAGGATGACACCCCCGGCCGCACCAGGGTGTAGCCGGATTTGTGTCGTTTGCAGCGGCCACATCTCCCCTATATGTGGCCGCAACGACCCTTAAGCGACGATTGGGGAGCTAGCGGCCTCTACCGCGTCCACTTCGTCACCTTCTTCGAGTGGGATCGGCCCGAGGTAGACTAAACCTGTTAGGAGATATATACATCAATAATTAAATTTGTAGAAGTAATAATAATAAAGTAATTGAAACGCAACCCAATCCTTTTATGAAAAGGCATTTGTTTCACATTTGATAGCAACATGTAATTGTTAACAAGTAATTTAGTGTACTTTTTCGTGATCTTATTTATTATTTTAATATGTAGTATTTTTTTGTAGATTGTATTCATCATTCATTACTAAAGTTTTGAATAGGTAACACTTGTCTGCGATGTTATGATAAACTATTTGGCGGCCTTTTGTGTGCTTTGAGATTCGCGCCTGGTGCGTTTGGAGGCCCGCAAAAAAGTTGCTTTTGACTGGCTTCACCTAGAGAGCTGAAGGCTAGAACCCAGAGCCGTAAAACCTCGTGACTAACTAAATGTTGTCATGTATTTAGTATGTCAAATTGACAGTTGAAAATACACTGTACATGTAGCAAGAACGTGTTTACATGTTAAGATTTTGTAATAATGAAGAACTTATCTCTTTGGGACGTATCAGTAAGAAATCTTAATCTAGATTCAGAAGAAAATTTAACCGTTTGCAGTGGTCACAATGAAGATAGTTCTTGTAATGAGATATTTGTTTGTACACATAACCTTAATGTGGTTAACTTCAATGAAAATGGAGAATTAAAGTGGAGTAAAGATTTATCAGATATCGTAACTCCGAATAATAGCCCTGTGAATATCACATTACTTACTCTGACTAATGCTTTGTGCGTGGGACTTGCAAATGGAGAGCTTATTTCCATTTCTGATGGCGGCAATATCTGCGACATAACAGGAACTTGCGACAATGGATTATTGGTATGTTGTGCTTTTACGTCTAGTTCTAAAATAAAAAGAACCTATTTTTTCTTTTATAGTCGATACTTATAGTCGTTTTAGTAAAAAAGAAAAGATAAAGTTTAGCTTGAACACACAGATACAAAACAATCAATATTTCTTGCATGCAACTTCAATAAGTATTCTTAGCAATAAGTACTGCAAAAAAAACATTCTACATGAATTAATATGTTAAAGAGAGTAAAATAGATTGTTTATTATATTATTTATTATTATAAATAGCCATTTATTCAGATTTGCAATAATCAAAGCTCTTAAGGTAATGATTTTTTTATTTTTGTGTGTCTGTGTATTATGTCAATACTCACAGAAATGTAATTAAAAACTTGGTGAGTCACACAGTGTTACCAGCGGTACAACAACAACAGGTAATGCAGTGGGGCAAAGTTAGTTTACAAAAAAATACTATGAAAAAAATATTTGTCCTAAAATACAGTAAAAAGTGGATATTTTAATATTACAGAGAGACCTCCAATTTTATTTATTTGTGAAGATGATAAATACTTGTTCTAATTCAAACTTTGGTTTCTTCACATTTACTATTGGTATATCTATCTATCTAGTCGCTATGATAAAGTGAGCCTCATATCTATGAAGAAGTGCAGCAACATGATATATTTTATTATTACAGTTTAATTCTAAAAATATTTACAGATTCATTTATTCACTTAATCTAATATGTTAATTTGACTATCAGGCTATGGAATGGAGTCCCGATCAAGAACTATTGGTGTTAGTTACAAAAGACATGAACATGGTACTAATGAACATGTTTGATCCCATCAATGAGGTGAATTTATTTAAAGATGATTTCGGCGAGAAAGAGTTCATCACTGTGGGATGGGGGAAAAAGGAGACACAGTTTCATGGGTCAGCTGGTAAACATGCAAGGGTGAAGAGTGAAGTAACTGCAGGTTATCAATTTATATTATTATACATAGGCCATTCATGTTAAAAAAATAATCATACTTCAAGCTATTGTTGCTTGACTGCATAGGTGGCAAAGTGGTTTAAGCTATCTCCACACCACTTTTTATAGTGCTGAATGTTGTGGATTCAAACCTCACCCTTGGTTAAAAGTTAAATTTAAGAAAAAAAAAATGTGTAGTAGATAACTGATATTAATACTTATATACTTTTTTTTTGTAAATACATACATATTATACATAGAAAACACCCAAACTCCGAAACAAATATTTGCAGATCATACAAACATTTGGCCCGACTCAGGAATCGAACCAGAGACTTCTTGCACAGCAGTGGCATTTGCAACCACTGCTCCACAGAGGCAGTCAAGAAATTATTGTTTCATATTATAGCAAAGCCTTTTTAATCAAGGGAAAGATCTAAATTACACATAACACATCATCACACAGTATACTTATGTAGACTTTATTTCTGTTCTCCTTTAATTTGGAGGATAGTTGCAGTCTGTTAAGATATTTCTGGTCATCTGGAATATAATTAATAATAATACCTAAGGTAACTAAAAAGAACTCTTTTATAATAATAATTTGCATATTTGTTAAATTAAATAAGAAAATTAGGGATTTCTTAAATGTAAAGATTATTATAAAAAAAGACTAATATATCACAATAAATGACTTGCAGATGAAACTTTACTAGATGATAGAGTTATCATATCCTGGCGGGGCGATGGTAACTTGTATGCAGTTGGCTTCATTTTGGACGGAATCAGAAGATTCAAGGTATTTGACAATGAAGGAAATTTACAATACACTAGTGAAAAACAACAAGGCTTAGAAGCCAATTTGTCTTGGAGGCCGAGTGGTAACCTTCTTGCTACCACACAGAAAGTCAAAGATAAATACACAGTATCTTTCTTTGAAAAGAACGGACTTAAACATGGAGAGTTTGATATTCCTGTCAATTCTACCACAATGGTAGAAAATATTGCTTGGAGTTATGACTCTGAAATACTTACTCTACAATGTAGAGACACAGAAACAAATACACAGACTTTATTACTCTATACCACAGGAAATTATCATTGGTATCTGAAGCAGATTCTCCAGTTCACAAGTAATCAGAAAATAAGCAAAGTGATGTGGGATAATGATTTCGATATTGTAAATAATAAGAAACTACATGTATTCTTGCAAAATGGAAAGCACCTTTCATATACTTGGATATGGAATGTGGATCACAGTAGGGGAAGTGGAGATGACGATGATGCTATAGTTGGCGTTATAGACGGAAAGAAAGTTTTGCTCACTGGCTTCAGACAAACTGTAGTACCTCCCCCTATGAGTTCTTCTGAAATAAACCCCAGTGCCAATGTTATTTCTGTTGTCTTTGCCCCACAATGTGCAGAAGTCAGTCCAAATTCTTTCTTCGTTTACACCACAGATAACAAATTAGAATTTTACAAACACACAAATAGATTCCCTCTCCAGTATGAACTGTTCAAGGCAGTTGAAGTTGAAAGAGTTGAATATCCATTCCAGTGTTATAACTGGTTTTGGGTGAAGGCTGACACAGTAATTTGTGTTATGGTGAATGATGACAATTACAGTATAGTTGAATACATAATAGGAGTTGATAAAATTGAAAGCAAAATTTTCAGTTCATTGCCTGCAGCCGTAACAATGATTGAAACACATCCCACTGAGAATAATTCATTATTTTTACAACTACAAAATGGAGATATACTTCTTTATAAGTTAGGGGGAGATATTGACATTCAAGATTTTTCTTTTGGCGTTTCGTGTCCGAAATTTAAAGTGTTTGTATTAGAAAATGATTTATATTTTATAGGTCTCTCTCACAAAGGTCAACTATACATAAATGATCAAATGGTAATGAATAATGTCAGCTCATATTATTTACACACCCATTTCCTTCTGTTAACCACTTTGCAACATGTATTGCTTTGTGCGGAATTAACAAGAGAGGGCGTTAATGCGATTTCTGAATATCAGAAAACTCAATCCAATAATGTTTATAAAAGGAAGATCGAGAGGGGTGCAAAATTAGTGGTTGCTGTACCTAACGATACTAGGACAGTGTTCCAATTACCTAGAGGAAATCTAGAAACAATTCAACCGAGGCCTTTATCACTTAAAATTATAGGAGAATTGCTCGATAAACTGCAATATCATGAAGCTTTTGATCTGATGAGAAAGCAGAGAATTAATTTAAATCTCATTTATGATCACAATCCACAAAAATTCATTACCAATATTGATACATTTTTAGAATCAGTAAAAAATAACTCATGGTTGAATCTCTTTTTATCTGACTTAGAAAATGTAGATGTAACTAAAACAATGTATGAAAGTAGCTATGCAACAAAATCAAAAATGCTTACACCGGTTGTAAGTTCTGATTGTAAAATTAAAGCAATATGTAATATTGTAAAGGAACACTTAGAAAAACGATTAGACAGAGATACCAAAATACTACCAATTTTAACAACATTTGTTAAAAAAAATACAGTTGAAGATTTGGAAAAGGCTCTCATAATCATTAAGGATCTAAAGGTTCAAGAATTGTCTGGTTCAAAGTTACCCGTTGGATCAGATGAAGCATTGAAATATTTGTTGTACATGGTTGATGTTAACAACCTCTTTGATGTAGCACTTGGAATGTATGACTTCGATTTGGTTCTTTTAATTGCTAATAAATCACAGAAAGATCCTAAGGAATATGTCCCAATGTTGGACGAATTAAATGAAATGGAAGAGAATTACAAGAGGTTCACAATCAACAAACATTTGAAACGATTCGACAGGGCAGTAGAAAGCCTCGTTCTGTGTGGTTGTAGCAGACATAATGAATTGAAAACGTTCGTCAAGTATCACAGTCTGTACAGAGAAGCTTTAGCTTTATTTACACAGAGTGATGAGATATACAAAGATATATCAGAAGATTTCGGTTCTTATTTAAAACTAAAGAAGCAGTATACAGAAGCTGGTATAATATATGAAAGAGCTAATAACATAGAAAAGGCTATTGAATGTTACAAAGAAGCTTTGGAATGGGAGCTGGCTCTGAGTTTGGCCATCACATGGCCAGAAGATCAATTTAAGAATTTGTGTTGGTATGTTTTATATTTTTTGCTATCTTTGGGAATTATTCATTTTCATGGAAATTTAATTTTTACTTATATCACTAGAGTTTCATCTTCTATGATTATTTAGCGTTGTATAAAACTGTACATATTTAAAGGTGTTTTTTCACATATTCATAATTTACACCAAATTGTAATATATTTTTTTATATTTCTTTTTGTTTTTGTTGACTAGGGGGCAAACAAGCAGACAGCCACCCATGGACACCCGCAACACCAGCAACGTCAAAAGTGCGTTGCAGGCCTTTTATGAATGAGTACACTCTTGGTCGTAAAAGCAGCTTCTTTTCCATTTAAAATACAATAAAGTGTCATAAAAAAGTTTATTATTTTTTTAGGGATTTAATAGAAATGTTAAAGGAAGAAAAACGCCACAAAGAATGCCTCTCTATCTTGGAGCAATATTATGGTAATTATGAAGAAGTTATTACCTATGCCACTGAGTTTGGACAATACAAGACAGCACTCAGGATATGCTGCCAATATAAAAGATCTGATTTGAAAGGTAATTACATGATATTTTCCTTTTACTTTATTCGATCTATGGAAGCAAATTGTGCGAGATAGCAGTGGTGCAAAGAAAAAATATATATTTTATCCAATCGTATACGAGTATAATTTATGCAATTTTGTTCAGCATATAATAAAATAATAAATAAATTTTTCAGTAACTGTTTACCAAAATAATTTCTTCTTGTCTTTATTTTTAATATTACATTTAATTTTTTCAGAAAAGAAAGTACTTCCAGCATTACTAGAAGATTACAATAACTTAAGTGAATTAATAAAAACCAATTTGGCAACATTTTTAAAGCATAGAGAACGGTTGCAAGTTGTAAGATTAAATAAAATTAAAAACCCTGTTGACACAATTGATTTCTACACAAACAAAGACAGTGATTTATACTCTGATGCAGGGAGTACTCTGGCTTCCTCTTCAAGAGGATCGAGGTAAAGGTGATTTATATTCTATACAAAGAAAACTTCCTATTTAACTAATTTACAATATATTTTTTATTTTTAGAATATGTTTTGCTGGCGTGCCTAAGATAGAACAGTTAACATCATACCTACACCCATGGGCGTAGCTAGGGGGAATTTTTAGGGTTCAGACCCCTACTCTGTGGATATTTTTGATGATAAACCTCTCATTTTACTCTTAGGAACATGGTCATTTATTATACTACTCCCTCCCCCCCTCCCCCCGAAACTAAATTTTGGATACATAAGTGCTAGTGCTAGACCAATAGGAGTCGAGCATGATTAAAAAAAGACGCTTTAGTACTCATACCCAACTCCCGCGTCTTTTTGCGCCACTGATAAAAATCCACAAGAGCTCTCACCTCAAAGTACAGTTTTCGGCCAGGAGACTTGCCGATCATTATGGCCAGCAATCGTTGCGATCGTCACAATAGCGCGATACTGCTGTTTTTCAGGGCCTCTGCCCATACTGGGCCCCATAAAGGGCCATGGACCGCACACCCTAAAGGTGATTGGTAGAAAATGCCTACGTTACATTTATGTATAAAGTTAAATGAGCAAAACAGATAAAATTGAGAAATTCACAGTAAAACTGGGTATTTAGATTTATAACCATGTAACTTTTAGTAACTATTGCCTATTTTATTTCTAGCCGATCATTCCGCTCAAGTAAGAACAGAAGAAAACACGAACGTAAAGTGGCTTCACTTAAAGAAGGTTCGCAATATGAAGATGTTGCACTAGTCATGGCTCTGCACACACTTGTCTGTTCTTCATTCGATTTAAGGTTACTCGTTAAAGAGGTCGTCATAGGTCTTAGTTATTTTTGCAAGGACAAGGAAGCATATGCTTTGCAGGTATGTTTATTTAGTAACTTTTAATATTCACAGATCGATACAAACGCGCATACAAATGTGCATACAGATCGATACAAACGCGCATACAGATCGATGCAAACGCGCATATAGATCTATACAAACACGCATTCAAAGCTCGTCAGTACTTCTTGAGCGCTTATCTCAAATGTAACTTCTAAACTTTTGAACATGTGCATTGGGTGACAGATGGCCTCACCTGTCAACCTTAAGTTTGAGCTTGTGGTGGACGGAGATCGTTCTGCAACCTCCGACGCCGGCAATCAATTTATTGAATTTCTTTAAAAATGCCTTTAAAATACACATTGTATTAAAGCTTTCAGTATATATATTACAGCTTTACGAAGAACACAACTGCTAAAAAGAAGGGTGATAGTTTTGGCAGTCTATGTGTATTTGTATGTCCACCATAGCCCCTAATGTATTAACCGATTTTAGTGAATTAGATTAGATAGATTATTAATAATGGCTCGGATAAGGCTATATAAATTTAGTGAAAACTTTTTGTTGCCTCATCGACCAGCGATATTATTTATAATTTTTTAACTCACTTCACCACCTTTTTACCCGACTGCGAAATAAGAGGGTTATATGCAGTCAGTTTTTTTTTAATAATTCATTACTTGTTAACTGCGTTGATGATGTCTGTTTACTGGTCAAGCCTCTATTATCCTAAGGTCTAATAACCTACATGTCTGCATCATTGACAGGTGATTATTCAACACCTTTTTATATATTTTTTCGTTACAGATATCACTAGAGAGAACTTTAAAAGAAATGAAGGACAGCTTCAAAGACATCTGGACAAATGAACTAGTGTTAGAAGCAACTAATGCTAGTATAGCTGCCTTGAATGTTCCAGAGGGACAAAGTGTGATACCGCAGGGTATAGCCACACTTGGTTAGTATACTTTTAGATTTTGTTTGTTACAGCATATCGACTGGACAAATTTGGGACAAAGTTTGGTAATATCTTTTTGGTTCACTTTATTAAATGGAGCAATATGAAGTCTTAAGGGTCTCTGTAGTTTGCTACTGAGAGCCTAAAGACTGATCAACATTTATGCTACCACCATATCCTTCATTTACAACTCTTCAAGTTTTTCTTCTGATTAATTTTGTTGCGGGTTCCAAAACAGTTTAAATTTTCCTGGGACTTCCCGAGTGTCATAACTGGGTGTGTACTTAGGTCACTGCTGTTGATCCCGGTGTACAGGAGTTACTGTAGTGGGTGGGATGAGTCCCATTCCCAAACCCTTAAACAATTCTCGTTTCTAGTCTAGTAATTAGTTATTCATTGCACATGATTGTGGTATATTAGTCATGGCATTTTTTTAAAAGTTTAATGTTATGAATCTAAATTCAAAAGTGATATTTTGTTTATTTTTAATTGTAACAGTATTTATGGCCAGACTAAGTATAAACCGAAAAAGTGTAGTAAAAATAAAAAAGCATAGTAGATCGTCAATTTAATCGATGGTAATTTTAAATTGAACAGATTGTATTTTTTTTGTTTTCCTTGCAATAAATCTAGTCAAATTTAATTTGAAAATCAGAGAAATGTGTAATTAATTGTTATATACAAATATATATATAGATATATATTTGTATGTTTATATTTTTAAAATGTATAGAAGTATTTTTTGTAAGCCATTGCCAGGCAATAATTTTTTCTTTGTTTTCAGAACCACACATTAGAATAGCACCAGTGATTACAGAAGTTGCTTGGAAACTTGAGGGTCTTGATTAAGAAAACTATTTAATAAAAAAGTTTTATTGATTGAATTTCTTGTTTCATTTACATTCAATTATTATTGTCCAGCTTAATATCGATTAAAGCATCTGCCTGAGCAAAAATAGCATTGGATTGTCATAGTACTTTTCCTGTTACTATTGAACACGACAACTCTAAAAAAATCTTTTAATTCAAACTCTTTATACACATAAAAATTGTTGTTTACTGCAGGAGCACCACAGATACACATGTTTGCATCGTCTAGAAACTCTACTAATGTCCTTGGTATAATATTTGGAGCATAAAAGAATTTGTGTTTTAAAACAACTCTGGCAGCCATATCTTTTAAATTCCCTATGCAGAAATCCCACAGACTATATTTTACGGGTGACATTGGTTTTTCTTTTGAATCAAATTTGTTTTCTGATAAGTCTATGTACTCTAACTGGCATTGTAATATACTACAAGGTAGAGAATTGAACTCATTCTGTGATATTGTTAAATACCTGAAAAGTAAAATGAATAGTTTCATTAGTTTAGAAGCTGCTTGATTGAGGCGCGTTCTTACCACACAACAAGAGCCTGCACAATACATGTCTCTGGTCTCCTGAAGTTTATCTTTTTTTTATATGGAACATCAAACAATTGCCGCCACTCTGTGAAACACAGTACAGGTGCAGTTTTACACGGGTTTTCTGTGAGGCATTGGTATTACTTTGGTCAAGTTGGCTCATTCATGTGAGACTCTCTCACGGTAGCTTTAATGTAAAAAAAGTAAGTACTCTTTACAGACTGAGGAATATTAGGGTTAGTAAAATATTTTAAGTGTGTACCTTAAACTGGATAATCTGCCTATTGTAGTTGGTAATTTTTCTAATATATTGTTGTCTAATTTTAATGTCACTAGCTTGTGCAATTTCCAGATTGATTTTGGTAGATGGCTTAGTTTATTTCCACTCAAGTCTAACAATTTGAGGGAACTCGTAATCTGAAGAAAAAAAAACTTAACTTGGTAGCACTGATTACAATTTGTTTTTTAAGTTATATAAAGTTTATGGTAAATCTCACAATCATATTTGGCTTAGCCATTTTAGCATGCACTGACTTTTTCACTATTATGAAATAAACTCATTGTAATAAGAGTTATTATACCTGCGGCCCAAGTAGCCAACGCCAATCTACATCACCTCTCACTCCAATTTGATTGTTTGATAAATAGAATTCACACAAATTCGGCATTCGACCTTTAAAGAAATTTCGATGTTATATTGAAGCTGTACTCTTGTTACTAGTCACTTAGAAAGTTATCCACTTACCAAATTCAGCAGGCAGCTTTTCGATAACATTATTACTGAGATCTAAAACCGTCAACTGCTTTAGTAGCAATATATCTCTGCGAAAGTTACACAGTTTCAGTCCGTTGATATAAAGCGATTCTAATGTTCTTGGGAGTCCTTTAATAGGAAAATCACTTCTGTCGCGTATTATGAGTTTTGTGGGCGCATTATCCTTATGTGTGACACTTAAACTTGCTAAAGGAGCTATTTTTATGTTCTTAGCGTCACCTGTGATGCAAGATTTGAGCAATCGCATAAAACATTTTAACTGAATAGGCTCGCTTTTTACACACAAGTCGTGAGGAGGCTCTTCGAATCTTAAGGTAGTCTTTCCTTCATTTAAACACCTACTAAATACTTGTTTAAGTCGCTTTACACTGTACTTTGTTCCAGTTTTATTTACTGAAGAAAAATGGATTATAAAATAATCTGCCTCACGTTTGGGTTCTTTTCCTAGTGCTAACGTTGAT
Organism: Hyphantria cunea; assembly: GCA_003709505.1. Taxonomy (NCBI): domain Eukaryota; kingdom Metazoa; phylum Arthropoda; class Insecta; order Lepidoptera; family Erebidae; genus Hyphantria; species Hyphantria cunea. Next base: position 57,013 of record PKRV01000797.1, on the reverse strand, counting down.
TTTACATATTTTCCATTTGATCTTATATTCAAACTACTATGTAATCTGTTAACAATTTCTACTTGGCATTGTAATTTCATTATCAATTATTTAATGACAATGCCTTTTTAATAATAGGACTGTTTACCAACAGGAACGTGATGATAAAAACCGCGAAATTTCATAAATTGTAAACTGACAGTCAGCTGACAAACTGTGCGTGTGCGACTGCAGAATGAATTAAAATATTAAGGTTGTAAAAAGAGAACTACATTTTTTACTCGCCCAAAAATATTCTTTTTTCTTTTGAACCAGTAATGGTAGAGAGAATTCTATGAAAAATGATAAAAGCTTTGAGTGGAGCTCTGAAGAGAGTAGTGAAAAACATTAAGGATCTAAAAATAAGAATAAAAAGGCAATTTTCAAAGTTATATCGCATAATTGTTTATTTTTGTTAAAATATTTAGCACTTAGATTTTTAAGTGAAAAATATATTTCAGGCTCTATCATCATCATTATCGTTTCTAATTTTTTCTACTTACCAATATATATTATATAAGATCTTTTTTATAAGGCCACGATGCTTTTTAGGTTGGCTCCTAAAACGGAATGGTGTCACCTAATTTTAACTGTCAACACTTAGGACTGTCAGATTAGTGAAGCTTTCTGTCATTTCATAGATACAGAACATCCGTCGCTGTTTACGGCAGTTTTAAATATTTTAATAATTTTGTAATCACAGAACACCACTCTGTTAAACAACGATTTTCCTGCTATTATACTATCATGTCAATAACAACTCTGGTAAGTGCTGACATAGAACGTAAGATAGTTGAATACGTATGTAACATACCGGCTGCTTTTATTTTGGTGATTGCAGTACTACTTACATTTGAAAAAGGAAAGTGCTCATGAAGACTCGATCTGGTGTTGTGGCTGGAGTAAAATAGACCATGAGAAGCCAAAAGAAGCTGAGAAAAATGGTGAAGATGCTGAAAATTCTCAGTAAGTAACGAAAAAGTGCAGTAAGTTTCCTAGATCTACGTATGAGAATGCACGGAGTGTTGCGGGTTCATTCTCTGCATGGAAGAACGCTGTGTGATTCACAAATTATTCTTCTGAGTCTGTGTTTGTTTCGTTGTATAATTTATGATTCTAACAACTGGATATATTGCAGTCTTTTTAACTAAAATAAATGTAAATTTATAATTATTTGAATTATCATAATTTCAGGGATTCAAATAATTCACAGCCAAGTTCAGAAGACTTTTTGATTACTGGAGGTTTAGATGATTTGATAAAGATATGGCGCCTGGAGAATGGGAAACTTGAAGAGAAATTCCAATTGGAAGGACATTCACTTGGTGTAATCTCAGTTGCTGTTAGCCCTGATGGAAAAAGTAATAATCTATTTTTATTATATAATGTATTTCACAATTTCATAGAATCAATTCTGAGAATCTGAGAATGCCAAATAGTATTTTAATGTATTTATTTAATATCGTCTTACTAATTTCCTTTCACAGTTTATTACTAAATTTATTGTTTATTTTGTTTAAAATATGTTTTTAGATAATTTGAATAATATATATACACTAGATTTTGCTCATGGATCTGTCCATGACTATGTTGGTTAATGTGGTAAAGAGTAGCTTTTGTCCTTTCTGTCATACTTTATTGAAATTGGTGCAGCAATATCAGCATTTCAGCCAGAGTTGCTTTCGATTTTATAATATTAGTATCTAGTAAAAAAGATAAAATTAAACAAAAATTAGGATCTTTGAACACAACTGAGACATAATTTAACTTAATAAATGACATTATGTGTATTTGTTTTAGTACTTGCAAGTAGTTCTCAAGACTCTTCACTTATACTGTGGGACTTAACAAATGGAGAAAAGCTTAAAACAATGGAAACAGGTCCAACAGATGTCTGGACATTGGATTTTTCACCTGATGGCAAACATGTTATATCTGGGAGTAATGCAGGGAAAATCTTGATTTTTAGTGTTGAAAGTGGAAAGCAAGAACAGACGTTGGATACAAGAGGGAAATTCACATTAAGTGTCGCTTATGTAAGTTATTTACTGTTTGTTCAGTCATCTATAAGTCCCTTCATGGTGACGGTGATGGGACTCCTGGGGCTAAAATACAGGAATGAAAAATTGAAAACATTTAATACATACAGTAAAAGCAAATTGTTATATAGAGATTGAAACATTAATTTGCTAGATTCGTTAGATATCGTTGGCCGATAGAGGGACTCGGGGATTGTGGTGGCACCGTTCCAAGCAAGCGATTGAAGCATCAGTCGACTACACTTTGATTTTGTTTGTTTTGATTTGTTGCACTAAGTGTACTATACATGAACTTACCCCCACTATGCGGAAATCTGGCCAAGCTTCTTGCCGGTGCCTATACTGCATACTGTACTTAAGTAATTTCGATGATTCATGCCTGCTAGGCTACGATTGATGGGCTCAACTTTTTGTTTAAAATTTTTAGTTTGAGAGTTCGGTGGTCATTTCCATGCCAGAGTATGCTAAAATGTGTTTTGAAAAATATTATACAAAATAAATATTTTTAACAGTAGCAGTATATTCTACATCAATAAAATATTTTAATTAAAATTTGTTAACACAATTTTGATTAAGTAAACCTCTCAAAATGTGTTTAAAATATTTTACAAAAGTTAAGAAATAAATCTAAAATCATTTATAAGTTGAAAAATTATGCTTCAAATTACGGTTGTAAACTGTTCTTGTATTGTTCCAGAGTCCAGATGGCAAATACATAGCTAGTGGAGCTTTGGATGGTATCATTAGCATATTCGATGTAGCACAAGGAAAGTTGGTGCACACACTGGAAGGCCACGCCATGCCTATTAGAAGCCTTTGTTTTTCCCCAGACTCTCAACTGCTTTTAACTGCCTCTGATGATGGCCATATGAAACTTTACGATGTGTAAGTTAAGTTTAAAATTGATAGTTCGAATTTACTGTTGAATGTTAAGTCTACATAGGGATACAACAAGAAGAATGATACAGCTGATTATTGCTCAACTTGAGAAGTACTTCAATTCTTCAACACCAAAGTACTTCATGTCGTGTCGTGTTGTGCAATATTAAGTTCACACCTTCTATTGCGTGGTGATGCGTCGACATGTTCTGTTATACTATATGTAAGATATAATGCTGTATGGTAATTTTTCGTCTATTCTTTCGAAAATAATTTCTAAATATCACATCCACAGACGTCCTTGAACAGCTCTTTTATATCTTTTCTTATGATATAGGTGGCAAACTAGCAGACGTATCACCTGATGGTAAGCGATTACCGCCGCCCATGGACACCCACAACACCAGAGGCGTCACAAGTGCGTTGCCGACCTTTTAAGAAGGAGTACGCTCTTTTTTAGAAGGTTTGAAGGTCGTATTGGTCAGGGAATCCCGCAGGCGACAGTTCATTCTACAGTTTCTCTTATTTGTAAGGTATACTTACTTACTTTTCTACTTGAAAGAAGGCAAACAGTTCAATCGACGGAACTCTTTGCTACATAACTCACAACTTATCACCCGTGGCAACTTGGCAAAAACTAGAAATTCTGCTGTAATTTACGATTCGCGATTGTTGGTTCTCACTTTCAATATAAAGAGATTATAACCTGTATTTATATTTCATTCTAGGGCCCACGCAAACTTGGCTGGCACTCTCTCAGGTCATGCATCATGGGTACTTTCAGTTGCCTTTTCTCCAGACGGAAAACGTTTCGCATCAGGTAGTGCAGATCGAACGGTCCGAGTTTGGGATTTAGACAGCATGCAATGCCAACATGTGTTTAAAGAACACAGTGACCAGGTAATGAAATATAAAAGTTGAATATTTATATAAATACATATGATTACGGTAATTATTACTTTACTGAAATCTTTTTTTTGCAGGTTTGGGGTGTAAAGTTCAATTCAGAGAGTAACAAGATCATGTCTGTCTCAGAAGATAAAAGTATGAATATTTATGACTGTCCTTTATAGTGTAAATAAGATTATTAAAAATAATAATTTTAATAAATAATGACAGGATTTTATTTTCTTTCCTCTAAAAGTATAGTTCATTAATTTCCTACTTAATGTCTATGGGAAACAAATAAATGTACAGTCAGCTTCAAATGTAGATTAGACTTACGTTTATAATAAGAAGTATAGAGATATAATATACGCCATATGTCCGAATATTTTACTTCGCTCTTGAATAAACTTGGATATTGGTAAGGAAATTCATAACAAACAATCCAAGTTTGTATTCCTTGTCGTTGCCTGTCATTGGTTGGTCAAGACATGGTTTTCTTTTTAACGTCTTTGCTTAAATGAGATTCTTCGAAGTTAGAATAACCTAAATGGTTATTTTTGTGAAAGTCTCTAGGTATAGCCGCACACCGATGAATATGTCTTGAAAAATTATTGTCGTTTGTGGAACATCTTTATATTGCAAGAAATAAATTATAACTTTTTATATTCCATTTCTGAACGCTACAGAATATGTCAATGCAATAAAAACAGTACGATGTCAAATTGGGATGAAAGTGTTGTTCTCTCTCGGGGCTTTCCGTACATCAAGGGGAAAATGAGCACAAATAGAACTTAACGGAAAAATTCATGAGAGCTTGGATGCCTAAATTCATATAATCAAATAAAATAATAATTTCAATCTTTGTAAATGATCAACTCATGTTGTAGATGTAGACTAACTCGTGCAGTAGATTATTACTATTAAAATGAGCTATTCATCTAAATACTTTGGTTTCTTTTTTTTATTATCACAAATTCAAAAGCTAGTCTAGATTTAAAGTCAAGGTCTTTTTACAGTAATAGCATAGTAGAATAATGGAAATTAAGTTTAAGAACTGGCAACATTGATGCAAAAATCAAAATAAATTCTTATTCCTGAGCAAATACTTTATTAAAAACTTCATATTTTCAGATTTTTACTTTAATAAAGTACTGAAAGATACACGATTATGTCGGCGAAAGCATCAGTAGGAATTTTATTTTGCTGTCTTATTCAGTCTATTCATTAAAATGATTGAATATATTCAACCATGTTTTAACTTATTTGCAGTATTCTATATTGTTAAAAAAAGAAAATGCACACGACGATCCCATCTATTGTTGCGATTGGGTCAAGTGTAGTACTGCGGGAGATTCTGCGTGAGTTTTATTTTCCTCTTTGATTATAATCAACGTGTGTGAAATATGGTATTTATCATACCATATTTCACGGCTACAAACTTTGATGGTCAATGTGGTGGATCCAGACTGCCATAATAGAGGTAGTTTATATTTCTAACCAGAACATATAAATTTGTGATGAGCTAGAGCATTTGTTGTTTCCGAGTGTCATAAAGTATAAATTATTAATATAGAAAACCCTGAATAAGTTTATTAGCAGTCTGGTTATTACAGTAAAGACGGTCTAGTTTAGGATCAGTTGATCACATATAACATGTATCAAATTAGCATCGTTGTAGGTAGTAACTATCGGTGCACCGGGAATATATATAATTCACTTATATATATCCTGCTGCTACTCCTATAAGTAATTTTACCTTCTTCTTCAGCACTAATAAACAAATAACATTATACAGTAACTACACATTATTAAAACTTGAAATATATAGATAAAGAGACATTTCCAAAGTTTGAATAATACTGCAATTCAGTTCTTTTAGTCTTAACTAATAAATGTGAATATGGGTTTGGTCGTTATCCTGTTTACACTTAAACTACTATAGCCTTTCATAATTAAATCACAACCTGTTCTAAAAATTGTTTAACCAATGTAAAACTACATTAACAGATAGTAATGTAGGTAATGTCTACTTTAAACTGTGAAAACAATATACAGGCCGTGGGTAAAAGTTTGTGAGTGTATTTTTGTTACAGAGTTGCATCAAAAGATTTAATTGTAACAGGAGGACTGGACAGTTTAGTAAAGTTATGGGTGTGCCAGAACAACAGATTGGAAATAAAAGACACTTTAGAGGGTCATACAATGGGTGTGGTCTCTGTTGCTATTAATCCTTGTGCATCAAGTAAGTATGCATAAACATCATGTAACAATATAACTCTTGCTTTCCCAGAATCTATGGAAGAGAATTTCTGAATTAGGATTGGAATTTGTACCTCAGAGTTCTTAAAACCCTTACTATTTGATTTATACAATTAGTAATTGGTGCTCGAGTGGGCCATCAGATAATAAGTGAAATAACATATGTTACTCAACAATTGTGACTTGTAAATCTTACTTGTTTTTTTATTTTTATTTCATTCTTGTCAGTATAGAATTTAAGACCTCATTATTGTCACAGTAACACATATATAAAGACACAAACACGCACACACACACACACACTCAAATACATACTTACACACAAGTAAGTTATATTGTCAACTTCTTTTTATAAAGTTTATAAAATTTACAGCAATAGTGAGTGTTTCATTAGATTCAAATTTAATTCTCTGGGATACCAGTTCTGGAAAACGAATAACTGAGTTGCCAATTGGTGAGTCAGATGTTTGGAAAGTTGTTTTCTCCCCTGATGGCAAACAAATGGCAACTGGCGGCCATACAGGAAAAATATTTATATATGGTGTTAATGATGGGGCTGTAAACAGAGTTTTGGACACTAGAGGAAAGTTTATTCTTAGTGTAGATTGGGTAAGTACTGGTCTATGGTTATAAGCCCTATTTTATGAACTTTAAGAAGTCACTTTAATTTTGGCATGTTCTTTATGCAAATGCAGTAGTTTTGTATGTTTTCTGAGGCTATATGAATCTTGGTAGAGATATATACAATGAGTTGTTTGTACAAAGGTAGTCTTGATGAGTGAGATAGTAGGTACAGAAGTAGAGTGCAAATATGTACATAACAGTGGGACTACACTTATGACCCTTGACTTTAGAATTAATAATATGCATGTCAATGAGTACCTAGCTTGCCAGTGCAATATTTAGAAACAAGTAGAAGTGTATTTATATCAGTTGTCTAGTACCCATAGAGCAAGTTCTGCTTAGTTTGAATGAATGAAATATCATAACATTAAACACATGCTTATCATGGATTCAAAGATTTCGTTAAAGTGTAAATTTGTCATTATCAGAGTCCGGATGGAAAATACATAGCTGCAGGCTTAGAAGATGGCATTCTGTGCATATTAGATGTACAGCAAGGCAAAGTACTGCATACAATAGAAGCCCATTCGCTTCCAGTTCGTGGTGTTGCATTTTCGCCTTGTAGTACACGGGTTGCTACCGCTTCTAATGATGGACTTGCCAGAATTTATGGAGTGTTAGTATTGTACATTCATTTTATCTTATATATGTGTTTGTTTGTTACACTTTAGCTCTTCTATTGAGCCTGGCCTGGACTATTATCCATAACAAATAATGGCACTCATAACTAGATCCTTTGTTGTTTCTGGGTGCACTTTCTCTAAAATATATATGAATTAAGAAATATATGAGTATATTTACTATCAGGCTAGTTACCGTGGTATTGGCTCTGCCTAATTTTTGGCCAGATGGCTGCGTGAGAGATGTTTGAATTATTATCAAAGTAGACAAAAGCTAATATATAATAGCCAAAAACTGATAAAAGGGAATGGTAGATCCTGTACCACTAGCAATATGGAATGATAGTTAAGAAATTTGTAGCGCTTATAAAGTGAATCATCCTATTTTCATGTAATTATTATATTTTTTGAACTTTGCTAAAAAATTTTAAACTCTTTTCGAAAAGTTGTTACAACTGCAATAACAAAACGCGTTTCTACTACGTTTTCTATACTTGCCATGCTTAAAATCTGATTAAATAAAGAAGAAGATGGCGCTTTGTGTCAATGTCATGTACTACACATATTCTTGTCAGCAATGACAATTCATTTATGGTAGCTATCATTGCTGTCGATTTTAGCAGTCTTTAAATTACAGTCAAATCTACAAACTGGTACAACTTTTAATTACAACAAAATAGATTTTTTTTGCATTTTCAATGTTATTGTCGATGATATTAAAAGCCAAATAAATTAAAAAAAAATCCCCACCTTGAAATACGCGAGGCGCTACAAAAATATCATACATTTCTGCTATTATCCTTTATGATTATTATTTTTAAATTTTCACCCAAGATTAAGATTATCAATCTGAATTAAGATAGATTAATCTGGGAAGTGATTTAATTTTGTTTTTATGTCCAGTGTTACTGCTAAGCACCAATGCAAGTTAGAGCACAAATCGTGGGCTGTGTGCGTATGTTTCTCTGCTGACGGTACTCTACTCGCGACAGGCGCTGCTGACGGCACAGTCCGGGTCACCGCACGGAATTTTAATTTACTTAAAACTTTTAAGGAACATACTGATACCGTAAGTATTTTATCTGTTTTATTTAATTTCCTTATTTAACATTGTTGCCGAAATACACGATTTTCAACTAGTTTGGCAATGGAGGCTATCTAATGTCGTTTGTGACTAATCCTAGTTTTAAGTTGAACAAATTGTATTTGTGTCTGTGCAATAAATGTAATAGTGTTTTCGATCGACTGAAGAGTACAGAGGAAACAAGACTTTTTTATGAATAGTTTGTTAACCAATATTATGAAAAAAGCTTTGAAATTAGGCAACGAAAAGTTTAAAATGGAATTGCATTCAATAAAAAAATGGTTGCATAATGTTGACTGTTTCGATCGCGCAGTTGTAAATTATGGTCTCGGGTTCGATGATGCAAATATTTGTTTCGGAGTTTTGGTGTTTTCAATGTTAAAGAAATTATTAAAAGATTACGATAAAGATAAAGATAAAAGATAAGATACAATATTAAAAGAAATATATATATATATATTTATATCGGTTGTCTAGATATGTTGGACTAGATATGACGAGTGTATGTATGTATGTATATTTCTTTGACGTAAGTTTAAAGGGCTTGTCATATTTTTTTGTGAGTGGTGTCAATAGATTCGTCTTAGCCGTTAGAGTACATCAAAATTTAAAAAAAAAGAAATAAAAAAAATGTTTAAAATATCTTTTCTTTTAATTTCTTCAACGAATTTAATAAAGATGACAGATATTGATGCAGTTGGGTTTCTTTTAATAATTCGTTACTTGTTTAAAATTTTTACAGCACAGCAGTGCCTAACTGCACTAATTTTGAAATTGAAAGTTCTATTTCTGTTACAGGCATGGGGAGTCCACTTCGACAGTTCGAATAGAAAACTGATATCGGTATCAAAAGACAGCTGTATAAATTTATATGACTGTCCACCCATAAAAGTTTAATAAATATTTAAATTTATAAACATTTCTTATTTTTAAACTTGATTTTGCTGCCAGTATTTATACCATTAATTAATCGATGAATGAAGGAAAAGAATGGTCTGATTGAATGATTGTTTTTTAATGCAGCTTATTTAAGGATGGAGAACCCTTTGTATTCAATTTTACGATTAGTGCGGAAAAACTTCCATATACAGGTATAATGATAAAATGACAATATGGAGACCGTTGTACCAAATACATGTCAACAAAATAGAACAAGTCCAAAAGAAACTAGTTATCTAGCTTTCTATTTTGACCTTAGGAATTTATATATTTACGAGGATAAACTAACGCATTTGAAACTTATATCTTTGAAGTTCCGTCGTTCAATCGCTGACCTTGTATTCTAATACAAGGTGTTCCATGGTTACATTGACTTACCAGACCTCAGTAAAATATGCATAAATGTTGCAACTATAATCCTACGATGCCCTCGACCTTTATGCAGGGTTCCACGAACCTGAATACATCTAGGGAAGCAGGCACCACTTGCTCGGATGACTCACGAGTACAACGCTATTTCAGTCCCTTCGGGGAACATAGACATATTTTCAGACAGTTTAAACGTATTCTAAAAAAAATATCAATCTTTTATATTGAAGAATGATTAGTTGTGGACGATACGTCACACACATTTTGAATGCAGGTAGCAGGTAGACCTGCATTCAAAATATAAATAAGTAAATGAAAATGAATATTTGTGTATGAATCATCAACCCATAATGTCCCACTGCTGGGCTCGGGTCTCCTCTCAGGGAAGGGTTAAGGCCATACGTCCCCACGCTGGCCAAGTGCGGGTTGGGGACTGGCAAAACAACGTTGTGGCTACGTAATCTTACCGTTGGATGTTTTTAAGCCGCCCGAAGGCCTCCAACTAAGCTTCACGACTGTTATCCTATGATAACAACCGGGACCGACTGCTTAACGTGACCTCCGAATCACGGAGACGCTCATGCTAACATGCCACCAGCGGTCACCCATCCAGGTACTGACCGCGCCGTCGTTGCTTGCCCTCGCTGATTGTTTCTTATCACCGAGTGCAACTGGGCTATGAGCGCCTTGTGTATGAATATATTTTTGGTTTTGTTATTTTTTTTGCGCAATTAATGTTTTGATAATTATTTTTTTAAAGTTGTATGGAAGGTGTTCGCTATGTTAGTACATCAAATTTAGCGTTTGTTTAGCGAGTTGTTTCAAGTACGGACTAACGTTATTGTGTACGTGTAACCGAATTCACGTATATTGGAAAGCTTTGTCCGAACAAGGCTTTAGTTACGCGAAGTTGAATATCTGGCAAAAGGATGGTCTATCCGCTTTAAGACGCGTCTGGCAGCTTGATTAATTTTCGGCAGTAAGCGGATTGGGCTCACTGGCGTATTAACGATTTCTTTGCCTAGGATTTAACTGCACCTACCTAACCAAAAATATAGGTATATATTATTGAGGTTATATTAGGATTATAACTGTCCATTAGGGTTGCCTATTGTATCGTAAACCCTAAAATTGTGTGTACATTTTGTAGTCAAAATGTCAAGAATTAACTATTTGTTCCCATTCCTACTATAGACGTACAAAAACTGAAAAACTCATAATTACTAAAGGCAAAATACTGCTTATACTTATTCTGTTTATATCTCATATCGTCTACGACTTATGATAAATAATTAACCTATATTTTTCGTTTAACTAATTCTGTTAAACGATATCAGAGTATACATAACTTAAGATAGCTCCATTAGTGAAAGACAAATGATAATGCCTATTTACTATTCCTTAAAGCACCTGGCACGATCCATATCGCATTAATATTATTGAGTAGCAGTCAAGCTAAATACATAAAGGGGAGGCACATAACAAAAATATTTACATTGGTAGCAAGTCAATTGGTATCGGCTTAATTTGCGGGGAATTATGCGGTACGGTCCGCCGGGAAATCAACTTTACATTCAATTTCCCGCCAGTGCACAGATAAAAACCAATCTCTTCATTTTTACCTGCCGCGTGGAGAGTTTAAATCCTCTTTTTTAATGTTTCGTGTAACCCTATTTAGGGGTACGTCGAGAGTCGGGACGAGGTCGGCGTACTTCTGTAATCTTTATACTTTCTACAACAATGTATTACCTACTTGTTGTACTAGTTATTATGTATTAGATTTAATAATATATGAATGTACGTAGTCACGTATTATATATATATAAATGTTCAGGACATCTTACACACAAGGCCATCTAGTCCCAAACTAAGCATAGCGTGTGTTATGGACACTAGACAAGTGATATAAATACATATATACAATTTTTTTTGTAAATACATATATATTATGCATAGTAAACACCCAAAATTCGAAATAAATATTTGCAGATCATACAAATATTTGGTACGATCTTGAAATTGAACCCGAGACCTTAAGCACAGCAGTCGCATACGCTGCCACTGCTCCTAATAGGCTTAGTTTTCACAGAGGTTAGTGATTCTGTCTACTATGCCAAAGACAACCGTTTAGATTCACAAATAGGACAACTTATGCACTGCATTTGTTTTCAATTTTGTGTAAAATTAATAATGATAATGTACTCAGAATTTATGAATATGTTAATACGGCGCCTTGTTACTGTTGTACATACTTTGTTTGGAGTTAGATAGACGTATGATGATAATCAATATTTACAGATAACTTACCCACACAGTTTTGTAACGTCGGTACAGGTATTTACTATTCTCTATATAGTTGTTAGTGGTAATGGGCAGTTGACATGTCGCATTGTGCAGTCTACATACTCGTATAGCCGGTGGCGGGCAGCGGAGATATCGGTGTCGTAATCACGGCTGCGCCGCCGGCAGCTCCATTCAATGAGATGAAATCACTATGCGGCTGTATGAATAATTCAGGTGCGGTACACCGGCGGGGAGGGAGTCGCTCGATGCACCCCCACTATCGACGATATTGATATAAAGTTGACAAAATACATATGTATGGAGGACGACGTGTCTTAATCCAGTATCAAAATAAATATATGATATATGTTTCAAGGAAAGTTGTGGGAACGGTGTACAATAAATCTGGAACTCTGTAATGCTGTAATGACGTTGTTGTCATCATGTTATTAATATGTCTTCGGAAGGTTTTTTTAACATTAGAAGCTACATTATCTATATAATGTGAAAGCATAAAACGACAAATAAAAAGATTAATTATAAAACAATAAACAAATAATTCAAACAACTCAGTCAGTTTTGTTCTTATTTATTAGCAAGTATTCATTTTAATAACTTAATCATTAATTTAAGAAATATAGATCAATGGTGATATGAAATAGCGGGCGATGAGAATGAGACGTGTGCGAGGGGAGCTGAGTAAGCTATGTTAGCTACGGGAGCAGCGTAGGCGATCTTTGCTACGGGAGTGTGCGCATAGACGGGAGCGGCAGCGACTTTCACTGGAGCTGTGTTCACTGGGATTCCTTCGTACTTTACGATGGCGTTGAAACCATTGTGTTTGTCAGCGGTGTACTCAACAATACGCTGCACACCGTCAGGTTGCACCAGAGAGTATGAGCCGTGTACGGCGTCACCGTCGCGTAATTCTTGCTGCTGCTTTATATCACCACTGTGTGTGTCGTGCACTGAGTATGAGAACTCGTAGTGAGCAGGGGCTTCAGGCTCAGCATAGACCACCTTGGTTAAAGGGAGCAGAGGACCGGCGTATGCAGCAACAGCCAGAGACAGTATAATGACGAACTGGAAAGTGTAATAAATGGATTACAAGTTAATCAAAAACAAATTTTGTGATAGTATGTGTTATATATAGAAGTGTAAGAAATTACCTTAGCGACCATTATTAAAGAATGTTATGTTTAATATGTTGTTATAATGTGCGTATCAGTGGTTGACTGTAAATAATATATTATTTGCTGCACTTTTTATATGAGAATTATAGCCTACTGTTTGATCTATTTGTCATACGTGCCGGGGGCTCAACTAAATACGCTTTAGAGACAGAGGTGAAGGTCAACACACCAAATTGTTTTGCGTTACATTCTCGATTACAAATTGTTACTTGATTGATTGTTACTTGATTTACTAATTTATTCGTGCATATAATTTAGAACTCTTGTGTGTTTATATATATGATTATATTATATTAAGAGGTCAGAATATCTTTGGAGGCGGCCTTCACTTACAGAAGCGTTTTTACAGATTGTTGAATATATACGATAATAAGTAATCATTATTGTAAAAAATCAAAGCTACTACATAACATAATAAAATACTAAATTTAGGAACAAACTTAATTTATAACAATATTAATAATATCTTTATACACTAACACACTAACATGATATAAACTGTAAGAAATAAAGAATACATTTTTATTTTATATTTTTATTTATTTCATGTGTTTAAGTCTATTTTACCGTTACTCCTTGGCTATGAATGTTTTTCAGCAATATTTACCTAAAGATTTTCGATCCTGCCTCTTAGCCAAGATGCAATTGTCGTCGCTTCTATCTCTGAAATTGCAAACTCTTCTATTCTCTTGTCTTCCTGGTTTATTTTGCTATGACCACAAAACTAAGCGCTGAGATGTCATTCTTGTACATTTGTAAGTTTTCTAATAACGGTTGCGCTTGTAGAATGTTAACTTGGCTAGGGGGCTTGCCTGCTTGGAACTCGCTAATACTTACTTTCTTTTTTTTATATTCCACCCGTTTAAGCAATATTCTTTTCGTTTTATTATGTTATTTGTCTTAAATCTTTCTACTTACAACTTTCTATGTGCATGAGTGACGGTTGTATTCTAAGGCCCTAATAAGTGAGTGAATTGATATTATATTTGAAAACAGACCATAGTGAATGTGTGTATAGTTTATAATTTTTATAACATAAGTATACATGCACTTAATAACATTACGTATCATACATACAACAAACCAGCAGAATTCCTAAAATATGATCTTTTCGCTTTGTTATATTACTGACTATCCCACGTAACTTCGTTTGCGTCTCATTTCAACCATGGACGGGTTCTATTGGTCTAGGATATTAACTATTATATCTTAGGCACAGCAGCAAAACAAACATTTAAAAAATGTGAAAATAGGTTAGATAGAGTAAAATAAATAGAGTTCATCGTGAGCAACAACTTTTTTTTTATGACAAACTAGCAGACGTATCCCCTAATGGTAAGCGATTACCGCCTCCCTTGGATACCCCCAAAACTAGCGGCGTCACAAATGCGATGCCGTTCTGAAGGTCTCTGCCTTTGGGGGATGAGGAACAGGATGGTGAGGGGATGGGGAGAGGGGTTGGAGTTATGGGCCTGTAGTATACTCACTCACTCGGTCAAACACAGCGCAAGTGCTGTTTCGCACTGGCTTTCTGTGAGGCCGTGGTATCACTCCGGTCGAGCCGTTTCATTCATGCCGAAGCGTGGCTCTCCCACGGTTAATGAGACAATGACATGACACGGGAATTATATATAACAGACCAATATAAATAGATTAGATGCTTATACACATTATTTCTGCGATATCATTGTTGTAAATTGTTAGGTAAATATATTTTTTAATTCGTAAATTGTACACTAACTGAACTCCGTAGTACTAAGGAGTAAGTACTTACTAGTAGTACATCATAAGTTATCTGAAGTGAAAGTCCGGTTAGAATCTGTCCAACTCTTCCAGAGATTAGCCGGTATAGATGTGTATATTATGTATATGTATGTTTATATAAATTAATAAAATTAAGCACTACACTTATACTCACATGTACATACATAAAACTTCTTATCAGGAGATGTTTTAATAAAAACATTTCTTTTAATTAACTACTTATTTATGTGGTGTGTGCCGATTTTAATGCCGTTGATTAATCGCCTGATTTATTAATCAATTAAGTCGTAAAAAATGCTAAAGAAATTAAGAAAAAATCTACTTCGTATATGTTGCTACACCCACGACTAGTTTATATTTGTAGGTGAACCTGTTAGGCTAAAATACAGAATAGATGTTAGTATTTACAGCATAGACATAACATGGAGTAATTATTTCTAAATTCAATACTAACTTGCTTACTTTCTATTTTTAGCATGCCTGACTGGTAAGTATTGTAAGATGTGAATCTATTACTGCCGGTATTGATTGCCTCGGTGGCCTAGTGGTAGCGTATGCGACTGCTGTTCCTGAGGTCTCGGGTTCGATTCTCGGGTCGGATCAAATGTTTGTATGATCTGCAAGTATTTGTTTCGGAGTTTGGGTGTTTTCTATGTATGATATGTATGTATTTACAAAAAAAAGTATATAAGTATTATATCAGTTGTCTAGTACCCATAATACAAGCTCTGCTTAGTTTGGGACTAGATGGCGTTGTGTGTTAGATGTCGGAAATAAATATTTATATTTATTACGTCAGAAAGTTTGTGTTGTATTGTAAGCAATTCAAGAGACCCTATTGATATTAAAAGTTCATAAGACAACGGGGTATCCTAGTTCATGTGGTTACAACGACTTCAACCTTCGAGGTTCTTCGAGGTCCGATGACTGTCGCTCCGTGGAAAAACTGATATTTAGGGTAAAGCATGTTAAACTAGTAGCTGATATAACATTGGAAATAATAAAAGCTAACAAGATACATGGAGTCGCCTAGTGTTTCTCAAATCGATGAAAAATCAGAACAATGTTTATGTTATGATTACTTTAGACTGATCTATAGGTCTAATGGTTACTGACTGATTCCTGAGTTAGAGGTTGTGGGTTCGACTTGTTTCACTCCGGAAAAAAAGTGTGACAAACAAGATTACTTCGTCTCAGTGCAATTTATATATAACTAGCTGTGGCGTGACTTCGTGTGCGTGAAATAGTGACTTTGGGTAGTATTTATACAACAAGTATTTCGACTGCCTCGGTGGCGCAGTGGTAGCGTATGCGAATGCTGTGCTGGTCTCGGGTTCGATTCCTGGATCGGACCAAATGTTTGTATGATCTGCAAATATTTGGTTTCGGAGTTTGGGTGTTTTTCTATGTATAATATGTATATATCTAAAAAAAAGGAATATATGTATTTATATCAGTTGTCTAGTACCCATAGTACAAGCTCCGCTTAGTTTGGGACTAGATGGCGTTGTGTGATAAAATGTCCGAAAATATATATTTATTTATTTATACAACCTTTTATTCCCCATAAGAACCCTTTCTTCGCATTAAAAAGTAGCCTATGTCCTTTCTCAGGCTCAAGACTGTGTGTACCTAACATCATTTAATAATCATCATCATTTAAATTGGTTTAGAAGTTTTGGAGTGAAAACGCGACAGATAGACAGACAGAGTTACTTTTGGATTTATAATATTAGTAAGGATTTGTTAGTATTCAGAAATATATATTTTATATAAGTATGTCTATCAGTTTAGGACTAGATGGCGGTGTCTTAAATGTGTCTGGGTATTATTAAGAAGGTATAGATATTAGTCGGAGTTGTTAGAAGGGCATAAGAGAAGCAGATTATTTTCTGAGCGAAGATTTCTATTGTGATTAAAGGACATATCGTAAGTACGGGGCGAGAAAAGTAGGTGAAAATGGAGAGTTGAGAAATTAAAATGGGGAAGTAAGTGTTCGCTGATTAAGGCGTAAGCGAATAGGAAACTAATTCAGTTAAACGTAAACTTTAAGTTTATTGAGGAGGTCTGCGTTTAGGTCGAAATAAAATACATCACCATAGTCGATTCTTAGTATTATTAAGGACTGCATGAGAGTAATTTTGTTTTTAGGAGGCAGGAAGTTCTTCAGACGATACAACGCCATCTAGCTTCAAACTAAGCAGGACTGGTACTGTGAAAGCTTCAACTAACTTAACTCACTACCTCCGCACGTGTTTCCCTCCTATTATGATCACGGGTCCTTTAAGTGAGGCGTGAAAAAGCATCTCGCTAGGCCTACTTAGTGTGAGTCAGTATGCTGCACTGTCAACATTCCGATTGAGAATGGTGACCACCACTCTTGGATTCTACTTACGCTTTCCATCAGGCAGAGTAGAGTCATTTGAAAGCTAAAACATAAAAGAAGCTAGACTGAGTGATAGAAAACTAATACTTTTTCTTTGTATATACACACATATTGAACATAGTAAACTCCGAAATAAATATTTGCTGATCATACCAATATTTGGTTCGACCCAGGATGTGAAATCGAGATTTCACGCACAGGAGCCGCGTACGTTACCATTGAGGCAGACCAATTAATAGCAACAGTTAGATATGGCTTATCTTTAAAGGAATTTTTAATCTACTTATACCACGCTGGCTAAACGGATTAGTATAGAGTTTGTGTCAAGTACTAGTTCTTTGTAGAGTGCTGTTGTCCTGCGTAATTTGCTACCTTAGTCAGGTTTAACGACAACCACGGGATAAATAGGCCTGGTGACGCTTCGTAATCTTAGTTCGTCGCAATACGGACACTGAAAATGATCTATTGTTATTTAAAAAAAGTTCATATGAAATGGTCACTTGGACCAACACAGTATACATATAATTAATCATCATCATCATCATCATCAGCCTATCTCATAGGCCTCTCCGATTTCACGCCACTTAGTTCGTTCTATGGCTAATTAATACTGTGACTCAAAATGAAGAGTAATATTTTGGCCAATCTAATTTCATTATCTACATAGATCAGACATAATATGTGACTTTTATTATTAGAACTCTAGAAATTAAGGACGATATTATTTTTGTAAATAAACAAGTAAAAAAATCAACTCAAAAATAATTTATTAGCAACTATTTAAATAAATAAAATAGCATTCTTCTACATTTAAGATATTGTTCTAATGATTGTAGGAGATGGCTGGAGATGAGTAGGCAACGTGAGCGACAGGAGCGGCAGCATAGGCGAACTTAGCGAAGGGAGCAGCGTAGGCTACTTTAGCGATGGGAGCGGCGTAGGCCAATTTCGCTACGGGAGCGGCGTAGGCGACTTTTGCAATTGGAGCGGCGTAAGCGACCTTAGCGGTGGGGGCTGAGTAGGCAACCTTAGTGGGAGCTCCCTCGTAGCGTACATTAGCGTTGAAACCCTGGTGTTCGTCAGCGGTGTATTCAACGATACGTTGTACACCATCAGGCTGCACTAAGGAGTACGAGCCGTGTACAACGTCACCATCACGAGACTCCTGCTGCTCTTTCACATCTCCACTTTGGGAGTCGTGAACAGAGTATGAGAAGTCGTAACGAGCTGGTACTTCGGGCTCAGCGTACACCACCTTGGTAGCGGGAAGAAGGCCAGCGTAGGCGGCAGCAGCCAGAGACAGGACGATGGCGAACTGGAAAAAGAAAAAGAACGTTAATAATTTATAAATTCTAAAATGTGTACCTTCTAAGATGTTAAAGTTTTGTAATGCTATACGATTCGAGTCTGTAATATCTACAAAAGGACAGAGAAATTAAAAATATCTGAAGTTTTATATAAGGTAACTTACTTTAGTGACCATTTTTGGTGATAAAATAGTTGTTCTGTTCTTGTTTATTTCAGTATCAGTGTTTGACTGTAATGAATGTATGACCTGGTGCAGTTTTTATATACGAATTGTCACCTACATTCTGACTAGTTTGGGGGGGAAATAGGCCCGGAGCAAAATGTTTTTTTTTGCTTCCATTGAAAGTTTAAGGTTGGGCAGATTTTATTCATACATAGTTGTACGTAGGTATATGCACATGAAGAATATAACGAGCATGATGCAATAATAAAAGTGCTGGAATAGAGCTATATAATAAGTATCTTTTTCATCTACTTAAAATTAGGGAATATTTTATTTAGTATTCTAAAGTTGCTTGTTTTATGGTAGCTATATTACCATGTCTATCCACTTCCGTCGAGCATTTTAAATAATCATTTGCTTTTTATACAGAAAATTAATATAAATAATGCGCACATCTATATCCATTATCGGCGTAGACCCTAAAAAATATATTTTTTGAATTTAACTAATAATAAGCAAACTGTTAATTCTTAAATAATTATATGTTTAGAACTAAGTACTTATTATATATTACTACCGAATTACAATTCTTAAACTCATTGTTAAATAGGGTCAGGTTGTGAGAGGCGACTAAGAATAGTAAAATTTATTGAAGTCATCATTGTGCTGCCATTTTTCAAATTTATTTGTGGTCGGAGCTATGAGTTTCCTTCTTACATTCCCTTTGTATGCTCAAAATTATATGCTGCTTTTTACTTTTACCATCATAGACAGCCTGCTCAATGATGACCCTCCTTTGAGAATGGTAATCGTTATTTATATATTAATTTTATGAAATAGCATATATATTTACTTCTATTCATACCTAATTTATCAATAGAAATAAATAAAATTGGAATGTCTGTAACATTAATATAACCGTTTTTAATAAATAAATATATATGTATATACGGTACATATACCAATTTTTTTTTAAATTTATGTCTGTATGTCTGTGTCTGTTTGTTCCGGGTAATCTCTGAAACGTCTAGACCGATTTTGATGGGCATTTCACTGGCAGATAGCTGATGATGTAATGAGTACCATAGGCTAATTTTTTTAGGCTAGTTTCGACCAGGGGCGTTACCTGCGGTTGATGTTATACTGCGTGTAACACAATATCGTAATTTAATTTTGTCACTTGTCCATCTGCTTAAATTCTTGTACCGTACTTTTAAAGTCTGGTTTTCTGAAAAGACTTTACTGTTTACATGTAAACATTTATTTATATAATATAACATCTAAGGGAATTCAAAGTTGGAGTGGTAAACACCCTAATCTGATCGTTGTCGCGCTGGCGCAGTTATTTGCAAAAGCAACCCTTAGTACCAAATACATTATGTTGGAATTTTACACTGTAAAAATTGCTAAACTTAAGTGGCAGTAGGGAGAGGTATATTGCTCGCAGAAACGATGGCCGAGGGGGCCATAAACTTCTTGAGTGGTGACTTCGTACTGGAAGACGCAGCTTTAGTAGGCACAAGGTGGTCCGACCACCTGGCGAAGGTCACGGGAAACCGTTGGATGTGGGCAGCATAGGACCTGTTGTTGTGAAAAAACTTCGGGGAAGCCTATGTCTAGGAGTATATCACGTATTGTGGCTGAGATGATGATTATTATTTGGATTTTAAATAAGAACACTAACCAAGTTTGTCAAATCTTACTGATTTGTCTTCTTTATACTCATTTAGCGCTTGTATTAGAAGAGCTTCACCTCAATTTAGAAAATCTAAAAGAAAATACTTGAATTTTAAACTTGTTTCGCTTCTTCATCAGAGTTAAGTAACAGAGGGAACTTTTAAACTAATCATATCATACCAACTGCTACTGCAAAGTGCAACAGTTTACGCCCGTTTTGCAAATATATACAACGATTCATTTCAATATGAAAAGTAAGAGAACATTTAAATTTCTACTATGGAGTTGTTTGAATGATTAGTTGATGAAGAGAAATAGTAACGAAAAGTTAATGTTAAAAAGTTTATATTGAAATATGTGTTGTGTTTTTGTGTGTATAAACGAGGTTATACGGATTGATTGGTGGACATATTGTTAAATTATCATTTTCAAGGAGGAAAAAATATTATATACATATATATACTAAATTAATTTCGTTTACGACGAACTCTTAATGCAGTTAAGTCTAGTCCTAAGAGGACCATTACTCATCATTCAACGTTTTATAGAAAAAGGGTTTATAAATTAAATAAGTGATGAGTGCAGTTCAAAATAATTTATTGGCAGCCATAATTTAAATAAGATAATTTTTATAAATAAATAACGTATTAAGTTTAATGGTAGTAAGAGATGGCAGGAGATGAGTAGGCAAATTTGCTGACTGGAGCAGTGGAGTAGGCGACCTTGGCTATGGGTGCAGCGTAGGCGACCTTAGCAACGGGAGCGGCGTAGGCGACCTTAGCAATGGGTGCGGCATAAGCGACTTTAGCGATGGGGGCGGAGTAGGCAATCTTAGCGGGAGCTCCCTCGTAGCGTACGATAGCGTTGAATCCCTGGTGTTCGTCAGCAGTGTATTCGACAATGCGCTGTATACCGTCAGGTTGCACTAAAGAGTAGGAGCCGCGCACGGCATCACCATCTCGAGACTCCTGCTGTTCTTTTACATCTCCACTTTGAGAGTCGTGTACGGAGTATGAGAAGTCGTAACGAGCGGGAGCTTCGGGCTCAGCATACACCACCTTGGCAGCTGGAAGTAGACCAGCGTAGGCAGCAGCAGCCAGAGAAAGGATTATAGCGAACTGAAATAGGAAGAATATCAAATTATTAACCTTACCGTGTAAATCTTACAGTGTGATAAGAATATACAGTAAAAATTATAAACATTTTAAAGAGTTGCAACCTAACGAATTTTTTTAAATGCAAATTTAGTTTTAAAATATGAAGAGTGTATGTCACTTAACATCTATGATGTAACACCTTTAATTTAATAAGTTGTAATAGCGGTATGTGCAGTAACTCACTTTAGCGACCATTTTTGTAAGTAAAACTCTCTGTTGTTGTTAGTTTCAATATCAGTGCTTGACTGTAATGTATGTATGACCTGGTACGGTTTTTATACACGAATTGTCACCTAAATTGTGACTAGTTTTTGACAAATTATAGGCCCGGAGCAATGCGAATATTTTAGCATCTACTGAAAGATGAAGGTTAGACAGATATTCATACATATACATAGATGTACGTATTATATATATGCAGAGTTTCAGCTCATGACGAATAAGATGTCATCGAGCAAGTCACTATCATTGAAACACTGAAAGTGAGCATTTTAATTAAAAAAATATCTTCTTAATTTTGAAGCCATTGGGAGTATTTGAAAACTGAATGCAGTTATTGCATAGTTTTTTGTTTTAAATGTGAAAGTTAAACAATCATCTACCAACCATCATATCTTTACAAATCCCAAGATATTTTTAATATTTTGGACATTTGATTCACAACGCTATTTAATCCTAAACTAAGCAGAGCTTTTAGTATGTTTATTATATAATTGTTATAAATACATAAGTTTTGTTTTTTCTTTTCTTTTAACATATAACACATAGAAAACACTCAACATCCGAGACAAATATTTGCAGATCATACAAACATTTGGTCTGACTCGGAAACCCAAACCGACACCTCAAGCACAGCAATCGCTACGCTGTCGCTACCATAGCGTCACTGAGACAGTAAAATGGTTTGGGGTAGGCTACTCGTTCAACTGAATTTACCTGAATAACAATTTTCTACGGAACCTTGCAAACCTAAAAATGAACTGAATTTGAAGGTTAAACTAGTTGTCAGTATATTTGAGGACACTAACTTCCCATTATAGGATCGATAGCTTAACATCCTCTCATACTCATGAAACAAGTTAAACATTATAAATGCTAATTTGAAAAATAGTTTCATGAAAGTATGTAATTTGTTTAATCCTTGTGTCAGCAAATTGTTTGTTGGCTTTAACGTTTCAGTGGCAAATTTACATATTAGCTGCCAGTAGGACATAAAAATTTGCCGTCTCTTACTCCTGCAATTCAATAACCATTTTTACGTGAAGCCGTCATAGTCTAGTGTGAAGTTTGTTAAAATCGAGCTGGAAGATAAAGCTACATGATTGTTGAAGTGGCCCACCACCTCTCCCAAGTGTTGGGGGCGACAATTGTCTGAATTGTGGCTCAACGACGTTGTTGCCATAATTTCACGGATTTACAAATGTTTTTTTTTATAGGCGGCAATCGAGCACACGTATCGTTTGATGGTAAGCAGTTACCGCCGCCGATAGACACCCGCAAAACCAGAAGCGTCACATGTGCGTTGCCAGCCTTTGGGGGATATGGTGGGGAATATGACCAGGACTCCAGTTCTCAAGTTCTCTCAGTTCTCCCGTGTGTGCTGAGTGGAGTCATCGGAGTATCTGACGCCCGCCAATGGTGTGTTATTTAAATAAAAACATTTTACAATATACTGGCACGAAACGAAACGATAAGAAAACACAATGAACAATCGTATAAAAATAATGGATTCCTAATTCAATGGTAATATTTTATTTTATTTATTTTTAATTGCAATAGTATTTATGGCTAGACTAAGCGTATTGTTAAGGCGCTCATAGCCCAGTTGTACTCGGTGATTAGAAACAAGCACCGAGTGTAAGCAATGAGGGCGTGGTCAGTACCTGGATATCCACCCAGGACCGCTGGAGGCATAATACCATGAGCGTCTCCGTGATACGGAGGTCACGTTAAGCAGTCGATCCCAGTTGTAATCATAGGATAAAAGTCGTGAAGATTAGTTGGAGGTCTTTGGGTAGCTTAAACATCCAACGGCAATATTGCGTAGCCTCAACGTAGTCTTACCAGTCCCCGACACTCACTCGGCCATCATGGGGACGGAAGGCCTTAAACTTCTTCTGAGAGGAGATCCAAGCCCAGCAGTGGGAAATTATGGGTTGTTGATAACTGTGGATTAAGTTAATTCGTCATCTAAAAAACTTACAATTGTTTGAATTTATGGCAATATGAAAGCTAGGACAATTGTTTAATTAAATGAACAGTTAGTTATTTTGTTGTTGTTTGGTTTACTAATTGATTGATGAATACGTATCTTTATATTATTTTATTTTGATTGATAAAACTCTATTAAGGGATGACGGTAGGTAGATTGTTTGCCATACGACATATTTAAAAAAAATAATTACATAAATAATCAGTGCAGTTCAAAATAATTTATTGGTAACCGTTAAATAAGTAAAATGGTTTTAATAAACTAATAACATATTAAGGCGTTTAGTGGTAATACGAGATGGCAGGAGACGAGTAGGCAAATTTGCTGACTGGAGCAGCGGAGTATGCGATCTTGGCAACGGGTGCAGCGTAGGTGACCTTAGCGACAGGAGCAGCGTAGGCAACCTTTGCGACGGGTGCAGAGTATGCAACCTTGGCGATGGGTGCAGCGTAGGTGACCTTGGCGATGGGTGCAGCGTAGGCGACCTTGGCGATGGGAGCAGAGTAGGCAATTTTAGCGGGGGATCCCTCGTAGCGCACGATAGCGTTGAAGCCCTGGTGTTCGTCAGCGATGTATTCGACGATGCGCTGTACACCGTCAGGTTGCACCAAAGAGTAGGAGCCGCGCACAGAGTCACCATCACGAGACTCCTGCTGTTCTTTTACATCTCCGCTTTGAGAGTCGTGTACGGAATATGAGAAATCGTAACGAGCGGGAGCTTCGGGCTCAGCGTACACTACCTTGGCAGCTGGGAGCAAACCAGCGTAGGCGGTAGCAGCCAGAGACAGGAGGATGGCGAACTGAAAAATTAAGGGAACCTTGAAATTTTACACACCCTGGTTGAAGTCAAATAACACATTATCAATTTTTTATACGGTGTTGAAATTTTCTAACACTTGTGTTTTAAGCCGATTCTTTTGTTGTTATCTTAAGAATTAAATTATATTTAGATATACTTCTTTCTAAAAGTTAGTAACTCACTTTAGCGACCATTTTGGTTGGTTTATTGGTTTTCTCTGTTGTGGTTGAATTCAGTATCTATGTTCGACTGTAATGACTGTATGATCTGATACAGTTTTTATACCTGAATTGTCAACTACAGTGTGATTAGTTTGTGATTAATTACAAGCCCGGAGCGATGCTAAATAAATTTTGCATTGAATAGGAGGTGAAGGCCGGGTGTAAAATTAAATGTACAATATTCGACCCTCAGATTAGCAAAAGTGGAGACAGAAATCTATAGACTAAATTTTGTGCTACGGGTGAGTTATGATTGCCATAGAACTAATGTGCTATTGAATTAGGGAATATTACAGTATTTCCCTGAAATAAAAAAATATAAATAACTATTACATATTGATCTTTCTAAGTAATCGGTGCATTTAAGAAGTAAATTATGTAATTAAGTTGTGTAAACCCTTACTAAACCATCTTTGTAGTAAATGAAATGACATATTTATTTTTAGATCTTATTGAGCAGACGTTAAAAGAGCAGTTGGGTGTTCCGATGGCTTATAGACTAATACTACTCCTTCCTATGGAAACCTACAACTTAAGGTACGCGATTTCGTTAGCGGCCTATGAGACGAGTCAAGTTTTTTTACGTCAACTCTCGTACTAGTACCATTCCTGTGTTTTAATTTTGACTCGGAACAACAATTTGTTGATCACATAAAGTGTGGTCCCCTATTAAGTTTAAACTCACTACATTCAAGCCACCCGTGGAGGTAATGAGAAGGGAGGAGGGACTGTCTTGTTGGTTCTCCGATAGCCTAAAAATTCAAATAATAGAACCAATGATAATCGGAAGCCTAATCATTTATTAACACCGGTTCTAATAAATAGCAATAACGTGTATCATACATTACTAATGTTATTACTATGAGTATGTTCATATCAGCAGTACACTAAGTGCGGTATAACCCGCAACCATGGAAACTCCTATGACTTTTCCATTACGAGTTTGGTTGAATGATAATACCTATTTACTCCTGTAGATTAGAGTGTAATAAAGTTGATAAAATATTGATTTTTTTTTCTTTTTTTTATATATTTAAGCTGCCAAAATGACTCTGCCCTGCCTGATGGAAAGCATGAGCAGAATCCAAGAGTGGTGGTCACCATCCTCAATGCGAAAAAGAACAATGCAGCATGGTGACCCAAACTATGGCAGCCTGGGGGAAGGTGGATGGTGAGGGGGATAGGGTGCGTTGGATTGGGGTATGGGCCTCCGGTATCCTCACTCACTCGATGAAACACAGCGTAAGCACTGTTTTACACCGGTTTTCTGTGAGGCCGTGGTATCACTCCGGTCGAGCAGGCCCATTCATGCCGAAGCGTGGCTCAGCTTCGGTAAAGAGCTTTGGAAGTGACCTAGTAAATAAACGTGTACTATAAAAATAAGTATTGAAATATGCATGTTACGAGTTACGCTTGAAGGCGAGCAGGGGAAATGAACCGAGCCAAATATTTATTGAACTCAATTCATTCAATATTATTAGTATCACAATATATCATTTAGTGGCTTTTAGGTCGATAAAATCGGTAATAGGTGTACCGATCCTCTGATACTTTTTGGTTCAGCTATTTCTGCCAATGGCAAGTATTTCAAGTCTTCAATTCTAAGTCTTCGAGTCTTCAAGTCTTCGTCGTGATGGAATTATGAATGATAAAAAATATAAAAAAATGTGGATGACATGAAATGGGGACCGTCTTTCGCAAAAACAAAAAACGATCCTCTACCGAAGATCTTCTTCTTTTGATGATATGGCAATCAGTCGGATCAGCTATTTCTGCCAATGTCAAGTATTTCAAGTCTTCAATTCTAAGTCTTCGAGTCTTCAAGTCATCGTCATGATGGAATTAATGATAAAAAATATAAAAAATGTGGATGACATGAAATGGGGACCGTCTTTCGCAAAAACAAAAAACGATCCTCTACCGAAGATCTTCGGTCATCTAACACATAACGTCATCTAGTTCAAACTACGCAGAGCTTGTATCACGGGTACTGACAACTGACATAAATATATATTTAATATATTTTTTTTAAATATTTTTGTATACTAACCAAATAGTGAATATGTAGGTAAAATACTATACCTTTTGTTTTGTTAGTGGCTTCAGTGAAGGGGTGACTTGGTGACCCTAGGAACCTGTAAGACGTATAACTATCAAGATCAGTGACGATCTATGTATTCGTTCGTTGATTACATATATTAATTACCCGACTGCGAAAGAAGGAGAGTTATGTTTTTCGAGTATATGCATGTTTGTATATTTCTTTGGCACGCCCTAGAGCTTAAACGGTTCGTCGTATATTTATGTGAGTGTTGTCAATAGATTCGTCTTAGTCGTGAGAGTGATACAGGGTACATCAAAATAAAAACAAAAAAAATTAGGAAATTTTGGAGCAAAAAAAAATTAGGGAAGTAATCTTAAAAAAATACATCGGGTGTGGTAAAGTGGGATTACGATTATATATAACTTATAGATTATATATATGATATTGACACAGTTAAATATATTTAGAATTTATAAAAACAAAATCTTCAAAACCAACATGTTCTTGCAAATGTCAATTTCAAAATAATATTTCCTTTAATTATCATCACTACCTATTGCGGAACGAAGACATCCCCTTAAGGAGTATCAACGATACCGAGCTCGGACAATACGTATCCATCCACTGCTAGTAATTTTCCTAAAGGCGTCGATTCATCGTGCATTGACGGTCAAGAGCAACCTATACCCATGAGGTATACACTACCTACAAAACACAGGTGGCCCGAGGTAAGTAGGGGTCCCAGGGTTTTCCTTTCTAGGGTGCACCTGGTTTCCCGGCTTCTAGTACCCGAGACCACCACGGTCGACATAACCGCCGTCGGTGGTATCCGCAGGGATTTCCCTACTCTATGTTTGTATAATCACGGTATACAAACATACAAGGATATTATTTGATATGAATTTCTTAAATTAATAATTTAAGGTTACTAATGGCCATAAAAGAATGTTCCAATAAAAGACTTAGATCCAGGCGGCGGAGACCGTGATTAGACAAACATAGAGTAAAGAAATCCCAGCGGACCACTTTTAAAATGCATTTAAAAGATGCATTTTAAAAATTACGGAGAGATCTCTCTTATTTTTACCAGGAGGTAATAGTTGGATCTGAAATTTAATTTTTGATATCTCGATATGGGCTGTAAGATATCTGTGGAAACAATATACTAAAATGTTTATTTTCCATAAAATATTGAGGTGCGAAGACTGCAAAGAAGATACGTGGTTTGTAATAAAAGGCGTCGGATCAGGGCACAAGAAATAAATCTGTTTATAAAATGTCATGCCGCGTACCTGCCGATTTTTTTAACAAATATTTAGCAATTGAGCCCATATTTGTGATGTTAGATTTGGATATGTAAGTTTTTTTTTATTTATTTATCTTTATTGTACAGGCAACTTTTATACGGATAATTTGGTGACATTAATAAGGGTACCAGTAGTAGGGTGCACAAATTTCAGATCTGTTCAAATGTGAATATTTACAAAAAAACACCAAATTCAAAATATTTAACCTTCATATATAAAAACACATCTACTCATACTAGTCATATAGATATACATATACATAAATACATACACAGACTTAATATATATATACTATAAACAAGGTATTACAATCAAAGATAATAATCCTTCACTAACTTTTTAAATACAGGCAAGGTTTTAGTATGACGGATCGTTTCAGGTAAATCGTTCCAGAGTCTTACTGCTGTAACTGTCTGTAAACTGGGTGGAATGTTTTGGCTTTGCTAGTTTCAAATTCTCTGATGATCTCAGGTCCCTACAATGAGTGTTGTATAAGAACTAAAAGCGTTTTTCAAGATAAGATGGAGTGTGAGTATGAAACAGAATACTGTATAAAAGAGAAATAATGTGTAAGTTATTTTACTATCGTTTACAAATCGGCGTGTGTCTGAACTTATGTAGCTATACGTACGAATTCGCAACCACGGCATATATTAAAAGTCAATGTAGGTGTAATAATTTTTTTGATTGATTTTCTCCTATTCACAAATTTGAGACTGCGTATTATAATACACAGGCGCAAATTTGTGGAATACGTATGTGATGGTAATGGTATATCTTGACTAGGAACGTGTATGCAAGTTAAATTTTGTGTTGTAAATAAACGAAAAAACAACTTCAGTTCATAAATAATTTATTAGCAACTATTTTAAATAAGTCAGGTATTCAGGTGACATAACAACTTTGCTCTAGTGGTGGTAAGAGATGGCAGGAGAGGCGTAGCTTACATGGGCGACAGGGGCGGCGTAGGCAACCTTTGCGATGGGGGCAGCGTATGCCACCTTAGCGACGGGTGCAGCGTATGCCACCTTAGCGACGGGGGCAGCGTAGGCGACGGGAGCGGCATAGGCGACCTTGGCAATGGGGGCAGCGTAGGCAACCTTTGCGGGTGCAGGGTGGACTGGAGTACCCTCGTAGCGCACGATAGCGTTAAAACCCTGGTGGTCATCAGCGGTGTATTCAACGATGCGGTGCACACCGTCAGGTTGCACTAAGGAGTAGGAGCCGTGCACGGCGTCACCAGCACGAGACTCCTGCTGTTGTTTGACATCTCCACTGTGGTCGTCGTGTACGGAGTACGAGAAATCATAATGAGCAGGAGCTTCAGGTTCAGCGTACACCACCTTGGCAGCTGGTAGCAAACCAGCGTACGCAGCCGCAGCCAGAGAAAGGACGATTACGAACTGAAATCAGAGAGTTGTTGTTTTGTAAACACCAAATATATAGATTATTTTGCATATTACAATAAAATTTTGGTTTGGTTTTTATTGGATAAATTATTTTTCATTTCACAATTTTCACTTCGATAAAAAAAAAGATTTTAAATCTGACTCACTTTAGCAACCATTTTTGTTAGTTTAAAATGTAGCTCCGATTGTATTTATTTCATTACCAGTGCTCGACTGTACTGAATGTATGATCTGGTACAGTTTTTATAGTTGAATTGTCACCTACGCTTGAACCGGTTGGTGACATACGAGCTAGCCCGAAGGTATGTCGAATAAGTTTTACAATGGCTGAGAGGTGAAGGTCGGGTGTGTGGTATGTTATATATTAAGTGGACTTGATTTGACCTTCAGATTAGCACCTGCAGAGATATCATGATCAGCGGTCGAGTTGCAATTGTGTGCAATAAATTAAAACTGAAAAGTTTTTTGTAGGTTGAACACTCTAATCTCAGAAAGTATTGGTATACTTTTAAAATTCTATCACTGTTAGATACCTATACATCATCACGCATCACGTGAAGTATCAATGAAAAATGTAAATGTAAACACGTGAAAAAAATTTTTTGTGAAACTTTAGTTTACTAGTAAACAATCTATTGAAGAGCTGTGCCTCATTAAAATTTCTACAAAAAAGTTCCAGATACCATATGCCTATCTTTTATGGTTGGCTCTTAACCTTTTGTATGATAAACAAATTTGTTCACAATCACGCAGTTATAACTTTACGCTACGAGCAATAGGAAGCGCGGATGAGGTTGCGTGGGTAGGCTAATATATTACAAAATAATTGTTTTGCAACGATTCTCCTATTTTTTATTGAGAGGAGAAGGTACAAGCTTCTCCGTTGTAAAAATAGTTTTAGGTTGGTTTTCACATAATATTGGGATCATAAAGCCATAGATCGAACTAAGTGGCGTGAAATTGGAGAGGACAGTGGATTGCGATAGGCTGATGATGATGAATATTGGGGTGCTCTTTATTCTGTTTATTTAACAGCTAAGTTTATGATTGTTGACTGTCAGGAAATTGTATATTTAAATCGAGGATTGAAAATATTAGAGGTACCTTATCATTACATTAAATCGTTAGATAACTATATCTAGTCTAGCATGGGCGTACCTAGGTTTGGGCAGGGTGGAGCGCTTCCCCCTACTGTATAGTTACGTTGGGTCCAGTTAGACCCTGAATTGAAATGTTTCTTTTCGTTCTTTGCGCGAAGCAAAACCTTTAATACAATCGTCAATGACAGTAAACGAACTTGTCGACCTCTGTTTAATCATGCATGAAAACTAGTCATTTTTCATAGGAACAGTGTGTTGGAAGCACGAAATAACTGAAATTTACCTACCTATTACACAATTTACGGGCGAGGGGGGTTTACCAGTAACCTCATTCACTTCGTACCAATAATATTAATAATAAATCGTACTAAAAATAAAATAATAATAATAATAATAACTGTTTTTTATTTTATCATCACAGATGCATACAGTACAGTGTGTACAGTACAGTACAGTTCTTATCTTAAACACATTTACAAAAAGAAATAGATTACACACACATATATAGGCAACATATATAAATTTATATACAAATATATATATATATATTTGTATATAAATTTGTTGCTGCTCTAAAAAGTATATACTTTACAACATGTATACTTTACTCACATATATTTACATGTCACATTCATACATTGGGATTGAAAAATTTAGTTAGCGTGCTATCGTTTTGATAATTCTAATATATTATTTAGAAAGAGCTTGTGTACCTTCTTTTTAAATGCAAAACGGTTAGTGGACTTCCTAATTTTAAGCGGGAGCGCATTCCAGAGTAGTACCGACCAGGTATGTATGGATTCTAAGTCTTTACTGACTTTGTCAACGGCCTGTGCTATGCCCTCTACCCTTGCCTGTGAATATAGATGCAGATTATCAGTATACAGGTGATCCGTCAAGTGACACCGAATATGTTGTGTGATGAGATTAATAAATATTGCGAAGAGGAGATAATATACCGCGTTGAGGGACGCTAGTATAGAGGTCGCACCAACTCGATGACATCTTCAACTCGAACACACTGCGCAGCGCTTTATTTATTAATAAAGCGCTGCGAGACCGGAGTCTATACTAGGTCACCCCTGTGTTTCAGACCTCCAGGCCCCATCCCGAACATATAGAACTTTACACGCACGCACGCAGAGAATAAAGCCAGTAAAATACAATAGAAAAGAGTAGAGTATGCATGTTTGTATATATATGTATGAATGAGAATGTCTGTGTTATTTTTTTACGGTATAGGCAGCAAACGAGCATACGTATCACCTGATGGTAAGCGATTACCGCCGGCCATGGACACCTGTAACACCAGAGGCGTCACAAGTGCGTTGCCGGCCTTTGGGGGATAGTGAGAAGGATGGTGGAATGGGTTAGTGTATGTGCCTCTGGTATCCTCACTCACTCGATGAAACACAGCGCTAGCCCTTTTTCACACCAGTTTTCTGTGAGGCCGTAGTATCATTCCGGTCGAGCCAACCCATTTATACCGAAGGGTGGCTCTCCTACGTTAATCTGTGATTAAGTAGTGGTTGAGCTTATGTACGTGTTTGAATGAATGTGTCTGTTTATGTGTGAGTGAATGCTATGAATGAATATTATAGGCTGTTGATGATAATATTTCCTTAGTAAGCTCTAAAACCTAAATAATTGTATAGATTGATGCGTTAGATTTGTCATAATTGTGAGAGTAACAGTAAAAAATAAGTCATACTTACTACTTTAATTATGAAAGTGATATTATTCATATGTTATGGTAGTTGTTAATACAACTAATAAAATAATTTTTACTTATTATTACTATCCAGTACGTATAATAAATAAATAGAAATTAATATTACTGGTTTGTAAACTTTTCATGTAATCTTCTGATTTTTTCAATAATTAGTGTTGCCTGGAAGAGATTACTTTTGGCAATAAGGCCGCCCTTTGTACACTCCGTCTCACATTTTATGTACTCTCTTCTAACTGAAATATTATAGTGTTCTAATAAAGAGTTTTCTATCTATCTATCTATCTAGGGTATTCAAAGATTTATTTTTGACTGAAATTCTGACTGCCACGCAAAAGCTATCATAGTATCAGTGGTTGTTATTTTGAATATTTTTGTCCAATCTGGTCCCCTTTCTATAAGGTTCATACAAATGCCATTGAGAGTTTGCAGCGGCACTGTCTGAGATACATCTCCCGCAAATTTGGTTATAAATAAATATTTCAGATATCTAAACACACAATGCCATCTAGTCCCAAGCTAAGCAGAGCTTGTGTTGTTAGACAATTGATATTAATACTTTACGTATATACTTTTTATTTAAATACATACTTAATATACATAGAAAACACTCAAACTTCAAAACAAATATTTGCAGTTCACACAAATATTTGGTTCGACCCGGAAATCGAAACCGAGAGAGACCTCAAGCACAGCAGTCGCATACGCTACCACTGCGACACCGAGGTATGATAGATCATTGCAAAATTATGGTGCCAGGTCGGTTGAGTTCAACATGATTTCCCTTCAGGCTTGTCGTAGAAAGTATGATCTTCTTTGCCTTCATTCACTCCACCATCGGTGCACCGGGTTTGCTGTCTGCAGTCTCTATTAACATCAGGCACAGGTCACGCAATCCTTCTTTATTTTTAATACAAGTTTTCCACAATAATACCTCTTTCTTTGATCCTATCGTGAGAATGTGTCGTACATAATAATAATAATAATAATAATAATAATAGCCTTTTATTCCTAAACTTAGGGTTATAAGAGGTCCCTAAGTTCGGTGTGCCTTTTGGCATAGGCCTCCTCCAATTCCTTCCAGTGGATTCTGTCCCTTGCTACTCTCAACCAGAATGGTCCCGCTGTCTGCTTCAAGTCGTCTTCCCATCTCCTGACTTGACGACCTCTACCCCTCTTGCCGTCTCTTGGTTGCCAAAGGGTAACTTGCTTGCTCCATTTGTTAATGGGGTGGCGTAGCATATGTCCAGCCCATCTCCATTTTTGGACGTCTATCCTGGTAAGAATGTCTGTGAGTTGTGTCGTACATACAACAAACTAAATCGCGGTGAAGACGTGGATATATTTAATAGGAGATGATTCTCCCAATACACGAGTGTCATCACATATATAATTCTTTGTTCTATTTTGATGTGCTTTTCACTTTTGTATAATATTATTTTATTTTCTTTCATAAATAATAATTTTATAGTCAATTATCCGTGGGAACTGTTTATACTTTGCCTGTACTCATGTTGTATATGCTATATTTGGGTTACTGTCTAGACGTATTTGTTCCTGTCTCCTAAGGTTTAACATGTACGTGCAGTGATCTGTAACCATAACCTTCGTAAATAAGTACCTAAATAAATAGTCATGTGGCTAATTGCTTAGCAATTATTTTTGAAAATCGCCTACAATAGCAATTACGAGGAAGAGATTCTTCTTGATAATTTTGTCAGCTGAACCGAAATCTCATAAAGGAAATTCCAATAGTTTTAGGTTTCATTATTTTAAGTTAGATAAGACTGTTGTTTACACTCTAAATTACCTCTTTCTGCAAGTGGAATGGTTGGATTTCTAGTAATTCCATTAATACTAAGATGTAGGGGTTCTTAACATATATCCTTATCAATATTATGAATGCGAAAGTAACTCTGTCTGTCACGCTTTCACTCCAAAACTACTGAACCGATTAAAAAAGAGCGTACTCTAGAGTTGCGTGTGTCTACGGGCGGAGTAATCGTTTACCATCAGGGGAAAGGTTTGCTCGATTGACCCATAAAATAAATAAAAATGAAATTTGGTATACAGTTCCTTAAAAAGGACATAGGCTACATATTAATGCAAAAAAATAGGTTGTGGCTTTAAAAGTGGGGGATGAAAGTTGTATAAATACTACACAAAGTCACTATCACACGCGGTATATAGGTTATAGGTTCATGAGATAGGTTATCCTATTAGTTAAGCCGTTTTGCCATCACTCTATTCCCTATAAATCAGCGACCTTAGAAGTAAGGATCTAATAATTTTCATAAAGTTTATGTCTTGTCTGTTCTTTTTGATTTAAGCTGTTCTGTCATCTCAAGGCAACCTTTCAAATATTGCTAGCGTATTAATCACAACTGGGAACGTGTATACTAGTTATGTCTTAAGTTGTCAATAAACGAGTGAATAATTTCAGTTCATGAATAATTTATTAGCAACTAGTTATTTAAAATATCCAGATCTCCTGGCTAAATTAACTTTAGTCGGTTTAATTTTTGGTTTAGTGGTGGTAAGAAATGGCAGGAGATGCGTAGCTAACGTGGGCAACGGGGGCGGGAGCGTAGGCGACTTTCGCAACAGGGGCAGCGTACGCTACCTTGGCGACGGGTGCAGCGTAGGCAACGGGAGCGGCGTAGGCAACCTTAGCGGGAGCGGGGCGGACTGGAGTACCCTCGTAGCGCACAACAGCGTTAAAGCCCTGGTGGTCATCAGCGGTGTATTCGACAATACGGTGTACTCCGTCAGGCTGCACTAAGGAGTAGGAGCCGTGTACGGCGTCACCGGCACGAGATTCCTGCTGTTGTTTCACATCTCCACTGTGGTCGTCGTGTACGGAGTATGAGAAGTCATAATGAGCGGGAGCTTCAGGCTCAGCGTACACCACCTTGGCAGCTGGGAGTAGGCCGGCGTAGGCAACAGCGGCCAGGGAAAGAATGATGGCGAACTAAAATAAAAGTTTCGAATTTTTAATATGAATTTTTACATATTTCCAGTGGTCGCAATTCATCTATAAACTTTTAGCTTTCTGCACTCCTTCTCTTAAACATGAAGTATTACTTAAATGTTTAATATGTTTATTAAGCACGAGTATTTGTATATGAACTAAAACCAAATGCTAAGTTTCCCGTGGCAAAGAAGGTTCGACTAAATAAATATGCTCATACGATTATTTTTACTTACTTTAGCGACCATGTTTACTAAATTTAATTAGGCTTGTTGTTTGTAATTTCAGTAGCAGTGTGCGAATGTAATGCAATTCTTAAATGAGACAGTTTTTATACATGAATTATCATGTGCAGTGGAACTGGTATGTGACATAGGCCCGGAGCGATGCTGAATCAGTTTCACAATGATTGAGAGGTAGAGGTCGTGTATGATTTGACCTACAGTTTAGTGGCTTAAGACGGCTTTGTTGGTGTTATGGGCAATTACTTAGAATTTACATTTACACGTGGTTTTGCTCGGTGTTCAAAACCAGTAATAATCATTTTTTTATTAATAAGGTTAATCTGTAGAATTGTTAATGCACTGCATTAATTATATATTCATATTTAAAAATTTTTTAACTTAAATGTCGATGAACCATAAACTTTGATGTAATGTAATATGATGAGAACGAAAGTAAAGGAGTTTTATTAAAAATAGAGCGTAAATGGCAATTTAAAAAAAAAACAATATAAAAATTTTGATCTTTATATTTTACATAAGTTCAGTGGAACATCCTAGTTCTTCTCCATGAATGTTAAGGTGGAGTACCTTCACGTTCGTGTTTTTTTCGACCACCAAAGATAATGCGTCCATTACTTAATGTTTGAATTGAGAGGAGAGCAATTTTTATGGCTGTATTTTTTTGAATGACCTCTAATACCATAGCTTCACATGCTTAGCTGTAGGTGTCGCTCCGGTATCGATTGATCTGTACGACCTTCAACTTGTAATTGTAAAATTGACACCGTGGGTTAACATGTCCCCAACCGGTCTAAGCTACATGACAGATCACGTATAAAAACTACATTAGTTCTTAAAAAGATAACAGTTGTTCACTGATACCGAAAGTTACAACAGCAAGGCTAAACTTAATTTGCAAAAATGGTCGCTAAAGTAAGTTTCTTTTTTAAACTGATGCTTTATATAAACTAAACTTAATTGAATGCAATAAGCGAATAGTGAATAGTTTTTTTGAAAATGAATCGTAACATTTCCTTTCTTTTTAAATGACACGTTTATTGTTAATAAAATGTCCATGTTATTTAGAATCATATTCTCTTATTTCAGTTCGTCATCGTGCTTTCCCTAGCTGCCGCTGCCTACGCTGGTCTACTCCCTGCTGCCAAGGTGGTGTACGCTGAGCCAGAAGCTCCAGCTCATTACGACTTCTCTTACTCTGTACACGACGACCACAGTGGAGATGTGAAACAGCAACAAGAGTCTCGTGCTGGTGACGCCGTACACGGCTCCTACTCCTTAGTACAGCCTGACGGTGTACACCGTATCGTCGAATACACCGCTGATGACCACCAAGGCTTTAATGCTATCGTGCGCTACGAGGGTACGCCTGTCCACCCCGCCCCGGCTAAGGTAGCTTACGCTGCCCCCGTTGCCAAGGTCGCCTATGCCTCTCCAGTCGCATACGCTGCACCCGTCGCCAAGCTGGCATACGCTGCACCCGTCGCCAAGCTGGCATACGCTGCTCCCGTCGCCAAGGTAGCCTATACCGCTCCCATCGCGAAAGTCGCCTATGCCAGCGCTCCAGTCAGCCACGTTACATACTCATCTCCTGCCATTGCTTACCACCACTAGACCAAAGTTGTTATTTAGTTACGAGAGCTATTTTATTTAATTAAATAGTTGCTAATAAATTATTTATTTTTGAATTGAAATGTCTTATTACTTTGATTACAACCTGGAAATCATGATCATGATATAGTTTATTTATTTATTTTAGGCTTACAACAAGAAATGCCTATATCCTACATGCTAGATTTATTACAAAAAATTAAATTTTTGTGTTGTGTGCTGTGTCAATCACAACATAGAGATTACAAAAATAAAAATTATTTGTGCAAAAAGTAGTAAATTAGTGGCAGTTAAATATATTACTTAACACACACACACACACATACGTGGATACATACACACATACACACATATATTTACATTTATATTTAATAGCAGGTAGGTTTGTCATTAATTAAACATTGTTTTGAATGCGCCATACTGTTAGACAAGATGTCTATGTCCCCTGAAGGAACAGAAATTGCGTCGTGAATAAATCTCGAGAAGCAAGCACCAATTGTTAGTATAACTAACAGTTGGTGCTTGTTTCTCGAGATTTATTCGGGCTCATTTACCCTAAATGGCGAGGGTATCGTAGGACTCAACGAGGATATGGGGGGACATTTAGCTGATTTTGCTGAGGGAACAGTCAATGTGACCATGGAACAGCATGAATAAGAATACAAGGTCAGCGATTGTACCACAGGACTTCAGAGATATAAGTTCTAGTATCCACATGATGGGGTGGAAACCGCTGTCACGTAGGTCGATGGCTAAAAGAGGCGGTATGGATCAGTTCGAACGATTCCTCGGAGCACTTCCCATAGTAAATGCGATAGAAGATGCATAGTGAGAAATATGTGCGTACAAATCTTATCATCTCATAAGGATATGAGAAGATATGATTTGTATACATTATAAAAAGAATACATTAAAAATAATATAAAAATTGGAAATAATTAAAAATCTTAAAGATTAGTAAGAAAGGATGGCAAAAAATATAAACAGCTGCTCGATGCTGACAGCTGAGGACAAGGTCGCATACCCGTAACTTAACTGGTCGTTACCGGGAATTCCGAGTAAGATTTGAGAGGAATCATTATTTTTAGCTGTGCTTGTCGGGTGTTTAATATGTAAAATGTGCTATAAGTTTTTCAATAAGGCTTAGCTACTAGTGGCTATTTGTCAATTTGAGACAAAAAGAACTTGGGCTAAATAGCGTCCACTATTAGAAAAAGTCGTGTTGGCAATGATGACAAATTGTTTTTCTTTTAACAAGCTTTAATTTAGTTTCACATGTACCGATGTTCATCTATAATTAAATGATGCAAGTTGAACCACTTCCCGATTTCCGATTGAGCTAAAATTTGAAATATACCTTTAGTTCTGATGACAATGCCATTACATATAATCGGTATTATTATTAACATAAAATGACCACCGTGACAAAATAGTGCGTACATAAACCTGAAATTATTTTTATCTAGAAAGAATTATTTTTACTTTCATTAAAATAAAATATATAGAACTAGCTTTTGCCTGCTTTTGCATTCAAGAACTCGTTTACCTCAACGGTTGTCGGTTCTTCGGCTAATGTGGCAAGCCCACTGCCACTTCAGCTTGCCAATCCTGTAGGCTATGTCGACGACCCTGGTTCTTTGTCGGATCACCTCGCTTCTGATGTGATCTCTTAGAGAAACGCCGGGCATAGTAATCCTACATGGGACAACACTTTGATGTGCTAAATTATTGTTCTAAGTCTGGGTGTACTCTGTGTTTGTTTCATGTATGTTTGTAAAGATCCCCACGACACAGGAATTTATATTCCTAAGGCGGGAGATGTCTTCCCAAAAAAAAAACAAAAAAAATAGCCCGCTCCATAGCACGCTGAACGACAAATCAATTAAATAAACCACTTAAAAAGTTTGAAATTCCACCGTCAAGCAACCTCTATCTAGTAAATAGAATAACAACTTTTGTCATATCTTATATCACAAGTCAAAACAAATTCTTGATTCTCGAATTCGGCACAAAAGTGGTTTTTTGCACCTTTGCGGTGATTTCAGAGCTTCTTGATAACGACATTAACCTTAACATGCTTTCCTACGCACAACACCTACTTACTTGAACCAAAATTCGCTTACAATAATTGAATATAATACGGCTAGTGTGACAAGTATTAAATTATAGTAATATAAATTAATTATCTTGTCAGATTCAAGAATAGTTTATCTGAAATAAGATCAAATGACGTATGAAAAAGCATGAATTAATTTAAGACTGTATTACAAATGTACACTGCTCGCGTGCGGATCGCCGCGGGTATTTCTTATCATACGGCGGGTCTTATTTTAAGACAAGAGTTCTGCGATGAAATCTGTCTGTATGTTTGTATATCAGTTCTAAAGAAAAATAGATATAACATCGATAGAACTCCGAAATAAAGTTTCAAACCACTTGTAATGTTTTATTTGTATTGTTTTTATTTTTCAACTCAAAACTATTTTGTATGAATAGATTTGGATAATTATTTTTTTATTTTTAAATATTTTTCTTCTATTTTAAGGTTACAGAAACAAACAAATAAGGAAGAACTAACGTAGTCTTGCAAGTTCCCAACCAGCACTGGGGAAGGGTGGGGATGTATAGCCTTAGCCCTCTCCTGAGAGGAGGCACGAGTCCAGCAGTGGGACGTTATTTTTTTTATTTATAAATTAAGTAATAACATTTTTCTACTCGTTACTAATATCGCTACATCACGGTCACAACGAATTGCTTTATTTAAAGTATATTAAAAGCATTTTTTTGGCTTTATATTTATACCTCTAAAAATTACTGTATATCTTTATTTACATCATAATATACATCACACTATATTTCACATATATCACACTAATATTATTAAGGTGAAAGTAAATTAACTTGTTGAAAATGCCATATTGCGCGAATGAAAGAAGACAGGTGGGCCAAAAGGATTACAACATGGAAGGGACCTCTAGGCAAGAGAACCAGAGGCAGACCGGCGGAGAGATGGCTAGATGAAATTTTTAAAGTGGCGGGAAATGAATGGACTGATAAAGCGGCTGTTAGAACTGTTTGGAGAAAAATGGAGGAGGCCTATACTCTATAATGTTATTGTAAATTGATTTTTTATTAATGAAATAAAAGGCTAAATAAATAAATTAATTTGTTACGCTTTCACGGGAAAACTACTTTGCGAACTTGTGTCGTTATTAGAGTTGACTTCCATTCACCACATATACCTATGCTTGCTGACGTCCACTGCCGAAAGTCTTTAAATGTCAATACTCACTCCTGAATATTTGTCCATGTCTTAATACCATTTATTGTGAACTTAATGATATTATCATCAGTATATAGGCATTATCAGCTCATCGTATAATAAATTACAGTGCAATAATGAACAATGTGTATACCGTCGTAGTTATTTTCAAATATTTAGTTATTTTTAAAGTTACGCACGCAAGAAAAGTTATCAAGTATTTAATACCCGCACCCGTGTCTATAGCTGGCTTAGGTCAGACAAAGCTGTTTCCAGATGTCTGTAGGTCGCTCACTTCGACCGACTGATCTATATGACCTTCCGATCATTGTTAAGCTTATTCAACATGGCTCTGGGCCTATATGTCACCAACCGGTTTAACTGTATGTGTCAATTCATGTATATAAACGGTACTAGATCATAAATGCATTACAGTCGTGCACTAGTATTCAATTTAACAACAGCAAACTTTAGTTTAATTCCTAAATAAAAATGGTCGCTAAAGTGAGTAACTAATTTAATAGATACTTTTTAAGAATTAATTTAATTCAATTTGAACTATTTTATTTTCAAACGATATATTTAGTGTTAACAATGTTGGTACATTACATTCATCTCTATTCTCTCTTATTTTAGTTCGTCATCGTCCTTTCCCTCGCTGCAGCTACCTACGCTGGTCTACTACCAGCTGCTAAGGTGGTATACGCGGAACCCGAAGCTCCAGCTCATTATGACTTCTCATACTCCGTACATGACGACCACAGTGGAGATGTGAAACAGCAGCAGGAATCTCGTGCTGGTGACGCTGTACACGGCTCCTACTCCTTAGTGCAACCAGACGGTGTACACCGTATTGTCGAATACACCGCTGATGACCACCAGGGCTTCAACGCTGTTGTACACTACGAGGGTACTCCTGTCCACCCCGCCCCCGCTAAGGTTGCCTACGCCGCACCCATCGCCAAGGTCGCCTACGCTGCTCCTGTCGCCAAGGTCTCCTATGCCGCTCCCATCGCCTACGCTGCCCCAGTACCCAAGGTCGCCTATGCTGCCCCAGTCGCCAAGGTCGCGTACGCCAGCGCTCCAGTCAGCCACGTTACCTACTCATCTCCTGCCATTGCTTACCACCACTAGACCAAAGTTGTTATTTAGTCACGAGAGCTATTAAAATAATAATAATAATAGTTTCTAATAAATTATTTATTTTTCAACTGAATGCTTTATTAATTTAATTATGTCCTTAAAATCATCACTAAGTAACGGCACAAAAAATAAAAACAGTTTTTAAACGCTTGTTTGAAAATACTGTACAGTTTAAATGAATGTTGTCACAATTATCATTTTCGCAGAGCTCAATGATTTTATACTTCATCAAATTATGCTCCTCTATATCTAGTATGGTATATACCTTTTAATTTAGGAACCAGAATTTCACAATATTAATCGTCTTAGTAGCGCATTTTTTTCTTTAGTATGGCAGAAGTAATTTACGATAGTATTAAATCTTGTTAGTACCGAGTCCAAGGTATGTGGATCGGATATAAAAAGGAGCTAGAACTTTGGTATCGTAACAATTTGTATTTAAATTTGATGAGCTGATTTTGACAACGGCCGAGTCTAAACGGCCAATAATGCAATGCAATAATGCACCAGTGTGTGCTCAAACACAGGTGAGCTCTCTGCTTCCTCACTCTCATTATACTTTGGGACGGTTATTCGCCACGACCAGAAAGGATCAGGCCCAGAATCGACGAGTTTACGTGTTCTTTGAGGCACGGAGGCTAAAACCCCAACTTCTAAACTCCAAGCTTCAAGCATTTCTATAATCAGACAAACTCAATAAGACTTATAATAAAAATTCTCGACCTGGGATTCGAGCCCTAGACCTAGATAATTGGCAGTTGCATACGCCAACCAATGATTCAACGAGTGAAATCGAGAGCATCAAAGAGTTTAGTTCATCTTTCTTCAATGTCTTATGCTACAAAAATGTAGAAAGTTTGTAGAGCGAGTATATCTTCGAGGCAATTTGGTTGAAATATGTTGAATAACGATATTTGACTTAATTTTTGTATATTTTTTAGGTCCTGAGCATTTATTCAAAACAAATGTTTGAATTGTGGAATATAATATAATAAGAGGACTTCTTGTATTTCCAACTCCTACAGTTTTCTTCTGATTAATTTCGTTACGTTGCTGTTTGACCTTAATCATGGGGTATAGGAGTTACAGTGGTTGGTGTGTGGGCGTGATTAGTCCCAAAATCATTAAAAGAATATAATTCTCTTTACTTAGATATTCCTAAACATTGTTATAAATTTCAACAACAAGTTTATGCTTATTGTAAATGGTAAAAGCCAAAGTCATAACAGAAATAGTGTGCGTAATACCCCGAGGTATAGCTGTTGACAATGACACAAAGGTGTAGTAGTGCAGCTAATTACATGAAATTGATCTGTGATTTGAGTACGTGAGATCCTTCGCTGCATTAAACAATACACACATGTGTTATAAAAACAACCTACAAGAATATTAGTAAGTATTAATTGAAATAAATTAATTTGATACATTTATAAACATGGAGACTAAATTTTATTCTTAACTGTAAAGAAATAAAAAGTATAAAGCTGAACACTGCCTCGGTGACGCAGTAGTAGCGTATGAGACTGCTGTTCATGAGGTCTCGGGTTCGAATTCTGGGCCGGACCAAATGTTTGTATGATCTGCAAACATTTGTTTCGGAGTTTGGATGTTTTCTATGTATAATATGTATGTATTTACAAAAAAAAGTATTTATGTATTCATATCAGTTGTCTAGTACCCATAATACAAGCTCTGCTTAGTTTGGGACTAGATGGCGTTGGGTGTTAGATGTCCGAAGTATTTACTGTCACATACACAGGTAATAGGCAAGATGACAGTAACCAAGAACCACTAAAATTATGTATTTATCTGATGAAGTGGGGTTCATAGAGTATAAAAATCGTTTTCATATTTAGAACGAGATTAATAGTTAATTAACAAAAATAAAACTACAAAATACAGCAATCCGCCATGTTAAGTTGAACACCAATCGGAGCGAGTTACTTCACCGTGTATAAAGTTCACTTTTTTCGGATATAATCGACAATCACTTCACTATTTATAAGCTATTATTGTCACTTCGGTCAAGCCGGCCCATTCATGCCGAAGCGTGACCTCCCACGGTTAACGCTTTCAAATTCTTCATACTCGGCTTAAGAGATTTCACAAATGTATTTAAAAAAATCTCCTTCCTTATCCAATGTTTTGACGAATTGTTTTCTCATATCTGACTTATGTAGTGTATATCATACCTAACTTGATATGAAGTTTTTATCATACCTAACATACCCCAATGTAAATATGCGTCCTCCAACCTTGTTAATTAAGTTCTTGGATAGTTACAGGGACAGAGGGGCACGGGGCGGGATTGATGCGCCAAATCGTTAACAAACCTAATTTTAACGAAATAACAAACGCTTCGTAATAATTATGTTCTAAAAAGTCAACGTGAAGTGTAAAATTAAAAATATAAAATAAGTTAAATTATTAAAATCAGAACTAATTCAGTAGTTTCATGAATGTATTCCAAAATTATATACTTGAAAACATAGAAATCCACAAAGATATCTAGGACAACGAAAAAAAATTTTTTTTTTGTAGAGCTGTGTTACCTATTCACCTAGTTCCATGGTTCCATATCTCAAGTGCTAACTAGTAATTAACATTAACTTTGTTATGCAAAAACGATCATAACAAATGACTTTAAATTTAAATATTATGTTTCAAAGCTACTGATGACCTTTATTTACATCTACACAAATAAATTACATTGAAGTGTCTGTTTGTAATTTCTAATTTTCACGAAATTTTCATATATACGGTACTCACATAAACAAGTAATGAATTATAAAAAAATAAATGAAACCTGACTGCGTCAATATCATATATAAAATATATAAGTTAAATATTCGTAATAACCGTTAAAAATTCTTTATTTTGATACCAAACTCGATGTATTTTGCAAATATTTTTTATTTTTAGATTACTTTTTGGCTCCAAAAATCCTTAATTGATTTTTT
Organism: Hyphantria cunea; assembly: GCA_003709505.1. NCBI lineage: Eukaryota > Metazoa > Arthropoda > Insecta > Lepidoptera > Erebidae > Hyphantria > Hyphantria cunea. The sequence continues at coordinate 12,353 of PKRV01000797.1, read as the reverse complement.
TTAATTTTGACGTACCAGCGTCACTCCCAAGACTAAGACGAATCTATTGACACCACTGACACAAAAATACTCTAGGGCGTGCCAAAGAAATATACATACATGCACACACTCGAAAAACATAACCCTCCTTCTTTCGCAGTCGGGTAAAAAGCAATTTTTACAATTTAAGTTTGTCTGTCTGTCCGTTTGTTACGGCTAATTGCTCAGGAACGGCTTGACGGGACTTTCACCGACAGGTAGCTGATGATATAAGGCTTATGATATTTTTTTAGACTAGCTTTCCCGTAATGTTACCCATGGTCGTTGTCGTACCTCGTTTAACATGTGGGGATTACGCTAATAATATATAAATAAACGCAAACGAACATATTTTAACTGATTTTTTAAGGCTTATTAAGGCAAAAGTGTTTTTATTTCTTAAATAAGTGACCATTACCAATGTACAATGTGTATGTATTTACAAAAAAAAGTATTTATGTATTTATATCAGTTGTCTAGTACTCATAATACAAGCTCTGCTTAGTTTGGGACTAGATGGCGTTGTGTGTTAGATGTCCAAAATATTTATTATTTATTTTATTTATTATGTAAATACGCGTTGAACTTGTGTTGTATTTCGAGTTGATGTGCATTCATCACATATTTCTTGATTTGATTACCTTTCATCTGTGCCTAGCGCTGTGTCAGTGTCTATAAATTATTCTTTTTTATCATTCTACATTTTATAGATACTTGTGAAAGAAAATGTTCAGTAAACTTATTAATAACAAACACTGAGTCTAATAAAATAGACGCGACAGACGTATTACATCAATTACACACTATTATCATCAGTATCATCAATGTATTAACGTGTGTAACAAAATAACTTTACAGTCGATAATATACTATAGTATAATATTATGCAAAGTTTATGATGTTGTGGCCTTATAGTTGTTTCATCAAATACTTGTTTATTTTTGCACGAAGACGCTCGTAAGTAAATATATAATAAATAAATATAAATATGTTCAGACATTTTAACACACAACGCCATCTAGTCCCAAACTAAGCAGAGCTTGTACTCTGGGTACTAGATAACTGATATTAATACTTATATACTTTTTTTTTCTTTTTGTAAATACATACATATTATACATAGAAAACACCCAAACTCCGAAACAAATATTTGCAGATCATACAAACATTTGGCCCGACTCGGGAATCGAACCCGAGACCTCTTGCTCAGCAGTCGCATTCGCCACCACTGCGCTACAGAGTCAGTAAACCGTGTGTACTGTGTTCTTGCTTATAATTCAAACGAATATCCAGCTAACATCAGGCGAAGCTGTCTCCAAATGTCTGTAGGTCACTTACATCAACCTACTGATCTACATGACCTTCGGTTCATTGTAAGACTTTAACGGCATCGCTCTGGGCCTACATGTCACCAACCGGTTCAACTGTATGTGTCAATTCATGTATATAAACGGTACCAGATCATGAATGCATTACAGTCGTGCACTAATATTAATTTCAACAACAACAAAGTTTGGATTACTTAATAAATAAAATGGTCGCTAAAGTAAGTAACTCCTTAAATGGATACGTTTTAAAAATTAATTTTAATTCAAATTGAACTATTCAGTTTTCATACAATATATTTAGAGTTAACAATGCTGACACATTACATTAATTTATATTCTTCCTTATTTTAGTTCGTCATCGTTCTTTCCCTCGCTGCAGCTGCCTGCGCTGGTCTACTCCCAGCTGCTAAGGTGGTATACGCAGAGCCCGAAGCTCCAGCTCATTACGACTTCTCTTACTCCGTACACGATGACCACAGTGGAGATGTCAAACAACAACAAGAGTCTCGTGAAGGTGATGCTGTACACGGCTCCTACTCCTTAGTGCAACCAGACGGTGTACACCGTATCGTCGAATATACCGCTGATGACCACCAAGGTTTCAACGCTGTTGTACGCTACGAGGGTACTCCTGTCCATCCTGCGCCCGCTAAGGTCGCCTACGCTGCTCCCGTAGCTAAGGTTGCCTATGCCGCTCCCGTTGCCTATGCTGCCCCCGTCGCCAAGGTCGCCTACGCTGCCCCCGTTGCCAAGGTCTCCTATGCAGCCCCCGTCTCCTATGCTGCCCCTGTAGCCAAGGTTGCCTACTCAAGCGCTCCAGTCAGCCACGTTACCTACTCATCTCCTGCCATCGCTTACCACCACTAGACCAAAGTTGTTATTTAGTTACGAGAGCTATTTTATTTAAATGAATAGTTGCTAATAAATTATTTATATTTGAACTGAAGTGATGATGTGTTTTAATTACGATATTAAACCCCTAATGATTCAATGTAGTAAATATAAAAATACTTTCACTGCGTCCAATCATGGCGAAACATTAATGGAATATATAAATGTATGTAAGGGGTTTCTTGACAAGAACAGCTTACCTAAAATCATAGGCGATTCAACTACTGACTACACACTACGTGACTCTCATTTGCCCAATGGAAAGTATGAGCAGAACCCAAGAGTAGTGGTCACCATACTGCACCATAATGCAGCATGGCGATCCACACTATGGCGGCCTATTGAGATTTGGTCCCCCGCACTCGTACTCATAAATGAAACACAAATACTGTCATTTTAGTTTGGTCTTATATGAGAAGGTTGTAACGCCCCGATTGAGCTGGCCTGTTCGTGGTGAAATTGATCTTGAAAATATAGTGGATATCAGAAAAACACTTGTAGAGATTCTGTAATATAAGAAATAGTTTTAATTTGCATTATCCTGAGATTCAGGGAATAAAATTTTTGGTTTATGATTTTATTCTAAACTGTTTACCTTCACCCCTTCTTTTTCGTGTTGAAATCCCCTCGGACACTACATCCTGGTGTCATGTTTTACTCGAACCGACTAAAACCGCATGCCTTCCCGGGCACTAGGAGCTGGGAAATCAGGTGCACCCTACAAGGGAAAACCCTGGTGCCTCGACGTACCTCGAGCCACCTACAATTTGTAGGCCCCTTACTGTGTAAAATCGCCGATGATTCTGATCCTGTCCCCAAAAGGTGGGGCACGAGCCTGCTTCTGCTAACTATAAACTTCCCCCGTTGAGCATATCTTTTTTTTCTTTTGACTTTCACCATTGACCTTCCCTGAATTTTCGGGGAATGATAAATTAAAATTTGGTAGGCATGATGACAATAACCAAGAACCACTAAAATTAAGTATTTATCTGATGAAATGGGGTTCATAGAGTATAAAAATCGTATTTATTTTAAAATTTACAGCGAGGTTAATAGTTAATTAACAAAATCAAAACCACAAAATACAGCAATCTGTTATGTTAAGTTGAATCAGTCTGAACCAATCAGAGCCAGTTACGTCACTTATGTATAAAGCTTCATTTTGTAACTTCTGTTCCTTCTGTGTCTTAAGCTATAGACATTTCCTAGTTTAAGAGACAAGGCTCAATTTTTGGAATCGCAATCTTGTAAAACTATTAGAAATTTAATTTAAAATATTGTAAACATTCATTGGGCTTATTATTTATTATTGTTGCAAATTTTTGGATCAATAAATCATTACTGTCATTATTTTGTAACTGAATCATTCGAAGATCATCAAAATTCTAAGGCAGCATACCCACAGTTTAGATTTCTAACATACATTCAGATTAACCTATTATGAAAGTTAATTCTTTAAAAGAATTTTGGTGTATGAAAATTATATAAAATACCTAATACCTTAGTAATCTAGTAAGGTATAGGCACCGGCACGTAAATTGACCAGATTTCGGCGTAGTGGGGGGTAAGTTCGTGCAACGTACACTATTGCAACAAATCAAAACAAACGAAGTCGAAGTGTAGTCGATTGACGCTCCAATCGCTTGCTCTGAACGATGCTACTACAATCTCCGCGACCCTTTATCAACCAAAGGGACTTAAAAAACGACTTCAATCAATCAATCAACAACCCATAATGTCCCAGGAGCAGTACCTATTTTGCAGAACTATTAGAATTAAAAAAAGTATTGGCTAACTTTTGCTATTTGCATATTTAATAAACATATATTCATAATTTAATATATTACCAGTATTACAATTTGACACTCAATTAGAACGTAAATGATTTGCAAGAATAATAAATACTCATAACATTGTGATAGTTTTGGAAGAAACAAGTGGTTTCCATTTTACTTAGACTCATATCAGCGCATTTCTTCAACATATTCGAGAGGTCTGTATAAATTGGCGTCGTGTGGTAAAGAAATTAAAAGTAGTTTGGTGAACCGGTGCGACAAAGGCCTTGACCGAATTCTTTTGGGTGTGGTCCAATAGGTAATATGTGTAACACGACTGGTACGAACACCGATTGATTAGTAGTGAGCTTAAGAAATTATTAGCAAGTACAAACGTGACCGAATCCCAGATATATGTTATAGATATGTGTGTTTAGCGTTGTTCTTGAATTGCGTTCTAGGACAACAAGTTTCTAATATACGTTAATAGTTTTATGGTAAGCGATGCCATCTATTAGTTTATGTAGGAATAAATTTCTCTATAAAAGAAAAGGTGTACAAATATAGAGGCGGTATATTTAGATTCTATTCAATATATTATCTACAAACAGGCTGCGGTTTGGTGAATTGTTTTTTTTTAAGTAAATAAGTCAATTATACCTATACGTACAACGGTCAATCATAAGTCGAAAGACCTGTAGAATACATAATTGGCGCCTTTTTAGATCATAGAATTCTTTTGTTCAGACCTATCTAAAAGGGAAACAACCTTAGAAAACCAATTTGTGGATCACACAAAGTATTATCTTATGTAGGATTTGTAAGGGCCTTTCAAGTGACTGCCTCTGTGACTCAGTGGTAGCGAATGCGACTGCTGTGCCATAGGTCTCGGGTTCGATTCCTGAGTCGGACCAAATGTTTGTATGATCTGCAAATATTTGTTTCGGAGTTTGGGTGTTTTCTATGTATAATATGTATGTATTTACAAAAAAAAGTATATAAGTATTAATATCAGTTGTCTAGTACCCATAGTAGAAGCTCTGTTTAGTTTGGGACTAGATGGCGTTGTGTGTTAAAATGTCTGAATATATTTATTATTTATTTATTAAGTATAGTAACTATTATAATCGCTGTAATTATTCCGATACCCTAGTATTATGGCCATAGGCTTCCTTTTGAATATTGGTAGCTTTTGGAGAAAAAATAGAGAGAGAGAATGCCTGACTCAAGAGCGGCAGGTCCAGGAAGCGGCGGCGGGACTGTATTGAGGAAGACCTGGCTACTCTGAGATAGAAATCTTGTTGGAGACGTACTGCCCTGAATAGAGATCGCTGGAGGTAAATTGTGGAAGAGGCCAAAACCCACACCGGGTTGTAGCGCCATAGGAAGAAGAAAGAGAAAAGATAGCAGACTTTTGAATACTCGCATATTTCAGTATTCACGAAATCATGAGTATTTCCGTACTTTCTGTTACACAGTAAAGGTGACCCGCTTAACATGTATCGTGTTTCACTTGCCAATTAAAAAAAAACCGGAATTAATAACGAGAAGAATGACTTTGTTCTTAAGACAAATAAAGCTTCCGAAATTATTTCAATTTTTATCATTTGCTAAGGACAACCACTGTTTTATAAAAAAATACTTCCGATTTGCTCAAATTGAACTGGTTTTGCATGAAACTACATTTTTAAAGATATATATTTGTGAATGACCTCAGCGAATCGACACTGTGATTTAACAATGTTATCAATGAGTTCTGTAGCCCTCTCAATGAATCATCTCTCTAATATCATTGAACGAAGAGGTTACTAAAGGCCAAAGCTCATCGAACTTAGTAGATCATTGATGAGTCACGTATATCTACTGAGCTCTAAACAATCCTTATTTATTTATAAATAAAACCACAATAAATAAAATAATAATACTGCTCTGATAGTCTAGTGGTTAGTGAATGAGATTTTTGAGCCAAAGATCATAGGTTCAATTCGTACACAGGAGAACTAACCTGTGTATGTCTCGGTGTAATTTTTCCATAGCATGTTTGTGTTTATAAATTAATAGATTTTATAAAATTAAAACCGCATCGAAATCGGTCCATCCGTTTGAGAGCTACGATGGCACAGACTTTGGTAAGACTACTTTGATGAACGTCCGCGTCAGAGTGATTTTTGGTATAGAATAATCTAGCTTCAAATTTCGATACTCCCGTAGACAACATAGTATTAAACAGAAATATCAGCACCCAATTGCCTGGAAAGCGGTGTGTAAGATGTCCAACACATCTTGATGAAATGTCGAATGAAATGAACGGGCGGTTGAGAGCATCATGTTATGCCGAAAAAAAAAGAGGTTGGCTATTTGAACGTGATTTGTCTAATCCAGCGACAACGGAAATTAGACGGATAATAAAGCTGGCTGATTTAGGCATAAGTACAAAATAATGTAGTTTTGGACATGGCTACTTATGTTTATTGTTGATATTATGTTTATATTGTTTGACGTCCTTATAGGACGATGTAGTCGCTCAGCGACAAAGTCCTTTTGCAAAAGCATAATAATGTTTCATGTCGGACGGGATAACCAGAGAGAAGTAAGTTGTCCATAGACTATAGTACAAAAAGCACGCAACAGCCAGTACAGATAATAAATAGAGAAATGTCGGGGTTGCACTTCAACAATTATTTGCAAATGTCTTTGACATTTTGACATTTCTTATTACTGACATTACTACCATGACCGAGTTTCAACCGACGTAAAGTAGAATATGAAGTGTATGTATCTATTAGAAAGTTCCAATTAACTTGATTTAAAGACACTCCCTGACCTCAAGTGGTATTTAAACATGAATCATCATGAACTATATTATAACTAACGTACAGTTTCCAGCGGCTTTACGCGCGTATATGTCGGTTTTTGCAGTAATGAGTAAAGCAACCAAACAAAACCTTCCTTATGAATCAAAATACCTCTATCTAAAATTTCATTGAATTCAGAAATTTAAATTTCGAATTTATAGTATTAGTATGGATGACAGTTTTAGAATAGCGGTTTCAAAATTCGAATATTTTATATAGTATGTATTTATTCTAAACAATAACAAAAGAAACAAGGATAGTAATGAGTTGGTAAAAGCTAGATTGTATAAAGACGTATTTAAAATTTTGAAAAGTAATCTTTCTCTTAGTTTATTTGTGAGATTTTCCAACATAATGACGATAAAATCAAAATTCAAAATCTTTTATTCAATTAAGACACTAAGTGGCATTTATGAATATTAAATTGAAGCTACAGCTACAGCTAAAAATCATAGGTCGACAGAAACAGAGGCCACACATGTTCTCAATTGTCAAAGGTGAAAACACCAAAATCTGTTCGCCTGTGTCGATCTATAACTTCCAGTTTCCAAAATGCGTTGAGCCTTATGAGAATAATACTGGCAAAAAAATTCATCAGCCATCTTTTTATTAAGCATAGCGAACGAAATAAAGTCTACCAAATATCTATACTAGAGTTTACTGACTGGTTGTGTTTTCACTATAAAACTAACAAACTTTTTTCTTGATTATATTTTGAATTAGTTGAGCCCCGCGGTGTTACTGGCGGTAACGACGTAGGGCGAAGCTAGTCAAAAAGAAGTAGACTAAGGTACTCCTCACATCATCAGTTATCGGTCAGTGAACATTTCTTCAACATCGGACCAGCCAGAGATTAGCTGGAATAAACAGAAACACAGACAGGCAGATAAAAATGTTAAAAGTTGCTTTATTGATGTATGTTAGAATTTTAAAATGAATAGCGTATACTTGTATGTTAGAATTTGGCAATTACAAATAGATACATCAGTTTTATTTATATAAATACCTACTTAGAATTTAAAAACAGTTATGTTTGAATTTAGAAGAAAGTTTGACGGAATAAAAATTTTTCGTCTTCTTTTGATAAGAAGCGAATAAAATGAGTTATTTTGCCAATATCAAGTATTCAAAGTCTTCCATTCTAAAGTCTTCTAGTCCTCAAGCCGTCATCGTGATTAAATTAAACTTAAAAAATGAGATGTAATGGGGACAGTCCTTAGAAAAAACAAAAGACGATCTATCTCTACATTTCTATTTACATGTCTAAACTCACATTGTTTCATCGGTTACAGATAAGTTCCGAATGACTTATCTGACGAATCATTTGACGTTATTTATATACTAGTTACGCCCGAGCCTCCGCCTGCGTATATGTCGGTTATCGCGGCAAATAGTAGCCTATGTGTTATTATAATATATCAGCTATATTGGCGCAGTGGTCTCGGGTTCGATTCCTGAGTCGGACCAAATGTTTGTATGATCTGCAAATATTTGTTTCGGAGTTTGGGTGTTTTCTATGTGTAGTATGTATGTATTTACAAAAAAAAGTAAATAGGTATTAATATCAGTTGTCTAGTACCCATAGTACAAGCTCTGCTTAGTTTGGGACTAGATGGCGTTATGTGTTAAAATGTCTGAAAATATTTATTTTATTTATATTACTGTAAAGTTTCACCAAATCCGTCGAGTAGTTTTTACGTGAAAGAGTAACAAACATCCATCCATACAACCTTTCGCGGTTATAATATTAATAGGATAAGATACGTCAAACGATCTGTTAGATAACAGATAGAGCATGAAACCATTGCAACAAGGCCTTATTAATTGCACTACATGCATATACGAGCAGGTTATTATACACCTATTCAAACTATAAAGCTCAGAGCATTGGAACACAAAGAATTGCAGACAACATGTAACAAAGACATCAATAACATTACTTAAGTTGGATTATGTAAATCAATAGTATGTTTAGCAATTTGAAAAAATGGAGCACTTACTACTGAGTAATATCGGATCGGTAATTACGCAGCACAACCTGTTATACTATCGACAGATGTGCTTTTTAGGGTTCCGTTAGAAAACTGAGATATAAAATTTAAATGTTAAATTACTACAAAGTCATGATCTCATTTATTTAAATGTGTATTGTTTAGTGACGTTGCAATTAAACTAAAAGTTTCTTAAACAGAGAAAAATTTAGACGTATAAAGAAGGACTTCAGGTACTTTCCTTACGTATTGGCTCTGGTTATATATGGACAGTAAAATTGTGTACATATAATTACTAACTGTTATATTAAAATAGGTTTATAAGGGAATTGTTATAAGTAGGTATGAGTTTTAGTTTAATTGTCCTGGGTTTTTATAATTAATACACTGGAAAGATTGAGTACCCCCTTCACCAACTTTTTCGTTTTTTGGTATATAATGGTGCAATTTATTTTTAATTTTTCTGATACCGAAAGATGTATTATTTAAAATATATTCAGTTTAGTTTGTTTTTTTAAACGTATATTTATTTCTGTAGTAGGTTATTCATTAATTACAACTGACTATAAAACACAATAGGTAAATTATTTATATTATTAGCTTTTATTTAGTTTCACCTGTCCCGATGTTTGTGTGTGATTAAAATCTTGCAAGTTAAATTTGATCCACTCCCCGATATCCGATTTAGCTTAAATTCCAAATGACCTTTTAGTATTGATGAAAATACAGTTATATATAACCGATATTAATTTTTTTTTTTAAGAAATTTTTTCGGACATCTATTTTTTTTCGGACATCTAACGCACAACGCCATCTAGTCCCAAACTAAGCACAGCTTGTAATATAGGTACTAGTCAACTAATATGAATACATAAATACTTTTTTTTGTAAATACATACATACTAAACATAGAAAACATCCAAACTCCGAAACAAATATTTGCAGATCATACAAACATTTGGCCCGACCCAGGATTCGAACCCGAGACCTCATTGAAAGCAGTCGTGTACGCTACCACTGCGTCACCGAGGCAGTCAATTCATATTATTTTTAGCCCAAAATGGTCGCCGTTACAAAATGGCGGTTTACATATTTTTGAACAACCATCCAATGTGGTATCAAATGGTATGCTATTGGTGTGAAGTGAAAGAGCTTAAAGGTAATTTATAAAAAGTAATAAAAGCTGGTTTTAAAAAGAACTATTTTATATAAATAACTTGTTTTTAGTCTAATATTCAAAATGAAGATATAAAATATAGAAGAAAGAAAAATTATTTTAAGATGGTTCTATCTATAATTAAATTATAAGTAGCGATATATCGTTAAAATTATTCACACTAAATTGGAATAATAAATAAATAAATAAATATTTAAATAGTTTCGAACAATTAACACACAACGCCATCTAGTCCCAAACTAAGGAGAGCTTGTATTATGGGTACTAGACAACTGATATAAATACATAAATACTTTTGTTTTGTAAATACATACACATTATACATAGAAAACACCCAAATTTCGAAACAAATATTTGCAGATCATACAAACATTTCGTCCGACCCGGGAATCGAACCCGAGACCTCAAGCACAGCAGTCGCTTACACTACCGCTGCGCTAACATAACTTTCTAAGAGAATTTTTTACGGAACCCAAATAAATTACATACTAATCGCGCTTAAAGCACATTTCGTAGTACCATAAGTATTAATTATACGTGGGAAACTTGACAAGTATTTGTAATTTACTTCAATTCAATGACATTATAAAGCCTCAAAATATTCTGAACCTATCGACATTAAAGACAAGGTGAATCGGTGTTCCTTTTGCGGTTAATGGCCGTACGCCGAAACTTGTCATTTAAATGTTATTTTTACTTGTACTGTCTTTTGAACACGTTCTGCCGAAATATGAACAAGGTTTTTACTTTGTTCCGGGGTGATATAATTTGAACTTGATATCGACGTTGCCTGTACAAAAAACTGGACGAAGCTTTGTAAATGTTCTAAAAGTAAATCCTAGCAAGATCGATTTCTCGCCTCGAAACCCCTTGAATACTAATTTTATGAAAATGTTCGGAGCCGTTTCCTAGATCCGTGAGGCCGCGGTATCACTTCGGTCTAACTGGCCTGTTCATGCTAAAGCGTGGCTCTCCCATCCCATCAATATCCTTTAAAAGTCTACTTCTGGACATAGCTCCTCTTCTTTCTTTAAAGAGGTTTTGGCCTATCTAACTAAGCTGTTTTTCTTCTCTTTGCTGTGTGTGTGTGTGTGTGTGTGTTTGTGTGTGTGTGTGTTTACGTGGAGTGATGTTGTCCTGGGTGATGAATAGGGGTGGTGATACCGCGTATTCTTAATTCATCACTCAACGAACAATATGAAAATATACTTATATCAAAATGAAAAGTAGGTAATTACCTTTTTTAAATCTACAAAACGTAAAAAATTGTGCTTTGAAAAAATGAAATAAAACAATTTCTAGATGATTAAGAATAACACACTTATTGCACTTAGAAAATGAGTTCTTTAATCCTAAAAAGTTAAAGATAAGCACCATGTTTTACCGTGGGAGAGCCAAGCTTCGGTACGCATGGGCCGTACTCAACTGGAGTGATACCATGGCCTCACAGAAAACCGGTGTGAAACAGCGCTTGCGCTGTGTTTCACTGAGTGAGTGAGGATACCGGAGGCACATATACTAACCCCTCTCCTAACCCCCTCCCCATCCCACAAAGGCCGGCTACGCTCTTGACTTTCCATCGAGCTATACCTATGCTTGTTTGCCCCCTATTCCTTTAAAAAAGAAACTATAGTCTAAAAAAAATTGTTTTAACACCCGCCTCAATGTACTTTGCGCTGACTAAAACACCAATCTATACATCCATATAAATAATTAACATATAAGTATCTATTTGAAATTTCAAATTAACAGCTTTTCACTAAATGAAAATTAAATTATATGCAATACTTACATCGAAGTATCATTTTTTAAATTTTTTTGTAAGTCTGTCTGTCTGTCTGGACTTTCACTGGCAGATAGCTGATAAAAAGAGTAACTTCGGCTACTTTTTTTAGACTAGCTCAGCACTGCGGCGTTATCCGCGATTGTCATTGTACCGCGAGTAACACACCGGACCCAGCTTTTATTCATAAATAAAAATCTACAGAATGCGCCGTGTTGCCCTTTGAAAAAGAAAAAAAAATAAAGGTGTCAGTGGCGGAAACAAAAAGTTCCAGAAGTCGTATATTAAAGGCTATTGACGATGATGGTGATAGTGATGACGTTATAGAATAGAATAGAATAGAATAGAGTAGAGTAGAGCAGAGCAGAGCAGAGCAGAGCAAAGCAGACCATAGCAGACCATAGCAGAGCAGAGCAGAGCATAGCAGAGCAGAGCAGAGCATAGCAGAGCAGAGCAGAGCAGAATAGAATAGAATAGAATAGAATAGAATAGAATAGAATAGAATAGAATAGAATAGAATAGAATAGAATAGAAT
>PKRV01000080.1:61871-71928 GCA_003709505.1 Hyphantria cunea | reverse complement strand
CTTCTGCGAGGAAGTCATCTCGCAGAAGGAGGCGGCGGAGAAGGCCCGGCAGGACGACCTCCACTCGGACCCGATCCGCCTCCGGCGAACCGGGCGGCGGAGGCGCGCCTACCAACGCCTCATGCCGCCCTGAGTGTGGCCGCGGATGGGCGGGACGGGTTTTCCCCCCCATCCGCTGAGAGGCCACCCGCGAGGGGGGGGGCGACGTTACGCGTGTGCCGTAAGTCGCCCACCTTAAGAGTTTAGAAGAAGAAGACGGTGCCCGCTTCGCTATCGCTATCGCTTGCAATGAAAAACAATAAATTATTTAGAATCGTATTCGTAAGTCAAATAAAAAAAATATGCTAATCGAAAATTTAAAATTGATTCGACACATTCACAATCTCAAAATATTAAAATATTGTTTCTTTTACGTATTTAAATACCTAATACATGTGTAGTGACTTAGGACACCTATTTGTGTTGTATAACTCTTATTATTATGTTCTTATTTTCATTCCTATTATGTATTCAAACTTTCAGTAGAAATATTATATACTATTAAATAATTAATTATTTATACATATTATAAAGGGTATAAACGTACAAACAGATTTTCTATTGAAGGTATTTGTTTACATTTTGTCAACCAGCCATCGCGCCGTTGTAGCTAAGACGAGCCCTGCGAGTGTGGGCGAGACGGCACTATCCTACGTAAGACAAGCAGTACCCTCCCGGTCCTAACTCAAACACAATATTCTCGCCGCGCTAATAACCTTAATTTTTATATATATTTATACTATGTTATAGTGTAGTATTTGTGTATGTGTAAATATATATATAATAAACTTTCGTTCCTACTCTTCTGTACTGTGGACTATTGATTTTGATACACCTACATATTCATATTACCACATGCATCGCATAAGTTTATTCCCGAATGACGTTAAACTGAAAAATTGTTTATTTGATAATATCTTCATATGTTATGGTTAAAGTAAAGTGAAGATTTTTTTACCGTTTACGATTTTAGATACTTCAAACTATTGATACTACAATTTAACTGGAAAAAAAAACTTTTTTATTTTAAATAAAAAACAAAAAAATCAATTATCCTAAATTTATGATGTAATTTTAGATAACTCATATAGTTGTCTTATTCAGACTTTATAACTTTAATTGTATACATTCCAAAATTAATCTATAAATCAATCTCATAATTCAGAATACAAATAACTATCAATATTGTCTAAAAAATGAATAAATTTTTAAATAACAATTATACTCCTTCCAAATATGTATTAAGTAAATATCGTTAATTTAAATTAGAATGTCAATGCAGTTTCTGTTATGAAAAATTGAATTAAAATTAAAATAAAAAAAAAATCAAGTAAAATTTACTTAAGGATGTACGAGTAGAACAACAATTTTCGATTAAAGGGCTCGAAGTATTCAACGTTAATTTTTACTCAAAGAATTAATTGTCAAAAATTCAGCATATAGATATCTGGTGATATTTTAAAAAAAAGTTATTCTAAGTCGACATAAAATACATTGTTTTTATTGAGAAATGAGTGGATGGATCATAAATTTTGTTAATATCAATGTCAGATGACTAGATAGAAAAAAAAGAGATAATAAAAAAGATAATACGTCTAGCAATACGTCATTTTATGGAAAATACTACGGACCGGTTCATCGTTGTAAAAAAAAAATCAAATAATACTAGATTTTATTTCTTATGTANATTTTAATTTCTAACCATTATCTTTAACCGAATTATCTAAAAAAATATCTAATAAAAAATCTTTTCCCATTTTCAAAAAAATGCTTAATGAACATTACCTATCTTCCTAAGTTCTGATTTGCCAAAAATGTTTTTTTTTAATTATTATTATTATTATTTTTCATTAATTTATATCAAAAGTGTAGATATTGTATATATTTATGTATTTATTTGACTGTATTAATGTGTAACACTAAATCTTTTATTGTTAGTATTTATCTTAATTGAATTATTTCCTTTAATTATTTATTTTTTTCACACCAAATTCCCCATGAATTCGTATTTCTACAGTCAATTTGTCCATCTAAAGGTTGCCTGGAAGAAATTGCTTTTTAGCGATAAGGCCGCCATTTGGATAAGGAGCATAACATATTAACGACCATGTAGGTCGTTAATATGTTATGCTCCTGAATGTAAACTGTTTTAACTGGTGTACAATAAAGTTTATTCTATTCTAATATTAACAAAGTTGCAGTTGCATTTCGTAAAAGTGGCCGATGTAGTGTGTCGCTTGATTAGCTACCGACGCGGAAACTAAGGCTCAGCCTCTTTGATAGTGGTGATTACCGCGGATGAGCGACTGAAATTTCGTCGTCCTAAAGTTCGCGAGTTTGGATGTGAATGAGTAAGGTGCGTTTGGTTTGGAAAAAAACAAGCTATTATAAATAAACCAAATTAAAAAGTAGAAAATAAATGATAGCTTAAAAAAACTAAAGAAACACGCTTTTTATAGAAAACCGAACTAAAAAAATAGAAAATAAGTTTTAATAAATTTAAATTGAGAATAGTGTTAAAAATTTCAATAAATATAAATTAATAATAGTGTAAATAAAAAAAAGCGTGGGGTGCTTGGTGTCAACAATTTTAAATATTTTATTGACAGATATGAGTAGAGTGATTATCATTATGATAATATCTTAAAAAGCACCCCAGGCTTTTTTTTAAAATAAAATATATTTTTTTCAATTTTTTTCCATGTGTTAAATGTGTACAATAAAGATAAATAAATATTTTTTTTTTTTAATTTCTAAACAGTTTCTTTGTAAATAAAAGACTATATGAATATAATTCAAGTAATGCTTGCTGCTTCTGCTTATATGCGTTGTTACACTTCGACTGCACTTGTTACCAACCACACTCGACATTATTCCAAATGATACCGGATAATAATTTTTATCCATGAATAGTAAGCGTCTAGCCGATGTCTGGCGTGGCCGGTTGCCTTGTTATGGAAAACGCGCCAAAACAAAACATGTATACTAAACACCGATACACAGAATTTGCGTTATAAAAATAATAAAATTATTGATAAATTTATAATAATTTCATCTTTTACAGTTTTTCCAAAATTTTATAAAAAAAGTATTGAAGTCAACTTACAAACAATTTTTGTGAATTTCAAATCATTTTGTTTGGAATTAATCAACAGTTATAGAAAATTACAATCCGTGTTTGAAATAAAACAAATTTTTTTTGGTAGAATTACAATACGTAATGCAATTTTAAATATATTATTTTTGTGTAATATAATTTTACTATTTTTGTGTTACAAAAATGATAAAATTATTTGTAAATTATTAAAAGGACTTCATACTAATTTGAGTTTCAACATTTTTTCGTAATATCATAATAAAAGTATTGTAAATCGAATTACGAACAATTCTGGTAAATTTACAAAATTTCATTAGAAATTCACCAACGGTTAGGAATAATTACAATTCGTGTAGGGTTATTGCATAAAGGTTCCAAAATTACAACTCATTACAGTAAGTTCCTTTACATGTCTTGTAATTTTACTCGAATTGTATTATGTTTTGTATTACTGTACGTTGATTTGACTGCCTCGGTAGCCTAGCGGTAGCGTATGCGACTGCTGTTCCTGAGGTCTCGGGTTCGATTCCCGGGTCGGATCAAATGTTTGTATGATCTGCAAATAGTTGTTTCGGAGTTTGGGTGTTTTCTATGTATAATATGTATGTATTTACAAAAAAAAAGTATATAAGTATTATATCAGTTGTCTAGTACCCATAATACAAGCTCTGCTTAGTTTGGGACTAGATGGCGTTGTGTGTTAGATGTTGGAAATATTTAAATTTTATATAAATATTTTTATTTGGAACTTTTCTCAAATTTGTTTTGTAAAACAATTGTAATTTTTTTGTAAATTCTAAGTCACAGGATATTTCGAAGTCACAGGAGGCATTTGAGCTAGATAAAGCGTATATAAAATTCATTTTGCATGGAAGAATTTAAGCCCATCTCTGTTAACGTAATGGTTTGGTAAAAAATTTAACAGAAGTTTGCGTAATCCCCGTAACGACTGTACCAATTAATAAAAAGAGTGTGTGTACTTATGCACACGCAATAGAAGTTATACTTCTTTGGCGTAACAAGATAAAAATTTGAAAAACTAAAATGTTGACTATAGCTAACTTCGGGGTGTCGGTTTTTCGTAACGGTAAGCGCGCGCATCGTAAAAATTTATTCTCATCATTTTTCCCCAACGCGCCAAAAGAAGTATAACTTCAAAAAAATATAAGCGTAACAGGGCTGTTTGACATAAAGTTCCAGGTTATTTGCATGACAGGCGGCGGTCAATCTGCATTGTGTTCTTGTCGTAATCGGACAATGTCTTACATCGATAGTTTGAACAGAGGTTTTGTTCAATTAAGATAAGAGTGACCCGTGTTCGTATTGCAGACGTGTTTAACGAAGCCGGCTTATTACTGTCCAAGGTTTTCTTACAGCATCTGTTTTCTTAGTTTTATTGCTCTAGCGAGCCTCACCTACGTCACCGATTTAGTAGTCACATTACATTAAATATTAGCCAAGGTCTCAACTGGATTTTCCCCTGAAATGAGCCCATTTGATGTCTTGAATTCTGGCTGCATGAAAGTCGTTTGAAAGTTGATACTAAATGTCAGTAACACAAGACATTTAGGGTAGGAATCCATTGTAGTCCTCTGTCGCACTGTCGGTCAGCAATTACACTTATAATCCTGATAGGATCTTGGCATTGGTGAGAGTCTTCTAGTAGTAATTGTAGATGTTTGATAGCATCTGATAGCATCAATATGTAACTGAATGCAGAGCTCGAATGACGAGTAAATTAATATATCTGAAGAGTTTGATTTTGTTGATTTCGCTGATCTTAGGAAATACTGGTCTGACTACACAATTACTAACAGAAGCGGAGTATCATCGAAAAGTGTTGCAAAAAGAATGAAAATTATTCCTTACGACAGCTTTCTATAAAAAATTGTTTCACACACACATGTTGTGGAGGAACGGGTGGCATGTCCCTGCAACACAAAGAGACCAGGCGAGGTGAGCATGCCTGGCGGGCCACGGCCCAACGGTTAACGTTTGGATGTTGTATGTATGCTAATCGGCTTGAGATTTTCTATTGCGCGATTCATGATTGGTAGTTTCTTCGTTTCCTTCGTTACTCCGTAATTCAATATGTGTTCGGTAGATGGCGTTGTAGTATATTTTTGTTGCGCTGCATATGGAAGTGGGCACACTATGTTTATCTTTTAAGGTTAGCTCACTATAACCTTTTTTATAGTAATCAAATATGTTAACGCTATTATAACATCATGCTACGGGTAGTAGGAGGCTCAGACTAGATTGCGTGTGTCGGCTAGTATAGTATAAAAGTGATAGGTGGCTCTCCGTGTTTTCTGAAGGACCTTTTCTATCTACGTATAATAAATGCATCCAGAAAAGGCAGCAGCAACTTCATCCCTCTCTTACCAACTGCATTTAATCTTCATATGTACCGTGCGCAATTGCCCGTTAAAGTCATTTAGAATTTGAGTTTTATTTGTCGTCGGGCAAAACGTTATTCATGTATCTTTAACAGTGTCGGAGATTCATTATTACTTATCGTCCTTTTCTCTAAGCATTTCATGAAAATACGACTGAAAGAGCCAGTAATAGGCTAAAGACAACATTTTTTTGTAAAATACAATCGTCTCCTTTCACGAAAGAGCCGCTTGCAAAATAAAACCTTTAAACACATGCATAGCTTCCTTCAGTGACACGTTTGTGAAGATGGAGGTTATGTCCATGGTAACAATTATTTCCGCGTTTTGCAGTTTATGACCAGTTGCTGCGGAGAGCCTTGAGGAGGCCTATGTCCGCTGTCAGCATTGGACGTCTTTCGGCCGAGATGATGCTGATGATGATGATTATATCTTCATCTCCATTAGCGGAGAGACGATCTGTCTTGCGTCTCTTGTATCACATCTTCTTTTGTGCGTGCACGTGGTGCATCAGACTATTGGTCATTGAAACCAGCTTGGTTTGTGTATTTCGTTGAGTCCGTACACTTTACACGGAGTAGATTCATATGTCTTTCACTGTATTTGCAGTTTTCGGCTATTTAGTGCTTTGAACTACTTTAAAACATTGTTGGCAATTGGGTTGTAACTAACTCACTGTTGGTGAGGTAGTACATAGACTGTGTGGTTATCATTTTCAAAATTGAATTCGGTTAATTTGATGTCGGTGGTATTCAACTTGAACGTGCCATGTTCTGTGCTTTGCTTGTGTCAAGTAATGCACGTTGTTTCCTTGTCCTCTGTATAAATTTAACTTGTTTCAGTATTTGATATTACTCATATGACTCACGTTTGTCGTAGTTCTTCTTCTTCTTTTGATGATATAGCAATCAGCCGGATCAGCTATTCCTGCCAATGTCAAGTATTTCAAGTCTTCAAGTCTCCGTCGTGGTGGAATTAATGATAAAAAATATAAAAAATGCAGATGACTTGAAATGGGGACCGTCTTTTTTTCCAAAACAAAAAAAAATCTTGTCGTAGTTCTGATTCGTATGTAGGCGTGTAGAGAATTTAGCATCTATTATTGTGACAGTTTTGTCGATTATTAACTTGCAAGCACGGTTAAGTCAACTTTTCATCATTATATAGAGGATGTCTCACGCGTTTTTGCTTCTATAAACTTGACATTTTGAGATATGAGGATGCATGATAACAAACGATGTATGAATAACATGAACAGTAAAAAGTTATAAATTTTTACATTATCTGCAAAACGGACACGGCTCTTTATATTCACAGTCATAAGACTTCTGTACTGACGAGGAAAATACGTTGAACAATCGAAATAAACCAAGTTCTAATTATCGACAGGGAAAAAATATGGCGTCCACATCCTGTATGGCATAGACCTTGAAATTCACGTTTCATGAACCTGTTACGTTTACTTACAGATTACATAAAGGCCCAAAAGTCGTTTTCAAACAAAATGCGTATTTTATGCTCAGTTTGACCCAATTTATTCCTTGATTATAATAATTTTACACGCAAGTCTGTGTGCCCTTTTGTTCCAGGGCTGAACAGAGGTACATTAAAGGCCCATACCTACACATTTTTCCGAATAAATAAATTAATATTTTCGGACATTTTAACACACAACGCTATCTAGTCCCAAACTAAGCAGAGCTTGTACTATGGGTACTAGAAAACTGATATTAATACATATATACTTTATTATTGTAAATACATACATATTATGCATAGAAAAGCTCTGCTTAGTTTGGGACTAGATGGCGTTGTGTGTTAAAATATCTCAACAAAAAAAAACACCCCAACTCCGAAACAAATATTTGAAACAAACTGAAAAAAACTTACAAATGAAAAGTGTAACCTATGTTTTTTTGTTATTTACTGAGCTAAATTCTACTTCTACACCATTTTGCACCTACTGCCTTATATTTTTATATCACTCAAAGCTTGACTGGCAGTGCCATATGTGCAATATGTGCATGGCCGGACTACGGTCAGTGCCCTGTGTCATGCGTGAAGCGAGGACTTCGACAGGCCTCGCTTGACGAGTGGAACAGAAGGTGCAGAGAGAGAGCGAGACCGCCTCCGTCACTAACCTATTTTTCCCCTGCACGTTAGCAGCGTACTCCACAGTACGCAAAATCGAGGTCGCCGGCACAATTATGCAATTGTTTACGGGGCATGGTGGGTTCTCTGAATACTTGACGCGATTCAAGTACAAGGAGAATCCATCCTGCATTTGTGACCCGAACGTCGCGGAAACAGTCCCGAATATCATAACAAAATGCCCAGTATTTACCAAGCAAAGATATGACATCGAACAAGAGATAGAAACAAAAAATTACAGCGGCAAATTTGTGTAAAATAATTATTAGTAATAATAGAAATAAGTTTTTGAATTATTGTTTAGATATTATAAAAATAGTAAATAAGAGAAATAAAGTTAACTAGGATTATGATACCATGATAACGTCAGATTATTATTGTCTATCAGAACGCAATTAGTTTAAAAATTTAAATAGTAAGCTCAATCCGCGGATATACATCGAGAGCAACATCAAGGCGGCCTAGCGGAAACTTGGCATACTAAACAGGGTGAGACGGTTCTTTACGTCCGAGCATTTATGTCTTCTTTATAAGACCCAGCCCTTCCTCTACAGAACAACACGTGCTGGCCTTGGAAGTCACTGCCTCAGGGTCGTAGAAATACGCACACGAACCAAACGGTTTGGGTCTTCCTTCTTGAGCCGAGCTTTTAAAAACTGGAACTCACTACCATCGAATGTGTCTCCCTCCCATTATGATCCCGGGTCCTTTAAGCGGGGCGTGAAAAAGCATCTCACTAAGCCGCCATACTGTGGGACGCCATACTGCACTGTCTGCTCTCGCAGTGAGTATGGTGGCCCCCACCATTGTATTCTGCTTGAGCTTACCATCAGTCTGAGCACAGTCACTTTGGCGAGATACATATAAAGAAAGAAAGCTGAACAATGTTGTAGTAATAAATATCGAGATTTAATTTTGTCTGTAATTTAGCTGTAACCGTCATTTTTTAAAATAGTAAGTAAGTTGTTTGGTAAAGTTTTAATAAACATTGCGTTATAGTTATTTCCAACTAGTAAAAAAAAAAACAAAGAGTGGAATAGAGCAACAGGAATCCCACCTGGAAAGTGTGAAAGGTTGTATGCAAGAAAGATATAGTATGGAGAATTAAAGTACGAGAAGTAGCACAAGCGAGAACTAGTATGAAAGAAATTAGTAATAGGCTCCCAATACATACCGGAGGTCTAGAAAAAAAAAATATGTACATGGTACGTGTGTTCAAAACTAAAGTTACTATTAATATTAAGACTTATTACTACAAGCTTACCTCTATATAATAGAATAACAAAATATAGACAAGGATAGTAAAAAAATATAAAAAAGAAAATATGAGTAATAAAAGCGATATAACGGAGTGGAAAAAAAGTGGAGGAACCTTTGCCTATTCGATTTCGGACACCATCGTCTATTGTTGAAGTCATTTCAAGTTGAAATTTTCAACGTCCAATTAAAGGCAATATAAAGTTCCTCTCTTACCCGTAGAGCGGAGGGAGTATACCAGCACCTGCTTCCTGTACTTCCTTGACTTCTTAAATACCACCCTGACTTACTTTCTTAGCCTCTCTAGCATTCATTTTGGTCCTGCACTGTGTCTTATTACAAGTAGCAGTATAAATACTCCGTAAGCGATCACTTTGGTCGCCGCGCGGACATTTTCTCAACCAGTCATCCGATACTATTGCATCACGACCTTTTGTGGCACTCTACCATACTCTATCTTGCGCCGTTTCTGAGTGGACATGCCAACTGGTGTAGTCACGCTCTGATCTGTTGAGAGTCACAAAATGATCCTTGTGCAGAAAGTGATGATAGATTTACAGAATCATCATGATGTAACGCCGCTCCGGTCGTCTCAAATAATCAAGCTTTTAAAAATACACACACACAAATAAAAACACACTAAAAAAATGAAAAAAAAACAAATAAGTAGTAAAATAATTGTATTAATAAACATTCAACCAAATCGCAATAGTGTAGTAAAACTTAAATTACTAAAGTAAAACTAAAAATTAAGTAAGTAAAGTAATCATCGTCATCATCATCAGCCTATCACAGTCCACTGCTGGACATAGGCCTCTCCAATTTCACGCCACTTAGTTCGATCAATGGCTTCTCGCATCCAGCTCCTGCCAGCCGTCTTGCGCAAATCGTCGCTCCACCTGGCTTGTGGACGTCCTACACTACGTTTGCTGAGACGCGGTCTCCACTCAAGAACTCGTTTACCCCAAAGGTTATCGGTTCTTCGGCAAATGTGGCCAGCCCACTGCCACTTCAGCTTGCTAACCCTGTGGGCTACGTCGATGACCCTGGTTCTTTGTCGGATCACCTCGTTTCTGATGCGATCCCTTAGAGAAACGCCGAGCATATACCTCTCCAT
>PKRV01000080.1:0-61281 GCA_003709505.1 Hyphantria cunea | reverse complement strand
ACATAACCCTAAGATATGCCACCTAATCTTCCCAAGTTCCTCCTCAAGTTGTACCAGATGCGAGTCTAGCCGTAACGTGCGGCCGTTGTACGTTGCCAGGGTCAGTCTTTTGTGGTGGCCTCCCGTAACCCGGTGATTCTTAGCACCCCCTGTCCCGCCGTAGTTGTGGTCGCCATCATGAACAGGAATAGCGGGACTACGGGAACTGGGGGCCGTGGCTTCTGTTGCTTACTCATGGAGGGTTTTGCCCATAATCACCACGCTGGGCAGGCGGGTTGGTGATCGCAGGGCGTAACTTGTTGCACCGGTGACGCTGCTGCCCATCACCGGCCTATTGTATTTAGTTACGCCTGTTAGGATGGATATACCGCCATCGGTCGGTCGCCAGAGCCTCATTTGTTATTCAGCAGGGTGCACCGCGTGCAGCTGAGGTTGGCTGGGAGCGAAAGATTGTGGTTCACCCTCTTACACCCCTAAAGTAAAGTAAAACTAAAATAAACATAATAAAAAACTTGTTTTAAGAAGAAATTGTGATTGTGTGAAATTCTTTGTACCACTTTGGTCCAAAGAAAAGCGTAGAAATAGTAATAAAAAAACCAGACGAAAAATTTTGCTTAAAATAAAAGTAATGTGAATAGAAATTCATTAACATCTCAAAAGTGACTAATCAAAGTTTGTGTTGGGATTATCCAGCGAGAAGCACAACTATCTCCAAGGGTATGACGCAAAGAAGAACCGCATCCAATCCCAATCTGCTGACCTGTAGTGCCACACACACGGCTGCGTGCCAATTTAGGCTCCGGGTAAGGCAATGGTCTGAAAAGCCAGGTGGGGTTTTAACAGATACGCAGTAGCTATCCGGATAAGGAGTCAGCAGAAGGTTCAAGGACTAGGACTCGCGTGGGCGTGGTAACCAGCACTGCTATGGGACCTATAGAGATGCGTGGATGGTCGTCGCTGTCTACACAGAGCCATGACATGGAGAGGAGGTCCTTCAAGATTGCCGAGGAGACGAGAGCTGATATCGAATCTGACGTAAGAGTACACACACACTCCGGCCTTAGATATGAAGGAGTGTTTAAATCCGTGCCCAGGTTAAGTGAAGTAGGATATGTCGGCTAGGGACAATATTTGCGTCTCGGTCAAAAGGAGCAAGGCTGGCTTTGCTGTCTTAAGATGGTGATGGACAGCATAAAGAGTACCTTGTAATCCCCTGATGTTGCAAAAGTCTACGACCAGCGTTACTGGTCAGCGCCATGATGTTACTGGTCTTACCCCAAGCGTGATTAAGTGCAGTTTTGCCCACCTCCCCTCCCCAGAATACATACGAGGGACAGCCTGGGCATCCATGCTCAGGCTCGTCGTGTTCTCAGTGCAGACGTCTAGACAGGGGTTCTCCAACGCTAACGCAGTTGGTACCTTCCTGGGGTAACATGTGTTTCAACTACGCCATCACAGGGGGGATTGGAGGATGGGCCTCCGGTATATAAGCAGAATTTTAGCCGTTTAATAACAATTTCCGCTCGCTAACATAAACTTTTTGCGCTGCTTAGTGTTATAGTTCGGTCAGTATCTATCTTTTGGTTTTATTATGGATCACATCTTAACCTACACGTCAAGGCTACAATGGACTAGGTTCATAGGCTTATCAGATATTGACACCTTGGTACTTTATGAGAACATTAAAAGTGATTTTAGAAAGGAGGCCAGAGCAATTAACCGAAAGGGTGAGTAAGGTCTTTTCCAAATAGATAACTAGCATTTTAAAATTGAACGATTTAAATTGGCACACGACCTCAAATTAAAATTCAAATTAGTTACTCAACTATTACCCGACATGTTATACCTGCCGCATTTACAGTACTACAAACCAGCTTTCTACGTGTACTTGTATTATTTATTTATTTAATCAAATTCTACATAAGTAACTTACAGATTTGAAGTTATCGATGGTTTCCGCACTGAGCTCGAGGTTTGTGTCGCGGCAACCAACACCAGATTTTACATGATTCATTGGTGCTAATTCTGCTGGTCTAAAATCTCTCGTAACAACGACGACAAACGATGCTCAAAAGATTGGCAAAAAAAAATTAATAATAAAAGTTATTGAGGCAACAACAGAAATTTTATATCCATTTTACATATGACTCCAAAAATGGTAGTTTATCTGAAATCATGAAACTGCAGTCCGGTGTTATTTCTCATTGATATATACCACTGGGGTATTGTCGGCACCAACTTGTCCAGTACATCTTTAGTATTGTATAAGTAAATCACTTACCTTTCAACAGGTAACAGTACATCACCTGTCGCCTTAGAAGATCCTTGTAGAAGCAGCCCATTTCAGCTCAGCTCTTCGTTAGAACACCGCCTTTCCAGGCTCATCTGAAAACTAAACGAAAGAAGAATTTAGGACCAATAGTACTGTAGAGTGTTAAGTTGGTGGAATCGATTCCTACCCACGATAGTATACCGTGCGACGAACACGATTATTGCGTCTAGATGTAGTTCGTCTCTTATATGTAACTAGGTGGTTCGGAAAATTGATAGCCACAGAATAAATACAATCTCTTCTTTCAAAAAACTATTTAGGATTGAAGGCTAATTTCAACACAAACCTCCTTTGTGAAAATCACTGGCCACCTGTGTGTACTTTTTTTAAAAATATGTTTGAAGATTATCTGTCACTATTTTGTTTGCAGCATTGATTTCCCGCGGGAATCGTTTCGTGCTGTGATTATCTATGATAATTAAAAAGAGTTTGACTTCAAGGAATCTCAATAAAATAACAAGCTGCTTTTGGGGAGTCTGCTAATGCGATAACAATTACTTATTGGTTTCTTGAAAGAGGCGCTCATAGCCCAGTTGCACTCGGTGATTAGAAGCAATCTAATCTAATCTAAGTATTTTTTTTTTTAATTAGAAAAGAATAGATTTAATTAGAAATAACGGAAAAATCACATTCAGAAAATTTAAAAATCTGTAAGTGATTTTTTTTTTAATTATAAAAAGTCAATTAATATCTGCTAGATTCATGACATTCATTCTTTTGTTTCATTGATTTTTTTTCAAATTTCAATTGAAAAAATTCTTTCAACTATTTCGCGTTCATAGTTTTAAAAAAAATTAAGTATAACTGTGAATCTAGCAGANAACTGGTGCAGTCACGCTCTGATCTGTTGAGAGTCACAAAATGATCCTTGTGCAGAAAGTGATGATAGATTTACAGAATCATCATGATGTCACGCCGCTCCAGTCGTCTCAAATAATCAAGCTTTTAAAAATACACACACACAAATAAAAACACACTAAAAAAATGAAAAAAAAACAAATAAGTAGTAAAATAATTGTGTATTAATAAACATTCGACCAAATCGCAATAGCGTAGTAAAACTTAAATTACTAAAGTAAAACTAAAAATTAAGTAAGTAAAGTAATCATCGTCATCATCATCAGCCTATCACAGTCCACTGCTGGACATAGGCCTCTCCAATTTCACGCCACTTAGTTCGATCTATGGCTTCTCGCATCCAGCTCCTGCCAGCCGTCTTGCGCAAATCATCGCTCCACCTGGCTTGTGGACGTCCTACACTACGTTTGCCGAGACGCGGTCTCCACTCAAGAACTCGTTTACCCCAACGGTTATCGGTTCTTCGGCAAATGTGGCCAGCCCAGCCACTTCAGCTTGCTAACCCTGTGGGCTACGTCGATGACCCTGGTTCTTTGTCGGATCACCTCGTTTCTGATGCGATCCCTTAGAGAAACGACGAGCATAGCCCTCTCCATAACACGCTGAGCGACTTTGAACCATCTCTTCGGACTTCACATAACCCTAAGATGTGCCACCAAATCTTCCCAAGTTCCTCCTCAAGTTGTACCAGATGTGAGTCTAGCCGTAACGTGCGGCCGTTGAATGTTGCCAGGGTTAGTCGTTTGTGGTGGCCTCCCGTAACCCGGTGATTCTTATAAGAGTACACACACACTCCGGCCTTAGATATGAAGGAGTGTTTAAATCCGTGCCCAGGTTAAGTGAAGTAGGATATGTCGGCTAGGGACAATATTTGCGTCTCGGTCAAAAGGAGCAAGGCTGGCTTTGCTGTCTTAAGATGGTGATGGACAGCATAAAGAGTACCTTGTAATCCCTGATGTTGCAAAAGTCTACGACCAGCGTTACTGGTCAGCGCCATGATGTTACTGGTCTTACCCCAAGCGTGATTAAGTGCAGTTTTGCCCACCTCCCCTCCCCAGAATACATACGAGGGACAGCCTGGGCATCCATGCTCAGTAAAAGTTATTGAGGCAACAACAGAAATTTTATATCCATTATACATATGACTGCAAAAATGGTAGTTTATCTGAAATCATGAAACTGCAGTCCGGTGTTATTTCTCATTGATATATACCACTGGGGTATTGTCGGCACCAACTTGTCCAGTACATCTTTAGTATTGTATAAGTAAATCACTTACCTTTCAACAGGTAACAGTATATCACCTGTCGCCTTAGAAGATCCTTGTAGAAGCAGCCCATTTCAGCTCAGCTCTTCGTTAGAACACCGCCTTTCCAGGCTCATCTGAAAACTAAACGAAAGAAGAATTTAGGGCCAATAGTACTGTAGAGTGCTAAGTTGGTGGAATCGATTCCTACCCACGATAGTATACCGTGCGACAAACACGATTATTGCGTCTAGATGTAGTTAGTCTCTTAAATGTAACTAGGTGGTTCGGAAAATTGATAGCCACAGAATAAATACAATCTCTTCTTTCAAAAAACTATTTAGGATTGAAGGCTAATTTCAACACAAACCTCCTTTGTGAAAATCACTGGCAAAAATGTGTTTGAAGATTATCTGTCACTATTTTGTTTGCAGCAATGATTTCCCGCGGGAATCGTTTCGTGCTGTGATTATCTAGGATAATTAAAAAGAGTTTGACTTCAAGGAATCTCAATAAAATAACAAGCTGCTTTTGGGGAGTATGCTAATGCGATAACAATTACTTATTGGTTTCTTGAAAGAGGCGCTCATAGCCCAGTTGCACTCGGTGATTAGAAACAATCAGCGAGGGCAAGCAACGACGGCGCGGTCAGTACCTGGATGGGTGACCGCTGGTGGCATGTTACCATGAGCGTCTCCGTGATTCGGAGGTCACGTCAAGCAGTCGGTCCCGGTTGTTATCATAGGATAACAGTCGTGAAGCTTAGTTGGAGGCCTTCGGGCGGCTTAAAAACATCTAACGGTAAGATTACGTAGCCACAACGTTGTCTTGCCAGTCCCCAATCCGCACTTGGCCAGCGTGGGGACGTTATGGCCTTAACCCTCTCCTGAGAGGAGACCCGAGCCCAGCAGTGGGACATTATGGGTTGTTGTTGATTGATTCTTGAAATTAAACGTGGTCGAGGGAACTATGACCCCAGACCCGGCTGACCACCGACTGAAGTAACTCATGAAAACGTCATCAGCGTAGGATGGCTATTGCAAGAGAATAGACATATTGCACATCGAGAGATACAGGCTGCAGAACCCTACATTGAGCATGGCTCGACATGCACTTTGCTGGGTTTTTAATATTGTTATTTTTATACCTGGTTTCTCTGGTAGCAGAAGAAAATGAGCGTTACATACAGATTATCTGAAAAATTATCTGTTATTTTGACTAAGTTGCTTATTGTATAGCCCGAAAACAAAGAAAATTATTAGATTGACATATGTACCACGTATATAGCCATATGTTGCAAGGTATAAATAAATATTTCGGACATCTTACACACAACGCCAGAGCCTGTGTTA
Organism: Hyphantria cunea; assembly: GCA_003709505.1. Lineage (NCBI taxonomy): Eukaryota > Metazoa > Arthropoda > Insecta > Lepidoptera > Erebidae > Hyphantria > Hyphantria cunea. The sequence goes on along the minus strand of PKRV01000080.1, from coordinate 55,493 downwards.
TGGGTACTAGACAACTGATATAATTACGTATATAGTATTTTTGTTTTGTAAATAAATACACATTATATATAGAAAACATCCAAACTCCGGAACAATCATTTGTAGATCATACAAACATTTGGTACGACCCTGGATTCAAACGAGACCTCAAGCTCAGCAGTCGCATACGCAGCCACTACGCCACAAAATGTAAGTTCCAATAAATGATTCCCCTTTATTCCTTACTTCAAACAGTAAATATTTCGGACAACGAACCCACAACGCCATCTAGCTTCAAATGAAACATAGTAAGATTAGCTGATAGAATATTTAGGGCCAGTTGCAATAGTTCCTCATAACGTTTCAGATAAATCTCTGCCATATAGCATTAAACAACAAATAATGAAAAATAGCTGTTCCCCACTAATATGTCAGTTATCGTGTCAAATAGTAGCCTATTTGTTATTCTGATGTATAAGCTATAACATTGAAAAGTTTTATCAAAATCCATTCAGTAGTTTTTACGTAAAAGAATAACAAACATAAATCCATAATTACAAACTTTCGAGTTTATAATATTAATAGGATTTGGAAGCCACCCCATTTATTTGTGGGTGGCACTTTGCAAATGTATTTCTGCAATAGGGCGTGCCATAGAAATAAGAATACATGCACATACACAGACATTCATACGCTCGAAAAACATAAATCGACTACAGACGTAGTTGGGTAAAAACAGATTGTAAATAATTATTACTCACCCATACGCATACTACGATGCCAATAATGACGGTATAAACGTTTTAGCTCCTCCGCGACTTGGTACGCTGCTTGACCTCGCTCCCACGGTAGCTGAAAATATAAACCAATACACAAAATTGAAGTATCTTGAACAGTTTTTCACTGAATGCGTACAAAAGAATATTGCCTGTCTGTTTGTTCCAGCTAATCTCTTGAACGGCTGGACATATTTAGACGGGACTTTAGTAGGAGTAACTCAGGGCTAGCTAGATTAAAATCTTTACAAGCAGTTTTAAACCCTTTACAAGCTATGGGGCTTAATAAATTTCCCAAATGTCATGTATGTAGATAAAATAGTTAAAAAAGTTGTAAAACGGTCTAAAGTGGCTCGGCATGGTTCATTTGAACAACACAATTGTTGTCAGTTCCTGTTCCTAACTTGGCTGGACACGCTGCTGCCACGTGTCTGGATTTATTTCATCGTCACCATGAATTTTCTAAAACAATTGGATAGTTGAGCCCTGACATATAGTACTCACATTTGATAAGCAGCGCCACGCAATAAGCAACTGTTAAGATGACGTAACGGTGAAACACGTGTTGCACAAAACCCTAAATCATGATAAAATATTCACTCACCTCCATCAGCCGGTCTGTAAGACTCCAGTCGTGAATGTAATCGATGCCGCTCCATTTTGTCAAACCTCTAAGCCTTTATCCGTGACTATATCGTAATCATTATGGATTGTTCCAACGAAACCTTCAGAGTTCCCAGAGTTCATCAAAATTTGGACGCGAGACTTAAACTCATGAAGAGCAGGCCTGGGCTCGAGGTCAACACCTACTGAAATTTTCTTCACACGTGGCAAATGGCCGACACATGTCCGCTGAAAAAAGACATATAAAGAAAAACATGTCAAAAAGCCATTCTTCCAACCATCAATCAATCAATCAACAACCCATAATGTCCCACTGCTGAGCCCAGGTGTCCTCTCAGGAGAGGGTTAAGGCCATATGGCTCCATGCTGGCCAAGTGCGTGTTGGGGACTGGCAAGAATACGTTGTGGCTACGTAATCATGCCAACCATATCTGCTTTTAAATCAACTAAAACGAAAATCTTAATATGTAAAACTTTCTAAATTAACGAACATGGAAAGTAAACGGGAAAACCGTTTTTAAATTGTATTACAAATCAAAAGAGGGGTAAAAAAGAAAAGCACGAGGCATGTTAGCCATGCGTAATTAATTGAGGGTCTATCCAATTTAAATTATAATCTATGTAATGCTCACCTAATACTAAGCCTCCGTTAAACGAGATAACATAAGAGAAGGTTATTAAACGAATATAAGATGTGATTTCTTCAACACACGAGTTGGACCTTGCTCTCCTCTGCTTGTGTCATTTACGTTGGTGAATTTAGTTGAAAAATACAAACTACCCTCACTCGACTCGTTTATATTTATCTTCGAAGGTGACGGCCCTTAGATGACTCCTCTGTAGATATAACTATGATACTCTCACTTGATACAATATACATAATTTAGGTTCAATTCCGAATGGATAGCTAGCACACTANCCAGATACTATCCAACGAGCGAAAACCTTGATGTTTAAAAAGCTTGTGAAGGATTACTACTTATCATTGTGAATACTTTTGATCTTATTTTATGTTATAAGTATATTAGCCTGTATGTGTATGCATACATATATATATTTCAGTGTGTATGTGTTTGTGTAGGTATGGGTACGTTCTTTTTATGGAATAGGGGGCAAACGAGCAGACGTATCGCCTGATGGTAAGCGATTACCGCCGCCCATGAACACCCGTAACACCAGAGGCATCACAAGTGCGTTGCCGGCCTTGGGGGATGAGGGGGAAGGATTGGATTATGGGCCTCCGGTATCCTCACTCACTCGCAGGCGCTGTTTCACACCGGTTTTCTGTGAGGCCGTGGTATTACTCCGGTCGAGCCGGCCCATGCATGCCGAAGAGTGGCTCTCCCACGGTAAAGTATATGTATGTGTAATATGAATAGTGTATAACACTTGTTTATGGATCTCTACTATTTCTTTTTATTTTTTGTATGTTTTATGTGTTGCCTGTATGTAAGCTACCCTAAATTTTTAAACACTTATATTTATGTAATTTATCTGAATTGAGTAAATTGCTATATTTATTTTGAACACCAATACTACCCATGATTTTGTTTTTCTACAGTCGATTTGTCCATCCTAAGGTTGCCTGTAAGAGATTGCTCTTTAGCGATAAGGCTGCCATTTGTACATGGTCATTATATTGTTTAGCTCAAATATAACTGTATCAATTGGTATACAATAAAGTTTATTCTATTCTATTCTATTCTATTCTATCCGTGTTATGGTTGTCTGGAATAAATCGCCGTGAGCCATAAGACAGCCAATTATGTTATACATACCTTGCGACTATTTCTGTTGTACCATTTTACTTTGTATATACAATATGTATAGATAAATAAAGGTATAGGGCAACGGCTCCACTGCCACACCGTGGCTACGTCCATAGGTTTCTATGTTAGTGGCTACACCACACACATCAAANCATGGTCATTATATTGTTTAGCTCAAATATAACTGTATCAATTGGTATACAATAAAGTTTATTCTATTCTATTCTATTCTATCCGTGTTATGGTTGTCTGGAATAAATCGCCGTGAGCCATAAGACAGCCAATTATGTTATACATACCTTGCGACTATTTCTGTTGTACCATTTTACTTTGTATATACAATAAAGATAAATAAAGGTATAGGGCAACGGCTCCACTGCCACACCGTGGCTACGTCCATGGGTTCCTATGTTAGTGGCTACACCATACACATCAAATCAAAAGAAACAACATCCTTACTCGGAACAAAGTGTGGATCACACAAAGTGTTATCTCATGTGAGGTTTGAACCCACTTAAGCCAGTAGAACCCATCCATTCGATATATTAGTTTAAAAAATAAATAAAACACTCATAAAGTAAAAATCAAACAAATTATAGTTTCAAAAAATCTTTAAAAAGCAAGCCTTAATTGTAAACCGAATCAATATCGTACAATCAACTAAAGAAAATAAGAAACGGTGAGCTCTGTACCTTGTATTGGTACACACATTGTATATTTGTCATTCCTAAAACTAATATTTAAAAAAATATCATTTAATTCGTCATCCAAATCAAACTCGCATGCAATGTTGGAACTAAATAGTGAGTTTACATTAAATTAAAAAGTAAAAAAATCAATCGACACTCGATAAGATATAAGTAAGCTATCGCCAGTAATTTAGTTCGGTGCACTATTATAAATGTTTATTCAACTATAATTTATTTAGAACTCGCTTTATTAGATCTTGTTTTAAATTAACCTTTTCATACATAGAGCAACACGGTGGAGAGTGGCCGTACACAGACTTCTCTCTGTCAAAGTATAAGCCCAAATGCGCCTACGCGTTATACTGTTGTGGCACTGAATGTATTAAGTGTGTGAAATTGTGACTGTTTTAATTTTCATGTGTGGGTTCGTAGCGACAGGCAATTGTTTTTGTACGTAAGTCTAAAATATATTTGTGTGTGTGCGTGCGAGCGAGCGAGCGTGCGTGCGTGCGTGCGTGCGTGCGTGCGTGCGTGCGTGCATGTGTGCGTGCCTGCGTTCGTGTGTGTGTGAAGATGCCTCCCGCAACAAATAATGGACTGTTTTGTATCAAGAACGTCGCCATGGCTACTTCCCTGTTCATGCAAGCCCTCTACCCACAGATGCCGTTACAGAACATTTTCTCAGCGTTGCCATCGTCACTCCCAACCCGTGGGCGTGTGCTTGGTCCATTGCTTTTTTTGTGTATAGGACTGTAAGACGCGTGGTCAAAGTTGTTCAAAACTGTGATGTTGCAGACTAGACAGTGGTTCCATGATTTGTTGATCTGAAACATTACATTATAAATCATAACATTTTTATATTATAAGTATGGATTATCCATACTTATAATATAAAATTTGTCTGTGTCTCACTCTGTTACGGCGACTAATCGGTCTATCTATGGTAATCCATGCAGGACTTCAATAGGCTGCTCTTCACCACGATAACCGACAAACAAGCGGACGGAACCACGGGCGAAAGCTAATTCTACTAATATTACAAAAGCGAAAGTCTGCAATTATGGATGGATGTTTGTTACTATTTCACGTAAAAACTACTGAATTGATTTTAATGAAACTTTACAATATTATATCTTATATATCAGAATAAAGCATAGGCACAATACATTAAGATACAATTCACACAATATCTGTGCACTGCGGGTAAGTAACACCGTGGGCTCAGCTAGTTTTATATAATTTAATTACCATTAGATTTAAAAATTAATAGCACAGTAATATCCAAAACATAATTACTATTAAAGAACAACAACAAAAATAATTTATAAACATACCTTTCGAGAAAAATTCTCATCAACGGGTTGTAGAATGAGGACAACATGGGGTTTGGTCATGCTGTGAGCCCTCGTGTCTTTGGACAGCACATTCATTCTGCACACCTGGCACACCACTGAGCTCTCCGCTTGCTTGTAGCTGTGGAACACTTCAAAAGAGAACTTCTCTTTGCAACCTTTAGGTGTTTTGATGACCACACCATCGTTTTCTACGCTGGGTAATGAACACTTCAAATTGTATTTGGCGATCATCGACATTAAATATTCCAGAAAATTTGGTTCTGGCTGGTTCACCACTGTCTGTGAGCTGTGAGCAACTAGTGGTTGTTCAGCAGGGGTTTGGAAGTCTCGTCCGGTTCTTTTACCTTCAGGCTGGTTCACTGCTGTCTGTGAGCTGTGAGAAACTTGTGGTTGTTCAACGGGTATGGTTTGAGAGTGTCGTCTGGTTCTCTTGGTGTTCAGAATGTGTCTTTTTCCCTTACAATGGTTTTGGAAATCATTGCTATGCATAATTTTTGTGCAAACGTCGCAGAAGATCATATTGGCAGGTGTCTCTTGTTGATCACAGTATTGATTTATAGCCTTCAAGTGCCGCTGGCCTTTAATATGATCCTGATAAATGTTTGGAGTCAAGTATATGTTGCAGACATCACAATAAGTCAGCTTGCGTTTCTTATCAGAGCCTTCGACGGGCCTACAGTTGGAGACCCTGGCCTGAACGTAGGACTTGTGTTGAGGGTCAGTCGCAGAGTGCTGGGCGGCATCAAGCACGTTCGTGTTGCACAGCACACAGTGAGACGTCATGCTTATCTGCAAAACATTTAAAATACCTGTAGATTTAAATTCATCATCATCATTCATCATCATCATCATAATAGATTTAAATTATTGCGAACTATTTATTATATTATATATTAATGGAAAGTAGCCAAGTTAATCTCATTTTATTAGTTATCTGCCAGTGAAGGTCACGTTAAAATCGATCCAGCCGTTCCAGAGATTACCGACAGAATTTTTTTTTTCATTACCTCATTTATGCGTACATATGCATTAGTAAAGATGGAATAAAATCGGACATCTAACACACAACACCATCTAGTCCCAAACTAAGCAGAGCTTGTATTATGGGTACTAGACAATTGATATAAATACATATATTTTTGTAAATACATACATATTATATATAAAAAACACTCAAACTCCGTAACAAATATTTGTAGATCATACAAACANTACAAAAATTTGGTCCGACCCAGGATTCGAACCCGAGACTTCATGGACAGCAGTCGAGTACGCTACCACTGCGACGCCGAGGAAATAATGAATAATGATCAATGATCCCGAACACATGACTCATTTTGCCCTAGCTACTCATATCACAAAAAACAATCTTGCCTTCCGAGTGAAGTGTTGGTCTATTTGTTGCGTAATACGCTTCACATGATTACGAGTTTCGCTGTGGACTCTCGTGTCCGTGGATATTGTCATCTCGCACAGTTGACAATATATGCTGCTCTGGGTCGGCCTGTACCCGTGGAAGCTTTCCACAGTCACAACCGCTTCAAATCCATGCGGTGTCACAACCAAAAGTCCCTCATCTTTGACGACTGGCAGTATATATTTTAAATTATATTTAGAAACCATCTTCTTGAAGTACACCATAAAGTCCTTGATGTCCATCGGGCCATTTCTATCATCTCGACTCGTGCTGGCCACCAGCTCTTGGTCTTTTCGTGTCGGGAAAGAACTAGTTGTCGGTATTTCAATCTTATTTTGATTCTTCGTTTGGTTTTTACCTTCAACGTGCTGTATATTATTATTTCTATGTATTTTGGTGTCACGAATTTTCATTTCAATATAAGGTTCTTGATTGACCGGGGTGGTTTCAGTTACTGGGAGTGGATTTTCGGTAATCTGTGCGCGTTCTGGTCCAAAACAGTAGAATTTATTGCCAACCAGGTCGTGACTCAATCTGTCGCTTATCTGCAACACACCATTTCCATATAAAATATTAAATGTTAAAGAGAGAGACTAATAGGGTGAGAGAAAGATAGAGAACGAAGAAGGGGAAACAGAGAGAAAGAGTGAGGGTGAGAGGGGTGAGAGGGNTGAGAGAAAGATAGAGAACGAAGAAGGGGAAACAGAGAGAAAGAGTGAGGGGTGAGGGGTGAGAGGGGGGAGGGGGAGAGAGAAAGAGGGAGTGGAGGGAGGGGGTGGGGGAGAGTGAGAGGGAGGAGAGAGAAATTCGGAGGGAAAGGGAGAAGGAGAGAAGTGGGGGAAGAGAGCGGTAGAGGGAGGGGGGGTGAGAGCAAGAAAAAAGCTTTCAAACCGAGTACCCGTAACAAGTACAATTACAAAGATTATAAAAAGTTTGTAAAAATTAAACGTACCTCACGACAAAACATGTTATCAACAGGCTTAAAGATTAAGCGAGCGTGCTTCTCGGTGTCCACGTGCGCTCTCTTTTCATTCACAGCAATTATTGTATTACAGACCTGACACAACAAGCCGGAGGAGCTCTTCCTGAAGCTGTGGAATACGTCCACGGCGACCTTCAGTATATGGCCGTTGGGTGCCTCCAACGTCAGATAATTTTCATCCTCTTGAACCCACGTACAAATATCGATCTTATATTTCTCAAGCATTGCCTTGGCATATATTTTAAACTCTTGGATTTCGCTCGAAACGCCCGCGTCATGAAGCTCATACGTGACGCCTGTGTTAGATGTGAGTGGTTCATTTTGCCCATTGACAGAAGTAGTCGGTTGCATAGTATTCAGTTCACTCCCTTTAGCTGTATTATGATCAAGCAAACCTATTATACCTTCAGGCCAATGACTGTTTGACCCAGACGCTATTGACTCAGGTTGATGACCGTTTGACCCTGATGCTATTGATTCAAGCTGATGACTAATTGAATCAGAAGCAATGGACGCAGGGTGAGAACCGTATGACCCTATATCAATTATTTCAGGGTGAAGATCACTTGATCTTGAATTGGAATCATCAAGTTCGAAGACGACACGAGGACTCTGACTGGCTGACCGAGGTTGTTCTGATTGTGGTTCTGGGTCAACATACTTCTTGACGAATTTATTCAAAGCTATCTCTTTGTCGATAGCCTTACAATGTTCTACAGACAAGCCGTGTGCCAATGTTTGATCACCAGGGACCAGTTTGATGCAGGGCGAGCAGTAATATGAATCAGATAGCATATTGCTAAAATCAATCGGTCTAAGTTTGGTGTCATTTAACAAACCATCTAGGAACATTGTACTGATTTTCTTTTTGTTCTGATGAATGGCGCTTTGGGCGTGTTCTCTGAAGTAACCCCTAGGTATGACCTCATCGCACACGTGACAGTTTATCACCTCCGTGTCTGAAATACAACAATACGCTAACATTAAGCATAAGGATACATCCAGTGTCGCAGGAGACTACAAAATTCTGAAATGAAACAAACACAAAGAATTTTGTAATACGAAGTAATTTGTTCCCATATGGGCCAATTCACACAAGTGTTATCTCATATTGGGTTTGAATTCACAATACACAGAGCAGTAAAAAACGGCGTGGCGATCGACCATGCAGTCGTATTTCGTTATATATGTGCATACATCTCCACGCATGCATTCTAATCCTAAATTCATTGTAACAAAAAATAGAGAAAAAGACAAAAAATAATAAATATTTTTTAATTAACCTTAAAAACCTAAACTGAACTAGTAAAGTATATATATAACTCGTAATTTTGGGTATGAAAAGGCAGTTTCATTTCAACAAAAGAATCAAACCGCCGAAAACAAATACAGCAAAAAATTATAAAAAAATAATATTTAAACACAAAGTTCCTGAACTAAAGGAAGTATACCTACGTTTTCTGAAAAAATAAGATAAAAATAATTTAGTAACAAAATACTTATATAATATTTACGTACCGACTTCAATGAAAAACTAGTCTTTAAGTATAAATTGTGGCATAATAAAAAATAATTCCAACAATACAAAATTTCTAATTTTACACATTAATTTTACAAATAACATTGAAAATTATAAGATTTCACTTCTATCGGCATTCCTTCGGCGCCGAGCAAGCAAATCATACTAATATTATAAACCCTTTAACATAAAAACTACTGAATGGATTTGGATGAAACTTTACAGTAATATAGCTTATACATCAGAATAACACAAAGGCTACTATTTGCTGCGATAACCGATATAAACTGCCTCGGTGGGTTAGTGGCGATGTAAGCGACTGCTGCGCATGAGATCTCGGGTTCGATTCCTGAGTCGGACCAAATGTTTGTATGATCTGCAAATATTTGTTTCGGAGTTTGGGTGTTTTCTATTATAATATGTACGTGTTTACAAAAAAAAAGTATATAAGTATTTATATCAGTTGTCCAGTACCCATAGTACAAGCTCTGCTTAGTTTGGGACTAGACGGCGTTGTGTTAAAATGTCCGAAAATATAAAAAAATATGCTAGGGCGGAGCCGCGGGCATAAACTACTTAATTAATAATTACATAAAGTGTAACGCGCGGCCCGACGCGCTCCTTCACCAGAAAACGCAAAGCGTTCACGAAGTTTAATGTGTCAGCAAGACAGAAACTTGAACGGGTACACACATGAGGGTACACGTCATTGAGTGTGATTGGTATTGTTAAGGTACAACAACAATCGCGGGTATTACAAACTTATGTCAACTTTCATCTTAAATCTATCTACTGCTGAAAACTGTATTAAAATCTGTCGAGTAGTTAAAAAGATTTAAGCGAACAGCGGGAGCGATTTCATTTTTAGGGTTCCGTACCCAAAAGGTAAAAACCAGGTTCCCATTACTAAGACTCGGCTGTTCGTTCACCAGTCACCAGGCCGTATCTCATGAACCATGATAACTAGACAGTTAATGATGTTCTCATCTCAGATTTCTGTTTTCGCTGTAACAATAAATACTATTATCATATCCCAGTTGCACTCGGTGTTTAGAAACAATCACCGGGGGTAAGCAACGACGCCGCGGTCAGTACCTGGATGGGTGACCGCTAGTGGCATGTTATCATGAGCGACTCCGTGATTCGGAGGTCACGTTAAGCAGTCGGTCCCGGTTGTTATCATAGGATAACAGTCGTGAAGCTTAGTTGGAGGCCTTTGGGCGGCTTGAAAACATCCGACGGTAAGATTACGTAGCCACAACGTTGTCTTACCAGTCCCCAACCCGCACTTGGCCAGCGTGGGGACGTATGGCCTTAACCCTCTCCTGAGAGGAGACCCGAGCCCAGCAGTGGGACGTTATGGGTTGTTGATATGATACAATAAATACTAAAAACAGAATAAATTCAAAAATTAAGGCCGCTCTCTTACTACAAATATGACTTTTTTAGCGTGATATTTTCGATATTTATTAAGGCAACAGGTAGACACTTGATATATACAAGTCGCAGATTCAAAAGGTGTTAATCCACGTGGTTTATATCTTCGTCCGCCATCTTATATTTTTAATCAGTCAGTGCGCACACCCGCGCAGGCCACGTCTCAGGAGCAAGTGCAGTGGTCTATTAACATACACACTACTGACAGATCGAAGTGACTGATATCGATAGCTTTTTAACAGACTGTCAACGTCATACAATGAGGGTAGTATTACCATTCAATTTAAATAAGTAATCGTTCATTCTCCGACATACATAATGGTACAGAACCCTTTCTACCCAAATCCGAGTCGCAATTGGCCGACACAAGACTTGACAGACAATTTCAAACCTACCTTTGTAGACATCTTCATCAGATATGTGCTTCGACACCACCTTGACTTCGAAGACGGTCGTCTCCTCGTCCAGAAACACCTTGGAGACTAGCACCCTTATCCCAGTGGTGGGAGTCTGCAGGTGCGCTATAAAGTCGTCCGGAGTTAGAAATTCCTCGCGCTGTAAGGGCTGCCCGTTTTCACCAGGATTCCTCTCCATCATTTCGAGCTGGAATAAATATTTTTATTTATTTATTTATTTCCACTCAAAAACAACTATTATTGCTGGCGAAGCCCAATTCGATAGTGTTATACAATCTATTTATTTATTTTACAATCAACTTACTATGATTAGAAATGATTTTTAATGCTGTCATTGTGAATTCACGCAAGGACCTATAAAATACGGCTACCTCATCCTCAATTAAATCAAGTGTGCGAAGCGCGCGCGAGAACGGGGCCTCGTTCAGCAGGTTGGTGCGCCTGCTCGGGTCAGCTAGCGGCGGTGGCTAGCGGCGCCGCCATACGCATCTGTCCAGAACACTTAATGTGATTCTGCCTAGCATGTCCGTATTAGTTATTCCACCCTTAAGTACAGTGAACAGGTACGAGACGTGTGTTAGTTCCCTTCTGACCCTCAATTCGTTGTATCCCACCATACCCAGAACAAATAATGTGGGATATATCAATAGAAAAATGGATATATTCCCTAGTATCTCTTGTACCTTATAAATTTATTTTGCACTCGTTCCAACATGAGATCACATCATATCTTTAAGGCTTTTAAGAGTCCATTGCTGAAAATGCCAATCCTTGGTTACAAGGGGTTTCTTCTTCATTACCACACTGACAAGATGGGTTGTTGACCAGAAAATAATGTATTTTTTTAGGTAACTGCCGCTTTACGAATAAATCCTGTGCCGCTAAGGACTTTACTAACATTCATGAGACGGACACAAAAAACTCCCAGACTCCGAAAAACAATTTGTAGACCATGCCAAGTGTTGTCCCGTGGAATCGACGTTTAGAGCAAACCCCCTCGGGCTTTCACCCCACCGGGGTTTGCGGCGGGGCGGTGTGTCCGAATTAAACCGACTAAAATCACACGGTGCGCCACTCTGCGCCTGAGACGGGAGGGATCCGGGAACCGCTTTCTTACGCCATCCGGACCCCTCCCAGCGCCTGCCCGCACTAAAGCGGGTACCGTCTACTGTTAAAGACTCTCCAAATTTAGGAGACGTACGGCCCACGCTAAACGTCGCCTCCTAGCGGCTGGCCTCTGAAGCGGATGGAGGGGAAACCCCATCCCGATCGTCCACGGCCACACTCAGGACGGTATGAGGCGCTGGTAGGCGCGTCTCCGCCACCCGGTTCGCCGGCGGTGAATCGGGTTCGAGTGGAGATCGTCCTCCCAAGCATTCTCCGCCATCAATGGAGCGTACGACGACCGTTAGCGAGAGACCTCCTCCGATGACTGCAGTGAGGGCCCGACGCTGCGGCGCCCGAGCGGGGCATCTCCGGCGTGTGCTGAGCCGAGTCTTCACTGCAGTCGCAGTGGTGGCAGGCGGGACTCAGTTCCCTCCTGGCGATCGAATGCAGGTAGTCCTGAAGCAACCGCGCCCGGAAAGCACCTGCCGCAGTCGGAAGGAAAGGGTCCCGTGCTGCCACCCCGCCCACTCGAGGAAGACCGGCTGGAGAGCCTCCACAGTGGCGAAGCCAGCACGTGGAGCCTCCAGCCGGTACGACCAACGAACCATCGTGTTTCGACGGGCGGCTTCACGCCACTCGCCTATCTCTTCGGGCGGAGGGCGAACGCCACTCTCCGCCCGGAATTCCGCCACCCGTCGATAAACTTCGGCGAGCACTTCCGCCTCCAAATCCCACGACGACGTTTAAACCACTAGGCTAACCGTGAAGCCAAATAAATATTTAAACAAACAATATCAAGTTTATATGAATTACAACATGTTTTATTAACTATTAAGTTTAAAAGTTTAACAAACTAACTTAACTACGTAAAAAATTGATACAACTATTTAACCTACTAGCTAACCATAATCTCGTAGGCGTCTCCTATTGCCCATAGCGTGATGTTATACAGCATCAACAAATTTGATTACCTTAAAAACCTGTAGAGTGAGCCAGCTTTGAAGATAGAGATAAGCTGGTTTTTTTTACAACTTTTAAAGGAAAATGTTTTTTTTTATTTCTTAATCTGATCATTTATGTCTTTATATTATAGAAGAAATATAAATAGGCATGAAAACAGTTGAACCAATTTTTAAAAATAAAATATAATTGAGCTATTCAATCGCCGCCATTTTGCGCGCGCTTTTAACACAGCCAATGACGTCATTATCATTTCGTGTCTGTGTCATTTACTATTCAGTGTTTCAGTTACTTTAAACTTATTTACAGCTTTAATTGCTATAAAAATCATGGAAGAAGGTAATTTTTCTTACAAACACTACTAATACATTAGAATTCCGACTCCGATAATTTCGATGATGTGACTATCGACGTCACATTTCGTTTCGACCAATATTGACATGTTTTGTTAGTTTGAGTTTTCCTCCCTTAATTTCCATTATTTATTTCATATTTTCTGGGTTTAAATAATCACTAAATAAAAATAATACCTTTTAAGTATATCGTAAAGACAACTAAGAAAATAACACATAGAATATTTAAGAGGAATAAAAATCTTATGTATATTCCCTATTCCGTCACACATTATTTGTGCGAAACTTTGACGATTAATATTTTCCCCAGTTTTTGCAACATTTTATCATTGATACTCGGCTCCTATTGGTAGTAGCATCATGTTGGACAGTCTATGGCCTGCCTCAATAATTAGGCCGTCTAAAAACGTGTTCAGTGGTGGTTTAGTAGGTAGACTCTTGCCGGGAATCCCACACACGCCCTTAGTGTCCCAGACGGAGAGTATGATGCGAAACGCACTACCCGCGTAAAAAAAAGGTTTGCATAGAAAAACTAAAAGAAAACAGGAGGTTTTATTTTCTAAGTCCGCTTAGTCGCATACACAGCGGCCCTGCGCGGAGTTAACCCGGGCTTACTTAAGTTTTTCGGTAATTCAGAAACAGTTAACGACAATGAATATGGTGGTATGAAGTTCGCCGGGTTAACTAGTACTTTATATATGAAACTAGCTTAGGCGAAGCTAGTCTAAAAAAGCCGAAGTTACTTCTTATATCATCAGTTATCTGCTAGGGAAAGTCCCGTCGAAATCGGTCCAGCCTTTCCAGAGATTACCCGTAACAAACATACAGACAGAAAGAAATTGTAAAAAAATAGTATTTAGGTATATGTGCCGTGTATTTATGAATTTAGTAAAAAGTTAATAGTTTTTTAATATTAGACGCTCCAAATTTTTTTTGTATAGACGTTTTACTTATCTACTGAATCTTTTTCTAATGGTACCAAACACGATATGCTTATCTTAATTTATTTATAATTCTTAGTTTCATTGTCCGCCAGAGGGGACCATAGTGGATATGTGACACACCACACATGCAAATATCACAATAGGCATGAATAATTAAAAAAAAACTGTTTTGCGATGTTCGAAAGTATCCCATATTGTAAAAAACAGTTATATTTCTACAAAAAATAAAGTTTTAGTAGGAAAAAAATTTGATTCAAATTTTAAAATTCACGAGAAAACGCTCGGTGGTGTCATGGCGTCTGTTTATGTTAGACGCGCCATGACAATTTGTCAACCAGTTTCAATTATAGCTCTTAAAAACAGTACAGTTATGGTCGATTATGTCTGAACCAAGCAAGCTTTACACGTAAGTGACGTAACTCGCTTTGATTGGTGTTCAACTTAAAGTGGCGGATTGTTGTATTTTGTAGTTTTATTTTTCTAATTAACTATGAATTTCGCTCTAAATATGAAAATAATAATTTTTAAACTCTATGAACCCCATTTCATCAGATAAATACATAATTTTAGTGGTTCTTGGTTACTGATCATACCTATTATCGAATAAATGCGAACTCACAAGCAAATACTAAAAATATATACATTTTTTAAAAGTACACGTAACGCCCTACAAAACGCTAAGTCTGTAAACCCTCGAACGCTCAAAATATATACTATACATACCTACACTTAGTGGTCTTAAAACTAAAGTTTATCTTGTTAAAGGCGCTAATCTGAGGAAGTACTGGTTGAATTTGAAAAATTATTTCACTTTTAGCCCAGTTACCAGTCTGAGGAAGGCCGTATGCCATCACGCTGCGACCAAAAGGAGCGAATTATCATTTTTTTTTTGTGGAATATGGGGCAAACGAGCATACTTATCGCCTGATTGTAAGCGATTACCGCCGCCCATGGACACCCGCAACACCAGAGGCGTCACAAGTGCGTTGCCGGCCTTGGGGGATGGGGAGGGGTATCCTCACTCACTCGGTGAAACACAGCGCGGGCGCTGTTTCACAACGGTTTTCTGTGAGGCCGTGGTATCACTCCGTTCTAGCCGGCCCATGCATGCCGAAGCGTGGCTCTCCCACGGTAACCACGGTTACGGCTACAAAAGGAATTCGTCCTACTAATATATTATAAACGCGAAAGTGTAAGCATGGATGGATGTTTGTCACTCTTTCACGTTAAAACTACTGAATAGATTTAAACGAAACTTTACAATAATATTATATCTCATGCATCAGAATAACATATAGGCTACAATTTATGAAGATACAATTGACACAATATCTTTATACCGCGAGACTCAGTTAGTACATACTTATGTATATATATATTTCAAATTTTAAGTCGACTAAGTAGCGCGGTAAATATACATACTTTCCTACTTTACCATTAGTATTAAAAAGAACACATGTTGAATATTCCATAGTAATACACCGATTTGTGGAATCCTATAACAATGCACTTTTTATTCATCGTTACACATACATTTTTGAAAGGTTATTTAAATAGGTAGGTATGTAGTTTCCCGCTAAAAGCATTTACAAAGATTTTAGACACTTTTTGACGTAATTAACGATTTGGTCAATTCACTAACAGTTATCTCAATGGATGTAATTGAATATTCGAGCAAGAAATAAATAATATTTCCGTGAAGTTATAATGCACGCGTTCAATAACTTTAGAGAACCAATAATGGCGGCTTCTGCATTGTTTTGTCAGCAATGAAAATATTACTTAACTATTACCATCCAATTTCTGTATCATATATTAATGTAATTAGATATTAATATAATACTAATATATTCAGCCATAAATACTTGCCAATTGCTTTTAAAAATAATGGCGGATATTTCCAAGAGAACCGATTAAATACACAATTTACATACTGTGTTCATTTAATAAATAAATTAAATAAATAAAGTCATAAACTAGCTATATTATATTAGTTAACGCAACCAATGTATGAGCTTTGTGATTACGACAACACAAAAATCTACATGGAAGACATTACATACTGTTAATTTTAACTTTATTTTAGAATTTTTACTTACATAAATTAGTTTCGCGATCATACCACTGAAGGAAATCTAAATAAAAGTAACCTTTTTCAATAAATATTAGAATACAGTTTTAAAATGAACCACCTTAGAGGCTGAACTAAAAGCAGAGCAATAACAAGTGGCGAAACTGGCGAGTGAAAGAGAAAAAAATTGAAATATTTTGTAAAACGTTACTGGAGTACCATAGATCATAGAAAAGAATGTTACCAGACTTAAAGGGTAGTTTAATTAATTATTTTTACATACTGTTTTTTGTTGTGTGTTGAGTTTTGTGACTTGTACCTTTGTTGTATAAAACCTGAAATGTTATTTACTCGAATATTTCTTAGACAATACCAATATACATGCACTATAAAAATGTGAATAATATAAAGAGTGGGATATTGAATATATAATGATCCTAATGATCATGGCGGCCGCTGTAAATTGGAATATTTAAAAGATTTTTTTAGATTTGGCAATTAAGTTAGATTTTAATGTATACATGTAATAAAATTACAATAGGTCGATATCTGTATATTAAAGTTATTGAAGTGAAATTATTATTTCTCGTTTCTGAGTCAACACGAGTCTGCTCGTTGGCCCCCTATATCACAAAAATAGACGACAATGTCAGCTTAACGATGTTTCGTGTTGAAGTTCTTTCTCCTGCTTTTTATTTTGTATATTGCATGTTTTTTTTTACTTAGGTAGTACATATTTATATAAAATTTGTATAAAAATGTAAGAAAAAATAGATACACATACATAAAATGACATTTGTCGCTGCCGCTGGCCGTGATCGACTACCAGGCCGTGTGGTAGCGAGAGCGTAGAAATACCAGCTTTACTTTTTTAATACCAGGAATTAAAACGTGGTAAACAGTTTAAATGTTAAACAAATAACTAGTGCACCCGTGCGAAGCTGTAGCGGAAGGCTTTGTTATTTTTTATGGAATAGGGGCAAACGAGCAAACGTATCGCATGATGGTAAAGGATTACTACCGCCCATACCCTGAACACCGGAGAGGTCACAAGTGCATTGCCGGACTTTGGGGGATGCGGTGAGGGATGGGGAGAGGGGTTGGGTATGGGCCTCCGGTATCCTCACCCACTCGATGATACAGAGTGCAAGTATTTTCACAACGGTTTTCTATGAAGCCGTGGTTTCACTCCGGTCGAGCCGCCAGATTTGTGCCGAAGCTTGGCTCTCATACGGTAACGTCTATAGCTAAGGCTAGTTTATATAACTTATATTAATATTTTAAAAAGGTAAATTTTATGCATTTGTTAGGTTGTAGTGATCTCTGTATTTATGAAATGATTTTATAACTTATTTTACCAATAAAACCACATTATTACACGAATGCGAAAAAAGGAGGGTTATGTTTTTTGAGTAAATGCATCAGGCCATACAGCCTTAACCCTCTCCTGAGAGGAGACCCGAGCCCAGCAGTGGGACATTATGGGTTGTTGATGATTGATGATGATGATGCATGTATGTATATTTCTTTGGCACGACTTAGAGCCTTAACAGTATGTCGTATTTTTATGCCAATCAATAGATTCTTGGTCGTGAGAGTGACACTGGGTACATCAAAATTAAAAAAAGCAAATAAAAAATAGATATACGCGGTCGGGGATTTTTCTAAATAATTCATTAGTTGTCTGTGAGTCTCATATGTTAAATATTAAAACAAAAAAGTTGCCAATTTATCATCATTAAAGTAAGAAATTTGAAAACTTAGTTACCCGAGCGAAATTGAGGACAATAGCTCGTATAATAAATATTCATAATTGACGACTTGTCAATTTTTTAAAAATTTGTTTTAAAAAATTCTGCTCATTATTTTAGTCGTTTCCCTAGTATTTTCCTTCAAAATAATGCTGTTTTCATATAAAAAACATGTTGTTTTAAACTAATTTCAAATATAATAGTCACGTGACTTTTGACAGACGACGCGGCGACGTCTTATTTTATCAAGCAATAAATAATAATATTGCGACGTCATGTATCGCGTTGTTTGTTTAATAAAATATTTTGCTAGGTAAAATAAATATTTGATTGAATTTGTGAAAACACATGGCGGTTATATTTTTTAGTTTGTAAAATGTGATGTCACATACTATAAACAATATGTCCGGTGCGTTTCGGCCTTTTTATCAACAGATAAAAAGTCACAAAAATATGTTTAGGGTATCAAATATTATTCATTGTTTATTTATAAGCTACTATAACCAATTCATTTCATATTTTATTGCAACAATAGTCAGTTAACCCGTTTAAGATATACAAAAATATAAAAAAAATTCTTTCTGGTCAAAAAACACAAATCCTACCACACTGTACTTTGTGTATTTCACATTCCTTGTCTATGATCTCACAATTCACTTACACATACATATATACATGTGTGTGTTTCCGCCCGTTTGATAAATTAAGATTTCCTTTTGTATGTACGTAAAATCTAGCTAGAATCCAATAGACATTGGGAAACGTCTAATTTTATTAGATCTGCAGTAGTTACATAAGTTAAACGATTATATAAATAATACTGATTATTAATTACACAATTAATTATTGAAAAAGATTAACGCTTTTATGATTATTACAGTTATTTCATTTTATCAAAATTAAACTTAGTCATAAACATTAAACTTAGGCATTCGAATTTGGAATGTTCTGTTTCTTTTTATTCTAGTACAATGTTATGTTGCAATATATAATATTAATAAGTAAATATATTTAAATATCGTTGTTGCATTTAGTTAATTTGACTTCTGCACACTTTGTGTACATTAAATTCAAAAGTATTACAATTTTTCTTGTACTAAATGCTTCCATGCGCCATATTTGTTAAATTTGTTATCAATGAACTAGTAAAAGTAGCTTACGTACATTTAAACACAATGATATCGATAAAAATATGCCATTATTTTCTTTTGATGTCAGAATTATTTTTTTTATTTATATAGTCTGTTTGAAGCGAATGAAAATTTATAGAATAGGTATTCAGCAATGATATTTAAATATCATTGGTATTCATTGATCCTCAGATAACAAAAAGAAAACAATTGGAACGTACTTGTCCACTAAGCTAAGGTACGACGTATCTAATATAAACAGCTTCATGTTATTTGACAAGTACGTTGCATCTGGATTTTTTTGTAATCTGAGCAATAAGACCTGAATACTAATTTGACTACACGGTTGGCCTAGTGGTGTCAGTGGCCGCCACACCACTTCCTACTGCGCCAAGTGCTGTGGGTTCAAATCCTACATGGGACAGCACTTTGTGTGATCCATAAATTGTTGTTCTAAGGCTGGGTGTACTTTGTGTCAAAGATCCCCGCGACAAAGGAATGTATATTCCTAATGCGGGAGTTGTATTTATAAAAAAAAAAATTAAAAAAAATTCTTCCTAACACTGAATGTAGGTACACTAATGACGGTTCGTGCTAATGAATGTTCTGATTAAGGTTGCCTTCGTATTAATAAAATAAAATAAAAATAAAATAAAAATAACCTTTAATTACTCTGACCTTTGCACAATATGTGATATAATATAAGAATATGCTAACTTTACCTAATTATACTATATTAACTTTTTTCCTTTTTTCTGTATGTATATAAATTAACATTTACTGTCAGTTACTAGGTCAGGCTGTCTTGTGACATAGGCCTCCTCAAGATCCCTCCACAATTGCCTATCCATTGCTGTCCTTCTCCAATCCTTCGGCAAATCGTCCTCCCATCTTTTTTTCTGCCTTCCTGTACGTCTTTTTCCGTTCCGTGGGTACCAATCTGTTACTTTTTTGGTCCACTTTCCTGTTGTTGATCTCATCATGTGACCAGTCCATTTCCATTTCAACGTTCGTATTATTAGAGTGACATCTGCTACTTTGGTGATGCTCCTAATTGTTGTAGCTTTCCATTTATCTTTCAATCTTAGTCCTAACATACTCCTTTCCATTCCTCTTTGGCACACACCCAGCTTGTACTCAATTTTCTGTGTTAGTGGCCAGGTCTGGCAGCCGTAGGTGAGACATGGAAGTATACAAGTGTTGAAGACGTTTTTCTTTTCCGGGGTGGGTATAGATTTATTTTTCATGATTCTGCGAATTTCAAGTGGTGTAGTTTTTCCCCGTTTATTTGAATACCGAAATTCCTTCGTATTAAGCTTCGTATTTAACTGTGATTATTTTTCTGCAAATAAATTTTATTATTATTACTAAAAAAATCTTATTGCATTTGAGCGAAATGGGAGTGTATGGCTAGTGTTAAAATAAAATTATATGAAACTGTTAATCGATTGTACCAGAATATTAGCTCGAATTTCATCGATTTGATTAATTAATATATATGTAGGTATATTACAGCTTGCACATCACCGCATCACACATATTTCCGAATTAACAATAATACAAAGTACTCAGTAGAGTTGCCCAACTGTTTATAGTTTCGCTATCGATAGTTGACCTCGTAAACTAGTTACAATATCGATAGTGTTTTCAATAGTATCGTTACAATCGATCTTATCGATACCACAATTTGACTAATACTATTAATTGGTTGCAATAGTTTCGATAGTATTGTTTTTTTTTATAATACTATCGATGCAATCGATAATACTCTCGTAGCTAGTAAATTCGATACTATCGATATTATTTTTGTATAGCAACACTATTGGCCTGTATCGCACAGCGATAGTATCGAAACTATAGAAAAAATCGATAGTATTAATAGGCTATCAGTACTGTTGATATCACGTTAACAGTCGATAGACTATCGATAGTTTAGCGATAGGCGACTATTGATAGTCAACTCTAGTACTCAGTGCACGTCAATAGACAAACGCGTGTTGTCGTGTTTTTATTTGATACTGATCCAAAATCTGAACTATTCCGAACAAGCTTTGAAAGTAAAAGACGTTTTATTTGTTCTTTAAATTAGAAACTATCTAATTTATGTAAGTTTTATTTGTTTCCGTATTGAGTCTAACAGTAAACAACAAGAAATGGATGTATCTAAAGCAATACAGCTCATAAAAACTTTTTTACAGACTCAAATAGCAATGGGATCACGTGCTTCCATATTATATCAAATATGATGTGGAATATTTATATTCAAGACAAGCAGACACAAGAACCAAGAAATATTGATGAGTGAGTCTTGAGAAATTATTTTTTTGGGATTTTTACAAGTAGATATATATACCTACAAGTTAATCGATTGCTTTTTGCTTAAAAACTTGTGTTGTAATATTATTTCAACTATCTTCACTTGGGACTTAGTAGCTATATAGGCAGAAAGGGCATATGATTACTTTTTCTACAAAAATATAAGAATTCGCACGTTATACTTTACTATTCAAAATGGCGACCTTAAAATTGACTGTGAACGCGTATTTTCTCCAGGTGTTTTCCATCCATCACTATTTTGAATCTGTATAAATAAAAATGTATCATTAAAATGTATGTACACGCATACCTGCCGATTTACAGCACCAAATCAGATAACTCCTTTTTATCTGCTTGCTATTTTCAGGACAAGGTTTGTTTTCAAGAAAATTATAAGAAAGCCGTAAGTTTTTATTCCACGTTTGTACTACCCTCCGGAAGCAGGGCAATAAAATAATACAATAAAAATAAGCTTATCGGAAGTTTAGGAAATAATTACGAAAACAAAATGGCGGTACGAAGTTCGCCGGGTGAGCTAGATAAAAATAAGTAGCGATCTGGCGTAATTAAACTGCTTTCAATTACTTCTTTTTTTCTGGTCCACCACTAATTTGTCGGGAAAACTATGGTAGATTAAAGTTTATTGGTAGCGAATCTCTGCAGTTTTATTTGTACATTTTTACATATTTTTGAAAGGGCATAGAATAATTTGGTTGTAAAATAAATAAATAAATATTTTCGGCCATTTTAACACAACGCCATCTAGTTCCAAACTAAGCAGAGCTTGTACTATGAGTACTAGACAACTGATAGAAACACATAAATACTTTTTTTTTGTAAATGCATACACATTATACATAGAAAACACCCAAACTCCGAAAGAAATATTTGAAGATCATACAAACATTTAGTAGTTATTTTTTCTTTAAAAAGACAACTCCCGCATTAGGAATATACATTCCTGCGTCAAGCGAATCTTTGCAAACATACATGAAACGGACACACTCAGACTTAGAACAACAATTTATGGATCACAAAAAGTGTTGTCCCATGTAGGATTTGAACCCACAACACTTGGCGCAGTAGGAAGCGGTGTGGCGACCACTGGAACCACTAGGCCATCCGTGTATGTTAGTATTGTAAAGTACAGTAAAAGCTCTTTATTCGCGGGGTATATGTTCCGTAAATATGCCGCGAATACAGAAGTCGTGAATATGGAATGGTAATTTATATAGGATTATAAGGGATACGTTCCTAGACGACGAAATAAAAAAAGCAAACACATAAAAATCANCCACGTTACATACCGGTCTCTTTAAATATGCTTGTGCACCATATTTGTTTTAAAAGAGATTACAAAAATACCCTATTACTAATACTCACCGGATGGCGTAAGAAAGCGGTGCCCGGATCTCTCCCGTCTCAGGCGCAGAGTGGCACACCGTGTGGTTTTAGTCGGTTCGATTCCGACACACCGTCCCGCCGCAAACCCCGGTGGGGTGAAGGCCCGAGCGGGATTCCACACGTAAAAAAAAAATACTAATATTCCGCTGTCCGTTTGTCGGTCCGTACGTCTGTCATCTCATGAACCGCGGTAGCCAGACAGTTGGAAGTTTTTTGTGATGGTGTATTTCTGTTGCCGGTATAACAACAAATACAAAAAAACAGAATAAATCCTACAGACATACGCTTGCATTGTACCTCTACCTGATGTAGTTGTACCCCCTTGGCTGATTTTTGTCTTATTTATACTTCTATACCAATATTTTAAAGAGGAAGGACTGGATTGCTAGTTTGTTTGCATGAATAAGCTCCGAAACTACTCGACCGACTTGAAAAATTATTTCACCATTAGATCAATCATTCCCCAGTAGCCTATATTTACATTTGCAAAATAGTTAGGGATCAGTATTGAAGCTTCGAGACTTATTCAAGTGTTCTAAGCTTGGAAATAAGAGTGTGTTAAAATTTATAATATTTAAATTATTGGGTGAATACAAACGTCTACCCGTGCGAAGCCGGGGCGGGCTGCCAGTCAAAGATATTGATCGTTTTAAAAATTGATATATTTTTAACAACTCATCTTGGATATCGCATTACATATTTCGATCGCATAACATTGTTAATGGTAATACTGATAATAGGCATGATTAGGTGTTCTAATCTTTTTATCCGACTGCGTAAGAAGGAGGATTATGTTTTTCGAGTGTATGTAGTTATGTATACTAGCTGTTGCCCGCGGCTTTGCTCGCGTGGAATTTGATTATATGTATTTAATTAAAAACCATGTATGTACGAATAATTCATTCATGTTTTAAATGTATATATTTATTTTTTATCAATTGCCCATTAATAAGAACTTTAACAGGAACTTTCGACCCTGATTTTAACCCCTTTAGTAGCAGAATTCCTATAAATGTTAGTAAAAGTATTCATTTATTTAACTTAGTAGGACTTGGACCGTGGGAGAGCCACGCTTCGGCATGCATAGGCCGGCTCGGCCGGAGTGATACCACGGCCTCACAGAAAACCGGTGTGAAACAGCGGCCCATTATCCAACCCTTCCCGTAATCCCCCTTCCCATCCCCCAAGGGCGGCAACGCACTTGTGACGACCCTGGTGTTGCGAGTGTCCATGGGCGGCGGTAATCGTTTACCATCAGGCGATACGTCTGCTCGTTTGCCCCCTATAACATAAAAAAAACATTTGTTCGTAAACAAAAGCCTGAAAACAAAGTTTCAGGCTACTAATTTAAAAAAATACGGACTTCCAAACTCAACTAAATTCAATCTTTCAACCCCCATTTTACTTCCTTAGGGGTAGAATATTCAGAATTGCCTAAATACATATCTAATCATTTTAATCAGTAGCCCAAAATTAGTCACAATTTTCTAACTTAAAATATGACTTCCATACAAACTTTCAACCCCTATTTCACCCCCTTAGGGTGAGAAATTTCAAAATTCCTTCCTTAGTGGGCGTCTACTTATTAAAACGATCCTAATCACCAAATTTCATAGACCTAACTTTAATGGTTCACGCTCGGCGATGATGAATCAGTCAGTCAGGACACGTTATTTTATAGTATTTATTATTCTTTGGCAGAGCTTAAACGGCTTGTCGTATGGATGTGAGTCAGTTAGTCAGGACTTATTATTTATTATTTTATAAGCTTGGTATAAGTATGTATTTAATTTTTTTAGCACGCCATAGAGCTAAACGGCTTGTCTTCTTCTTCTTTTGATGAATGGCAATCAGCCGGATCAGCTATTTCTGCCAATGTCAAGTATTTCAAGTCTTCAATTCTAAGTCTTCGAGTCTTCAAGTCTTCGTCGTGATGGAATTAATGATAAAAAATATAAAAAATGTGGATGACATGAAATGGGGACCGTCTTTCGCAAAAACAAAAAACGATCTCCTAAACGGCTTGTCGTATTTTTATGTGATTGGTGCCAATAGATTCGTCGTGAGAGTGACGCTGGGTACATCAAAATAAAAAAAAACAAATAAATTATGGATTTTTAAATCTCAAAAAAAAAATTTTCAAATTACATTGAGTGTGGTATCAAAATAAAGAATTTTTAACGTTGATTATGAATATATACATAACTTATATGTTTTATGTATGATATTAACGCAGTCGGGTTTTATTTTTTTTAATAATTCATTACTTGTTCCCAAATAACATTGGGATCGGCTTAAAGTCAACAACGATATGGCTGAACTTTGATTGTTAACGTGGAGCGAGTGTCGAAATTCCGGAAAAAATTGTTTTAGTGACAAATTGTTAAGGTTGCCTAGAAGAGATTGCTTTTGGCAATAAGGCCGCCCTTGGTACACGCGCCCATACTATATTTCCATTCCGGACGAGCCCCCAAATTCTAGGGATGGAAAGAAATAGGCGTAACTGCAGCTCAAGCGACTTTAATGTAATTTTGATAACTATAATCACACCCCACCCCGCCGTCATGACAATCCAAGACAAACGCACTTTTTATTTTTTCTTTACGTGTGGATACCCCCTCGGGCCTTCACCCCACCGGGGTTTGCGACGGAGCGGTGTGTCGCAATCGAACCGACTAAAACAACAGGGTGTGCCAATCTGGGGAAACCGGGAACCGCTTTCTTACGCCATCCGGACCCCTCCCAGCGCCTGCCCGCACTGAAGCGGGCACCGTCTCCTGAAATTATACTCTCAATTTAGGCGACGTACGGCACACGCGTAACGTCGCCCCCTCGCGGTTGGCTTGTGAAGCGGATGGAGGGGAAAACCCGTCCCGCCCATCCGCGGCATGAGGAGCTGGTAGGCGCGCCTCCACAGCCCGGTTCTCCGGCGGCGGATCGGGTCCGAGTGGAGATCGTCTTCCCAGGCCTTCTCCGCCGCCTCCTTCAGCAAGATGAATTCCTCGCAGAACGTCGCGACCGCGGTAAAACTGCTCTCGCCACCGGCCATGGAGCGTACGACGGCCNCCGTCCCGCCCATCCGCGGCATGAGGAGCTGGTAGGCGCGCCTCCACAGCCCGGTTCTCCGGCGGCGGATCGGGTCCGAGTGGAGATCGTCTTCCCAGGCCTTCTCCGCCGCCTCCTTCAGCAAGATGAATTCCTCGCAGAACGTCGCGACCGCGGTAAAACTGCTCTCGCCACCGGCCATGGAGCGTACGACGGCCGGCAGCGAGAGATCTCCTCCGATGACTGCAGTGAGGGCCCGGCGCTGCGGCGCCCAAGCGGGGCACACCGCCAGCGTGTGCTGGGCCGAGTCCTCACTACAGTCGCAGTGGTGGCAGGCGGGACTCAATTCCCTCCGCGCGACCGAGTGCAGGTACTTCCCGAAGCAACCGTGCCCGGAAAGCATCTGCGTCAGTCGGAAGGAAAGGGTCCCGTGCTGCCGCTCTGCCCACTCGAGGATGACTGGCTGGAGCGCCTCCACGGTGGCGAAACCAGCACGTGGAGCCTCCAGCCGCGACGACCACCGAACCATAGTGGCTCGACGGGCGGTTTCACGCCACTCAAAGACAAACGCACTGATGTATGGTAGAACAGTGCATTTACTATATATCTTTAAAAAAAAGTGTCCAGTGCGTATTTCTACCTACATATATAAAAAAACAAGTTCATTATATATGTAATTTGCCTCATATTTCCTCTGGTACTGTCGTGGACTAAAATAATCTCACACCTCCGGTTAGTAAATACCCACATAAAAAAATAACCAATTAAGTGCAATCGATCAGAAGTTTCGTGAGTACATACAATTCGGTGGTTCATTTTTATTTCAGCTGCCTCGGTGGCGCAGCGGTAGCGTATGCTACTGCTGTTTTTAAGGTCTCGGGTTCGGTTCCTGGATCGAATCAAATCTTTGTATGATCTGTAAATATTTGTTTCGGAGTTGGGTGTTTTTTATGTATGATATGTAGGTATTTACAAAAAAAAGTATATATGTATTTATATCAGTTGTCTAGTTTGGGATTAGATGGCGTTGTGTGTTAGATGTCCGGAATATTTAATATTTAATTTATGTAGGATTCTAAAGTCTTATTATTACTAATTATGTCTGTCTCTTACATTAGCTACAAAATTCACGCTAATATTAAACATCACAGGAGATTTTTGTTCCAATCGTAGTAACCCAACACTCTTGGAAACTCGGCCGCTACTCGCTTTCGCAGTCGTTTCGTACAATTACAAAGTATGTGTTTCATGCCTTTCCAACATAAAGCGACCTTCCTGCTACCCGGCGAGGTGATCACGCCTGGCAGGCCGCATGTTGCTGGTTGGGGTCTGAACCCCCGTAGCTGGGTTAACTTTGACACTTAAGTCATAGAATATCGTCTATAATATATATAGGCAATGTGTTATTCGATTAGTTTTAGGTTTGTTGTTTACTTACTTCTCGCGAGGTCAGCAATGAGAAAGTCCGTGTGTCCTTCCTAAAATTTATTGATTATTTTGCCATTGATTATACAGGAAAAAAAAACGCTCAACATTATTATCGACATCATAGATAAACGGCGTCTTGTACAATATACATATTTAAATTACGATGTTTCATTGAAATTATTTGTTTGTTTAACAACTCTTCGTAAGACAACCAATCATTTGATATTTCAATTTGTGGCTTCACTGTGCCTCTTTTACCGCATTTACCATGGGGAGTGCTCCGGAGAATTGTTCGCGACAGAAATTCCATCCCCATCATCTTGATGGTTGGCAGTCCACAACTGTGCGCTTTTCAAGGAACTTTCTGCCTCGCACAACAAAACTGTGGAATGAATTTTCGCCTGCGGTATTCCCGGACCAGTACTACCTTCAAACCTTCAAGAAATGAGCGTACTCCTTCTTAAAAGGCCGGCAACGCACTTGTGACACCTCTGGTGTTGCGGGTGTCCATGGGCGGCGGTAATCGCTTACCATCAGGCGATATGTCTGTTCGTTTGCCTACTATACTATAAAAAAAAATGTGCGACGGTATTGTACCAGCCAGTTAATGTAATATTTTGTATGTCACATCAATAACATATGACATCTAGCGAAGTCAAAATTTCATTATGTTCAACTTTCTTTAAATCGATTACAACGACGAACCCGAACGACAAACATTCTGTATAAAAATATAAAATTGATATTCTTAATATTTTCCATGCATTCGAGAGGCTTTTGAGTGTTTTTAGAGAGACTTACGAATAAATTTTTATAAGTATGTATTTTCCTGTTTTCAGAGCCTATTGCGTGAGAATAATTCAGGCTCTGGCGACGCGTTGCCAAAGAACCCGCTCAGAGTACAACAGACTCCGTCATCACCGGGAACCGCGATCGGGTGCACGCTCCGCAGCCTCCAAAACCGCGCGCAAGGCATCCGCTACCCGACACACCACGCACCAACAAGTTAAGACTGGAAGACTTCGCCTTCGTACTCGTTGGAGACAGACGTATTCAACTGCGGTCAAGTAAATATATTAAATTAAATAAAAGCTCGGCCACTCTTGTTCTCGCAACGGCATTTCTCCATTTATTTGGAAATTGTACCGCGTAGAGCGAGAAACAACGGTAACGAAAGTGATGTTTTGTGTTTGTGACGTATTTACAATAGTGACAGTGATATTTGTGACAGTGACACTTTAAGACTGTGTTCATTGCACTAACACGGAGCTGGCGAAGACCCTCCCGCAGCTAGGGAGGACCTTAGAAGCGATAAAGAGTGACTGTACCAGTTTACATGTCCCAAGGGGAAGGGGGGGGAGGAAGTGCCCAAGTCATGCATGCATGAGATTATTGACGGCCAGTATCGGGGAGTCAGACACGGTTTTGAAGAGCTGCAAGCCTTCTGACGACCGATCTTTGAGACTGTGTCTAAGGCCCCAGGCCCCACACCGGACGCTGTTTCGTGCGAAGCGTTCCGAGTACCGTGGGGATCTAGTCGATCTTGAGTGGCTAATGATGCCTTTCTTCGTTGAGGCAGTGAGGGCGTCATGCGTCGATGGGTGCTCCGCACCTGGTCCCGAAGTAATTGTCCCGAGGGATTGGAGACCCAGGCTGCTGGCACAAGGCGATTTCCCGATGCGACTGAGGTGCCGCCTGACAGTATTCGTGCCTAAGACATGAGCTTAAGTGCCTTACTACTGACCGATCTCGATCGCGTCAGTCCCCCTCAGGCACATGCACTCGGCGATGGTGCGAAGACTGGAAAGCTGATACCCCCTGATGTACGACAGCAAGGATTTATTAGCACCGACGGTACCCTAGAGATTCTGTGGTACTGGACGCGGTACTGCGAGGTTGCAAGAAAAGACTGCGCGAATACCATATAGCAGTGTTGGCTTTCGAGACGGAGTCCCAAAGGGCGTTGGTTGGACTACTTTGTGAGAGAGGCCTGCCCACGGCGTTCTGCGCCTACGTTGCGAACCTATACGCTACGGACGAGACTGCCTAGGCCGTTCGCAGTGCTCCTGTCAGGATTGGTCTTGTGGTACGTCAAGGACCCGTTGTCCCCGTTTCTCTTTAACCGGTTATGGACTGGATTCGGAGAAAGTCTCTGCACTGGCCTACAGAGACGACCTGGTGCCTCTTGCGGGATCGGTATTGGGTATGCTGTCTTCTATCGGCAGGGTGGTGTAGAGCGGAAGCAAGATTATTTGTTACACTGTATCATTTAATTTATTATCAATCCAAAAAAATAAAGTGTAAAGCAGGTCACAGGAAATAAAGGCTATTTTTATTTTATTTTATTTATGTACCAAGTACAGTCTATCGGCGAAAAGCGCCTCAATATCAACTTTTTCACACACCATCTTGTAGAACTAATGCTGGTATCCGCATTCCTCTACGACGTTTTGTGGATCATCATCATCAGCCTATCGCAGTCCACTGCTGGACATAGGATTCACCGTGGGAGAGCCACGCTTCGGCATGAATGGGCCGGCTCGACCGGAGTGATACCACGGCCTCACAGAAAACCGGTGTGAAACAGCGCTTACGCTGTGTTTCATCGAGTGAGTGAGGATACCGGAGGCCCATACCCCAATCCAACGCCCCCTATCCCCCTCACCATCCCCCTTCCCCCCAGGCCGCCATAGTGTGGGTCACCATGCTGAATTGTTCTTTTTCGCATTGAGGATGGTGGCCACCACTCTTGGATTCTGCTCATGCTTTCCATCAGGCAGGGCAGAGTCATTTTGGCAGATTAAATATAAAAAAAAAAGGCCTCTCCAATTTCACGCCACTTAGTTCGATCTATGGCTTCTCGCATCCAGCTCCTGCAACATATGTGGATACATACAACAAATATTTCACTGATATTATATATAAGATATATGACATATTTGCCTTATCCAATAGCCTCTTCAAGAGTCATGCCAATAAATTATTGTCTGCTTTGCCAACAAAATAGGATACTTAATCTTTATAATTTATATATATTAGTTATTATTATCAATATAAGCGTTTTAAATGTATCACTTCAACAATATGACCTATTTCGTCTCAATTTCGTTTTTGTTAAATCGTGAACAGTAGTAAATATTTCGGACATCTAACACACAATGCCATCTAGTCCCAAACTAAGCCGAGCTTGTATAATGGGTACTGGACTACTGATATGAATACATGAATAGTTTTTTTGTAAATACATATATATTATACATAGAAAACACTCAAACTCCGAAACAAATATTTGCAGATCATACAAACATTTGATCCGACCCAGGATTTGAACCCGAGACCTCATGGACAGCAGTCGCGTACGCTACCACTGCGCCACCGAGGCAGACAAGTGTGGGTGTGGCAGTGTAGTCTGGGTGACATGTTCATTACCTCAAATATTTTGTTATATCTAGTTAAGATTTTAGCATGTAACTGTTTTTTGGTCCAAATAAAGAAAATAAAAGATGGGGCTTTACATGAGCCACGCCTTTACGCAGCTGTACTACTTCAGAAGTACCACCTTTAAGATAAGTCGACGCTGGGTAAGGCAAGCGGAATGCGTGGAACTATGGCGCTATCTTGGGTAGATGTAGTCTAAAGCGTTTGGATGCGACACGTCAGAGCATGACATCAGAAGAGCCCTAACCAA
This sequence comes from Hyphantria cunea, assembly GCA_003709505.1. Classification (NCBI taxonomy): domain Eukaryota; kingdom Metazoa; phylum Arthropoda; class Insecta; order Lepidoptera; family Erebidae; genus Hyphantria; species Hyphantria cunea. The sequence continues at coordinate 24,333 of PKRV01000080.1, read as the reverse complement.
CATCACCAGGGCTCCCCTTAAGCAGCAGTAGCAACTTGAAATAATAGGGGTGGATCGTTTTCCGATGTTCCTACACGGTCTCGGGTTAAGGACGATAACGAATGACAGACTGCAAATGTTCGACGTGCAGATTCAATCGAGTGCAATCCGCCGATGACTCAGGCCACCAAGGGATGTCCCTGTTGGGTACTGTTGCGCGGCGGCCTAGGACGGAGGCCAGGCGATCCCACCACTGAGGACCTGTCTGCCTGATCTCAATGTATAGAGGTTCAGGCGGATGGAGTACTCGGGATGGTGAGCGGCTAGAGCTGCCGCCGGATCTGACATGGTCAGAATGCAGATGCAGTGGGCCAAGAAGAGACTCCCGAAACTCACAAAGGATGCCGGAGAACGGACCACGGCTTCATACTGGTTCATACTTCTAATGATGGTACAAATTTGAAGGTTTTCTGTGCCTGTTTGTACCTGCTAATCTCTGAAACGGCTAAAACGATTATGAACGGGACTTTCACTGGCGGTCGTTGTTGTGAAAGTACAATAACAAGGACGGGTAACACCGCGGTGCTCAGCTAGTGTGTCATATATATTTTTTTCTTGTTTATTAAAGACAACCTCCGCATTAGAAACATACATTCCTGTGTCACGGACACGGACATGAAACGGACACAAAGTACACCCAGACTTAGAACAACAATTTATGGATCACACAAAGTGTGTGTGAAACCGCTAGGCCAAACGTTTAGTCTATAATGTGATATGAAATGTACAGATTTACTTGAGTAATTCTACTGTTAAGATATCAATTGTAAAACAAACTTGGGTTGCTTGTTTGTTATATTAAAATATCCGCGTTTTACTAAATGCAGATATATGTACACATGGTTCGTATACCAAAATTTTTTTTTTTGTCTGTCTCAATTTGCTCTGGCTCATTTCAGAAACGACTGGACTGATTTAACGGGACTTTCACTGATCACTAGCTAACGATATAAAGAGAAACTTGGGGTTCTTTTTTGCATTAGTTTCGCCCCGCGGCGTTACCCGCAATTATTGTCGTACAGCGGTTAACACCGCGGGGTTCAGCTAGCATAAAATAAAATTCTAAAAGATCAATGTTTGCACATTTAATATACTGAAGGAATACCAATAAAGGGGTGTTTTTTAAAGTAACAGAACTCAAAACAGTTATATTTGCATCTGTGTCTTTGTGCGTTCTAATCTCGGAAGACCAATAGAAGCGGAACACTAATAAAGAATGTTACAAAAACGAGGGAAAATTATTACGTTACGGGCAATGGGAGACGAAACAAGGCTGAATGGGTTAGCTAGTTTGACTATATTTTACTTTCTTGTCTTACTTTTTTATGTATTGGCTCGCCAAAATGACTACTCTGCCTGCCTGATAGAAAGCATGAGCAGAATCCAAGAGCGATGGTCACCATACTCATTGCGAATGCAGACAATGCAACAATGCAACATCATTGGGCCTCCTGTCTCGCACTAACCAATGAAACACATGTAACGCATGTAGTCAAGATTGCGGGCAAGCAACACTTTGTATTAGCAAAAACTTATAACATTCTCCAATGCACATCTAGTAGAATATGAATATTCCAGCATTACTCCAACCGACGGCATTTTATAACATCTGACAGGCCCGACCCAATACTAAATTCCCAAACTTAGCTGGCAATAAGGTTGTGGTGAGTTCCACATACAGTGCAACAATAATATACCTCGGCGCCATCTACCGCAGATACACTGAACTACGGAGTAATGTACTACATGGAAGTAACTACCAATCCTACATCGCGCAATAGAAGTTATCGCGCCGATAAGCGTATATACAATATCAACCGTTGGGCAGTGGCCCGCCAGGCCTGATCACCTTGCCTGGTCGGTGGATCCTTCCTTTGTATTGGAGGGACATGTGACCCGTTCCTCCACAAGATTATTAACATACAATTATTATTTGATAATACAGGACTGTGCAACGTTGAAAGATTTATCACCCCGGAAGTACCATTGTATAAAAAGAGTACAGACGTTACTTATAATAGGCACTATATATAAGTGGCTGACAAGCGGAAGACGCCAAGATATTAATGTTTTTTAATATGAATCAACTATCTACTTGATTACTAAATTGTAAGGTTATAATATATTTTATTGTATGGCTAGTCATTATTAAGATTTAAACGAACTAAGCATTTATACGAGGTTGGAATCGTTACTTATAACACACGATAGTACGAACGCTGTGATTATGCGGTGATGTTCTATGCGAGGCTATTACCGTCCCTTTCGAGCTGGCCCGTTCGTGCTGAAATCAGCGTGGCTAGTACCTTGATATAAGAAAGCAACTCAAATTGATCCAAAACTCGTTTAGCCAATTTTTATTAAAAATCCATTGGTGCGATATTTCAATTGATCGCCTTTTCTTTTTATGCGGTACTTAGCTAATAATAGAGACTACACGGTTGGCCTAGTGTTTTCAGTGGTCGCCACACCGCTTCCTACTGCGCCAAGTGTTGTGGGTTCAAATCCTACATGGGTCAACACTTTGTGTAAACCATAAATTGTTGTTCTAAGTCTGGGTGTACTTTGTGTCCGTTTCATGTAAGTTTGTAAAGATCCCCGTGACACAGGAATGTATATTGCTAATGCGGGAGTTGTCATTTAAAGAAAAAGAAAAGAAAAAAAGCTAATTGTTCTACAGTAGTATTGCTATCGACTATAGGTATTTGTTATAGACTTGTTAATAAAAACGAACACAACGAAGTAAGTAAATAAGTCATACAGATCAATTTTATTATCAGTTGCCCAACAGAGGCGCAATTTTACATTATTCATTTATCCTCATATATATTATTAAAGAAATCAGCAACGGATGAAGTAACAAGTTGGATAGTGGCGTGACTATTTCCGTCGCCCGTCGCCATGCACGAGCTTGGCGTGTGTGTAGAGCGCCGGCCGCTGCTTGAAAGTGTCGCCACAGCCCTCGCACATGTAGCTCCTCTGCTCGGAGTGGATAAGCTTGTGGTTCCGTAGTGTTGTGATCGACTGGAATAGACAAACACACAGGTGAAGCTTATAAAAACGTGTTAATTACTAGATTTACTGTTAAAGATATCTGGACTAGATGACCAAGGTAACCTGTTATTTAAGTTACACAGAGTTTTAAAATATGGCAGAAGGATATAAAATGCTATTTAAGTATAAGAAGTATTGAAAACAACGCATTACTATTATAAGTAGGGATGTTTTTGATCAATGGTCATCTTCTTGCCGCCTCCAATCGACTCCAATAACATTCGTCGCAGGATGTCTGACAGATGTAATACATCGAAATTGTGTAGTACAAATAATAAGTATAGGTAAATTTATAAGCTAGGTGTGGCGACGCTCGCTTAGTGTAGAAGCCATGGCGACGCATCGCCACGCCAACGGTCAACCTCAATAACATATCAGCATAACTTACAAAGAACTTCTTGCCGCAAACGTTGCAGGGGTGGTTCTTCGGACGAGACAGGCCGTGGTGTATCTGGCGATGGTTTTTGAGCCGCCACTCCGATATGAACAGCTGGAACGTTACACTTTGTTTAATTTAAACATTATTTGAAGGTGCATAGTTGGACATAGATAGATAGAAAACTCTTTATTTGCACACTATAATATTACAGTTAGAAGAGAGTACATAAAATGTGAGACGGAATGTACAGAGGGCGGCCTTAGCACATAACATAGCCTCTCCTCTTAAATTAGGTTTCGTCCTATTAAACCACGGTGGGCAGACGGGTCTGAATAGGTTTTGTTTTTTGTGGGTCCGGTTGTGTTAATAACAGCAGTTCCCGGATCCCTCCCGTCTCAAGCGCACAGTGGCACACCGTGTTTTTTTATGGTATAAGTGGCAAACGAGCAGACGTATCGCCTGATGGTAAACGATTACCTCCGCCCATGGACACCCGTAACACAAGAGGCGACACAAGTGCGTTGCCGGCCTTTGGGGGATGGGGAGTAGATAGGGTGTGGGCTTAGTTGGTCCGATTTCGACACACCGCCCCGTCGCAAACCCCGGTGGGGTATCGGCTTATGGGGGTTTCCGCCCGTTAAAAAAATTAAAAGGTTTGTGTCAATTTCATTTTTCTTTACTACTTTGTCGATCTGATTGATATTAAAAAAAACAATATTTCCTACATCTAACACACAAGCCATCCAACCTCAAGCTAAGCAGAGCTTGTGTTATGGGTACTAGACAGCTGATATAAATACACAATATACTTTTTTTTCTAAATATATACATAGAAAACACTCAAACTCCGAAACAAATATTTGCAGATCATACGAACATTTGATCCGGAGCCGGAAATCGAAACCGAGACCTCAAGCACAGCAGCCGCAAACGCATACGCATGTTCATGCGAAATAACATGTTTCTAGCACTAATAGTGTGGACCAACGGACATGACGAAACTATAAGCATTTTGGATTTGGCATTTTACCTATGCAACTCCAAAGAATAGATTTTGTGATTGAAGAATGATAAAGAAACTGAATGAAGATAAGGATCAGATGAACGAAAATCATATCCTAATTGTTCCACTCTTTTAGAAGCTATGATACTAACTGATAGCGGACAAACTTATAACACATTCTCTTTGCGAATGATTGAAAACTAAAGTTTAAGCGAATTTGAACCTTATGTGTATAGACATACCGACCTTATTGCATATCTCGCAGTTATATTGTGACTTGCGCAGATGGTAGAAGTTGTAATGCCTAGTCCAGTACACCTTGGACGCGAAATTTTTGTTGCAATCTGTACACTTGAACCTGAAACATATACATTTATATGAAGTGTTTCGTACTTTAACCTGTTATTACCTGTCTCTGTCACTCCCGCGTAATAAGTTATAATGAGTCTCGCTCGCACAGGTGCAATGGCCGCCGTCCTTGAGGATTGTAAACCTTTTACTTGAGACTAAGGTTTTTAAGGCCTCGGTGGCGTAGTAGCGTACGCGAATGCTGTGCGTGAGGTCTGGGGTTCGCTTCCCGGGTCCGACCAAATATGTTTGTATGATCTGCAGATATTTCTTTCGGAGTTTGAGTGTTTTCTACGCATATGTACCTATTTACAAAAAAGAAATATATAAGTATTTATATNCCACCTTGAGAGTTTACCATCAGACGACGGAGCCCGCCTCAGCGCGGGCTGTGCGCTGGGAGGGGTCCGGATGGCGTAAGAAAGCGGTTCCCGGATCCCTCCCATCTCAGGCGCAGAGTGGCACACCGTGGTGGTTAAGTGGGTAGTCTGGCTGGTGTCAGTCAGGAGTCCCACACAAAGCGAACCCCCTGTACCCGCAGGGGGGGAGCGAAGTGCGTAAAGGCATACCACCACGCCAAAAAAAAAAATCGTACTACACAACTGATATAAATACACTATATACTTTTTTTTCTAAATAGAAAACACTCAAACTCCGAAACAAATATTTGCAGATCATACAAACATTTGATCCGGAGCCGGAAATCGAAACCGAGACCTCAAGCACAGCAGCCGCATACGCATACGCATGTTCATGCGAAATAACATGTTTCTAGCACTAATAGTGTGGACAGACGGACCAACGGACATGACGAAACTATAAGCATTTTGGATTTGGCATTTTACCTATGCAACTCCAAAGAATAGATTTTGTGATTGAAGAATGATAAAGAAACTGAATGAAGATAAGGATCAGATGAACGAAAATCATATCCAAATTGTTCCACTCTTTTAGGAGCTATGATACTAACTGATAGCGGATTGAAAACTAAAGTTTAAGCGAATTTGAACCTTATGTGTATAGACATACCGACCTTATTGCATATCTCGCAGTTATATTGTGACTTGCGCAGATGGTAGAAGTTGTAATGCCTAGTCCAGTACACCTTGGACGCGAAATTTTTGTTGCAGTCTGTACACTTGAACCTGAAACATATACATTTATATGAAGTGTTTCGTACTTTAACCTGTTATTACCTGTCTCTGTCACTCCCGCGTAATAAGTCTTAATGAGTCTCGCTCGCACAGGTGCAATGGCCGTCGTCCTTGAGGATTGTAAACCTTTTACTTGAGACTAAAGTTTTTAAGGCCTCGGTGGCGTAGTAGCGTACGCGAATGCTGTGCGTGAGGTCTGGAGTTCGCTTCCCGGGTCCGACCAAATATGTTTGTATGATCTGCAGATATTTCTTTCGGAGTTTGAGTGTTTTCTACGTATATGTACGTATTTACAAATAAGAAATATATAAGTATTTACATCAGTTGTACCCATAACACAAGCTCTGCTTAGCTTGAGACTAGATGGCGTTATGCGTTAGACATCCGAAATATTTATTTATTTACATACTTCAATATGTATATTCATTTTCACTAATTTACATTTTCGATAGTAACTCTGTCTGTCTGTTCCTCTTCACGATTAAAATGCTAACTTAATATGGATAAAATTTATTGTGGAAATACTTTGATTCTGAATATATGATATTAAGGTTATTGTTTACCGCGATACCCGACGCGACATATACGTGGACAGAGTCGCGGGCAAAAGTTAGTACATATAAAATCCGAAACAAATACAGATCTTACAAACAGTTGGTGCAACCCAGGCGTCGAACCCGAGACCACAGCACAGCAGTCACATCCGCTGTTCTATCGAATCAAACCCCACATGGGACATCACTTTGAGTGATCCACTAATTGTTGTTCACAGTCTAGGTGTTGCTTGGGTTTGTTTCATGTATGTTTGAGAAATCTTCTAGAAGGTTAACACGGTAGTGAGTTAGTTGCTATACGCAGGCGTTCACCTCTATTAAATTATAGGCACAAACGGGCCTATGCGTAACATTGTTACGACACAGACTGTATGTATGTGTGTGTGAAATCCTGTGTTTTGTTTTAATGGTCAAATTAGAGTTCGTTTTTTTTTATGTTATAAGGGGCAAACGAGCAGACGTATCGCCGGATGGTAAGCGATTACCGCCGCTCATGGACACCTGCAACACCTGAGGTGTTATAAGTGCGTTGCCGGCCTTTGGGGGATGGGGACGGTGATAGGGGGAGGGATTGGGGTACGGGCCTCCGGTTAGCTCCAGTTCGTATGAATACGCGACTGTATTTGTATGCGAGTCTAAAATGTGTATGTGTGTGAAGAAATTTCCTGAAGATAAAACATGACAGACTATATCGGGACAATAGCAACGAAAGGCAATTTCTAATCTGGACATTGTTAAAATAAAGAATATGTACATACGTCCTTTCAGAATGGTTGCCACTATTTCTGAGGTGGTTCCTATACACATAAATGTTCTTGTACTGCACTTGGCACTCGTGACAGTACGACAGTTTGTTGGCCAAGGCAGAGTTGTGGCCCGCCACGTGACTCTCAAGACGACTTTTCGTTTTGAAAGACTTGGTGCAGATATCGCAGATGTACTGTCTCTTCTTGGCGTGGAGACTGAAAGAGATAGCAAGATATTTAGTTGATAAAAACTAGTGAGAAAGAGACAGCTAGATATACAGTAGTCAAAGTTTATGAGAGATAGTAACGGCAATTTATTTAGTTGCCAAGACTAAGGGAGAAAGAGATGGCAAGATGTTTAGATGTCTAGATGAAAAGGGAACGAGATAGTTACAAAGATATTTACTTAGTAAAATCAATGAACAGAATAAATAAAACATATTCATAAATATACTCAAAGAGTCCCCTGATGTATGTCAGTCTTGAGATACATATCAGTACAAATGAATAACATTGTTGTCTGTTTGTAGTATTAAAATGTAATATCAAAATAATATTTATTACATTTTTTACGGCTGGACCGATTTTGACGGACTTTCACTGACAGATAGCTGATGATCTTGTGAGTAAATTAGGCTACTACTTCAGATTAGCTTTGCCCCGCGGCTTTACCCGCTGGTAACGCGGGTAACACCGCGGGGCTCAGCTAATAGTACCTATAACTGGTGTTTTTTTCCTTTACATGGAATGTGGTGACGGATTACGGAAACAAGAGTGTCACCACCTGTCGGTCCTGCGTGTGATCTCTCGCCCATCGTGTCGGTTAACCGTCCCATCGGATTATTTTTTGTTTTGTTTTTTTTTAAAGGCGATTCCCGCATTACGAATATACATTACTGTATCACGGGGATCTTTACAAACATACATGAAACGGACACAAAGTACACCCAGACTTAGAACAATAATTTATGGATCACACAAAGTGTTGTTCTATGTAGGATTTGAACCCACAACACTTGGCGCAGTAGGAAGCGGTGTGGCGACCACTGAAACCACTAGCCCAACCGTGTAGTCCGTACCGTACCGTACGGTAACCGTGTATTATGAGAGTGAAAAGGAACAGAGAGTGCACTTGTGTTTGCGCACACACTTATGTATTATGATATCTCCGACGTAGATGGCTGGTCTCCGTTGAAACTGGCCGCCGTAGGAGAACATCAAAAAATTTATTCGCAAAACGGTTTTGCAAGTATTTTACAGTATTAAAATAAGTCATAAGTCGTGATATAATATATGTAATGTTTTAAATTTTTTAATCTGTCTGCCTGTTTGTTTGTTCCGGCTAATCTCTGGAATCGCAAAACTCATTTTGAAGAGACTTTCACTGGCAGAAAGCTGATGTAATAAGGAGTAACTTAGACTACATTTTCTTAGACAAGCTTAGCCCCGAGGTGTACCCGTGGTTCCAAACAGCATAGTATACTATAGTTATGCTTACTTCATATGATTCCTCAAGGTATGCTTCCCCTTGAACCTAATGCCACATTCATTACAATGGAGTCTATGTTCCAACTGTACGTGCTCTTCCAACTCCTTAGTAGTCCTGGAATATTTATAATGATTTTTTTAGTTCACCTGGATGGAACACGAGAGACATTGGGGTCCACCCAGGCGAACCACAGGAAGAAATAATCGCCGGCGATCCACCCAATGGAGCTATGACAACACAAAAAAATGACAGGCTATAAAAAAATATTACACTCAATCATTCATTCTTTAATTCACTCATTCAATTCATTCGTTCTTTTACAAGTAACATTTTTATCTTAGACTACTCCTGTTGTAGCAAGATATCCTGTGTCGGTCCCCTGGGGCGTTCTTCGTGTACTTTATATGTGTGTTACACACTCAGAAGTATTACACAAAGTGTTTTCTCATTCGGTGTTCGAACATACAACACTCAGAGAAATTGTTTATTTAGCAGTAGCCATAATCCAACCCTTCCCTCCATCCCCCTCCCCATCCCTCAAGGCCGGCAACGCACTTGTGAGGCCTCTGGTGTTACGGGTGTCATGGGCGGCGATAATCGCTTACCATCAGGCGATACGTCTGCTCGTTTGCCCCATATTCCATAAAAAAATATATATTTTGTATCAAACTACTCACTTAACGACTGTATCACACTGTGCACAATGTATGCTGTCAAGGCGATCTCGTTCGTGTTTCATCTTGCAATGGTTGAGTGCAGACCACAGCTGAGAGGTCTCGTACTTGCATAGCCTACATCTATAGCAGTAGTAGTGACGCATCCTATGGTTCGCCACAGACAACTTCGATGCGAAACGCACTTCACAAATATCGCATTTAAAAGGACCTATGCTCTGAAACAACATTTTGTTGAAGTAAAACTTGTTTACGCACGCTTGACTTGGAGAATAAGCTAGTGAATGAGTGACGAGAGCGTTACGAAAAGTGTGATCTAGCGATACGAACGGAAGTTGAGAGGGAGATATTAGTTAGTGAAGATAGAAAGAGTATTACTGTGTGGGCATGTGTTGACTTGATATAATGTATGGATTAAAAGGCCGCTTAAACTGTAGTGTATAATTTTAATATATAAGAAAACGTTCTAATGAGTCCGTCAGACGGTAGCTAAGTGATAAAAACTTTGTCGGTAGGCGGCGTGCTTGTCGTGCTGCAACCCGCGTCTTCCTCTCATACTCCCCGCTGGATCCAAGCACCAACACGAGAGATTTTTTTTTTTTTATATTTAAGCTGCCAAAATGACTCTGCCTTGCCTGATGGAAAGCATGAGCAGAATCCAAGAGTGGTGGTCACCATCCTCAATGCGAAAAAGAACAATGCAGCATGGTGACCCACACTATGGCGGCCTGGGGGGAAAGGGGATGGTGAGGGGGATAGGGGGCGTTGGATTGAGGTATGGGCCTCCGGTATCCTCACTCACTCGATGAAACACAGCGTAAGCGCTGTTTCACACCGGTTTTCTGTGAGGCCGTGGTATCACTCCGGTCGAGCCGGCCCATTCATGCCGAAGCGTGGCTCTCCCACGGTAAGAGAGGTGCAAGTACACATTTTCTTTTTCTCTTTCTCTCACAGCCAATTACGTTCCATATATCTAAGACACAGTGCAAGCCTGGTTCCCCTTGAAGTTTTACTTCAGTCGTGTAGTCTAAAGTTGTAGTCATACAACTTGAAAGAACATCACAAGGTGTTGTCATCATCATAAACAGCTTTTAAGAATAAGTAAGTCTATGGCGATTTCTACATATGCGTCAAAAAACTGTAACGACATCTACGGACGACATGCCGAACTACAAAGTAATTTATAGCTCTATGTCGCGATACAGAAAATCTGACCCCGATTTGCATATATACCAACCAAAATCAACCAGATGTGATACCTACTCCTATTGGGCATAAGCCACCGCCCCTGTCGCTGTTCCCTCCGCTGGCAGAGGGCAATCGGCCCTCGACCAGCCTCCACGCGTCCCCTGCGGAACAAGGTGACTAGATGCAAACTGGTAGCGGCCCAACAGGCGTCACCACCTCTCTTTGAGTTAGAGGGACATGACACCTTTCCTGCTTTAATATACAAGACTTTAAAAGAAGCGCACAAGCCTCCTGAGGCCTTCACATAAGTCTAAGTTTGTAAAAAAAAAATACAATAATATAATACCTCGTCATGTTTCTTCTCCATGTGTTTATCAAAAGTCTCTTTCTTGGTAAAACCAAGCACACAAGAGTCACATTTAAACGGTATCTTCTTAAAATTATAATGGTTTCTCTTGTTTTCTCTGTGTTTTATAATTTCTTCTTCACTAAACTCTACTTTTGTGAACTTCTCCTCAAGTTCTGCATCAATTTTAGGTCTTTTAACTATATTTCTTCTCTTTACATAACTAGTTTTATAATTAATTTCCGTTTTGTCTATTTTTAAACCTGTTTGATTAATTTCCAATAAGTCTTCATCATTCGCTTCTATTGTTTCGGCATTAGCTTCTATTATTTCAGCATTAGCTTCTATTATTTCATCATTTGCTTTACTATCATTAATTAATTCCTCCTTATCACTTATACTGTCAATAGTATTGTCAGTGTCACTTATACTGTGATAAATATGTGAAGTTCTCTCTGCTGTTTCTGTTACTTCTCCATTGACTTCTACTAATTCTACTGTATCTGCTTCCTCTTCTTTAATGATATTATTTCCTATCTTTGGTTTACCATCACAGTTGATTAAAGGATCTGGATTGTAATGAGTATTATTTATCTCGCTAATCACTAAAGTGCTCAATGATTTTATATCTTTACGCTGAAACAATATGCAAATAGATTTGAAAAACCGACTAATTGCGAGTCNATATATATGTATTTATAACAAAAAAACGATGTAAGTGTTCCATCACTCAATCAGCTGTATAGTACAAGCTCTGCTTAGTTTGAAACTAGATGGCGCTGTATATCAGATGACCGAACCTTTCACAAGCACAGTAATTCCCACTTATTTAATCATAAACTTCGTTCTGGTTTAAACCACAGGCCAAAAGTAGAGACTACCCACATTAAAAAAGGAAAATAAAACTCAAAACTTAAAATATGACATTTATAACGAGCAGATTACGACTGTTAAGCTCCGCTGTGTTACCCACGAAACAAGAACAACAGCGAGTAACGCCACGGGACAAAGCTAGTCTCAAAGGTTACCAAAGTTACTCCTTATATCATTAGCGAAAGTACAGTTAAAAATATAAAATAAATATGCCAGTACTGTATATAGGTATATACAGTCATAGGCTTTTGATGAAAACTTGTCAATTTGGAATTACAAACATTTTTTTTACAGATTTATTTGCTTCTAGGCATCAGGTCCTGTGAGGCATCTACCGTGATGGTAATAATGATGAAATTGTCTTAGTATCGGCCTTCCCAAGGATATCGATTACTGTCAATGTCTTTTTATGCCGTTTCTATCCGAGTCGTGGTCACAAATCAACTATAACCCTGTCTTAATGTTCTAATACCATCTTTACTGCAACAATGTGTCTCTCTTATATTCTATTTTTTTAAAAGACGAATCCCTCTTATCAATATAATGCCAACATACATGCAACGGACAAGAAGTACAATCAGCTTATAACCACAATTTGCGGATCACACAATGTATTGTCCCCTGTAGGATTTGAACCCACAATTCTCGGTGCATTACAAAGCGGGGCGGTGACCATTGACACCACTATTATGCTATACTAAGATAGAGGCAGTTTGGTTGATGCAAAGTTGAAGAAACAATTACCGAGGGTAAGTAACGAGGGCGCGGTCAACCCCTGGATGGGTGACCGCTGGTGGCATGTTACCATGAGCGTCTCCGTGATTCGGAGGTCACGTTAAGCAGTCGGTCCCGGTTGTTATCATATGCTAACAGTCGTGAAGCTTAGTTGGAGGCCTTCGGGAGGCTTAAAAACATCCAACGGCAAGATACGTAGCCACAAAGTATTCTTGCCAGTCTTCAACCCGCACTTGGCCAGCGTGGAGACGTATGGCCTTAACCCTCTCCTGATAGGAGACCCGAACCCAGCAGTGGGACATTATGGGTTGTTGATGATGATGAAAATTAATAACAGTTACTAGCTGAGCCCCGCGCCATTCTCGCGGTACAACAACAGCTGCAAAAATAGACAGACAGATAACGTTTTTAAAAAAAATGACAGTCGTTTGTTCCTGCTATTGCTAACACAACTCAAAATAAAGTGATATCTCTAAAATCAAAATATCACCATGCCAAATTTCATTGAAATTTGTGCAGGGTTTTAGCCATATATATAAACAGACAGCAGTTAATTTCGAATTTATAATATACTTAAAAATATACAAACGGAATGACTTGGAGAAAGTCTTTTTAAACATTAAAATATCAACCAGTCTGGCTAGTGTGGTATGGTAGGCCAAAACCTCCTTTTTAAGACAGAGACCTATACCTGGCAGTATACTATCTCTATCAAATATGATACACACTTACCCACTTTTGAGATATTTCTGTGGTGTCAAATATTTTACAAGTACCCTCAAACTCATCCTTCATTGAGTCAGTCCCATGCTAGAATATTTCTTTAAATACAAGAAACAGACAAAAAGAGAACCCAGACTAAGAAAAACAATTTGCAGATCACACAGAGTCCCATGTACCCCATATTTAATCCACAACACATAGCATAGTAGAAACTGCTATAAGCAGTAAACCATCTTGGGTTGATTACCATTTATACCTCAATACGTTTGAGAAACTGGAAGGCTTTGAAGTGTGGTGCTGGAGAAGGATGGTAGCAATCAGTAAGAGGGGAAAAAAATAATAATAAATATCTTAGACATCAACACTCTCTAGTCTCAAACTAAGCAGAGCTTGTATTATGGGTACTAGACAACTGATATAAAACATATAAATACTTTTTTCGTACATACATACACATTATATACACAAATCATCCAAATTCCGAAACAAATATTTGCAGATCATACAAACATTTGGTTCTATCCAGGTGTTGTACCTGAAATCTCAAGCACAGCAGTTGCATATGCTAACACTGCAAGCAGTATCATCGGTTATACAATACAGTTAAAATGGTGTTCCCTTGTCCAGTATATTTATTAAACTATACTAGCTGAGCCCCGTATAACAGCACCTCAGTGCACAGTGAAAAAATATATATGTAAAAAGTTTGCTATGTCCGTCTCCTAGTTCCAAGCTACCACCAATTCTCAGCCAAATCAGTACAGCCGTTCTTGAGTGATAAATAGAGTAACTAACACAATTTTCTTTTATATATCCTACTAATATCATAAACGCGAAAGTTTGTGAGTATGGATGGATGTTTGTCACTCTTTACTGTGGATGAGCCACCCTTCGGCAGGCATGGGTCAGCTCGACCGGAGTGATACCACAGCCTGCCAGAAAACCGGTGTGAAACAGCCTGCGATGTGTTTCACCAAGTGAGTGAGGTACCGGAGGCCCATAATCCAAACAGTTCCCTCATCACCCTCTTGGGTTTCCATTCCAGTGGCAGTTCTGTTTGAATGATCTCCAAATATTTATTTCTGGGTTTGGGTGTTTTCTACGTAAAATGTGTATGTACTTACTAAAAATAGAATATATGTATTTATGCCAGTTGTCTAGTTCCTATAGTATATAGTAGTAATACAAACAATGCTTAGTTTTTGACTAGATGGTGTTGTGTTAGATATCCAAAATATTTATAATGAATAACTATGTCAAAATCTAAGGAAGAATCTAAGGGCATACATTACTGATTTATCTATAATTTTTATATTGCAATATTTATTTAGTGTATTCTTCATTAATCATCATCAACTTTCAATCATCAACTCGTAATGTCCCACTCAGGGACTCAGCTCTCCTCACAGGGTTAAAGCCATAAATCCCCACGCTGGCCAAGTGTGGGTTTGGGAATAGCAAGACTATGTTGTGGCTACTTAATGTTAACGTTAGATGTTTTAAAGCCGCCCAAAGACCTCCAACTAAGCTTCACAACTGTTATCTCATGATAGCAACCGAGACCAACTGCTTAATGTGATCTACAAATCACGGGGACACTCATGGTAACATGCCACCAGCCGTCACCCATCCAGGTACTGACCGCTCCGTCGTTGCTTACCCTAGCAATTGTTTCCAGTCATCGAGTGAAACTGAGCTATGAGCGCCGCACTTAATTAAAATGCCAGTAGAAATTATTATGAATTTTAAATAATATTTTACTAATAATTTTTGTTAAAGGATACAAATTGAAACAATTAAATGACTTTCTACTATCCTGAAATTATGTTTACTAACTGTGGCCCAGTAGTTGAAATTATTTTTTTTTTGGCTCTTTGCACTTCTCTTGTATAAACTTTAACTACATAAAATTTCATATAATTTTGTTAAAAGGGGTACAATATAAAAAAAATATGCGTACCAGATCAGTAGGTACAAGAATTCACTTATTTTTCAGAGTAGGTAGTTCAACAATCGCGGTGAGGCGAGATTTTATTAATTGAATAAAAAGATATACATACCGTAAGATTCTCAGTCAATATAATATGTGAATGTACAGCTTTCACTTTAAATCTGTGAAATTTTGTTATAAGTCCCTTACATTCCCAACAAACGAGCGCATGAAAGCACGTTTCTAACTGCAAATAGAAACAATTTAAAAATAAACTGTATTTATTACAAAATTCATAAGTTTAAACAAACACCCACTTCGGTTAAATTAATATTTTTTAAAATTGTTCTTATTGTATTTAAAGGTATTAGGCGTCGACCAGTACTCATGCATGTAATACAAATATTATCAATTTCCATTTTGTTTTATTTATTATTTATCCTTAAACTTAATTCAATGGAACAGGACAGTTAAACGAAACTTTTTGAAACGCCAGAAGCAGAAAAAAAGTAACTTGATTGATTGATCAAACCAATGGCATAGCATAAACCACAGAGAATACAGAGAATGTAAATTAAATAGAGTATACAATATTAATCGTTAAATTGAAAAGGTGTAGAAACATTACATTATGTATTCAACTACACTTAAACGCACTATTTGATATATTTGGCAAGCTTTAAAATCGTTTTAGACAGACAGAAAGACAGAAGTTGTTGTCTTAAAAAAAAAACAATTTTTCACATTTAATCAGTTCACCTTGGAAAGCTACTTTCACGGTCAAATTGAATTTAAATTCCATGACAATTCGATAATTAGCTGTCTTCTAAAATCCACGCACTATTCTTGAACTTCTTAGAACAAATCTATGAGATATTAAGAAACCTAGAGATTAACGCACAGCCGAAACCTCTAAACCTAGAATCCTGAAACTTTACATGTAGGTTCTTTATGTAACGTAAGTGAACACTAGGAGAGGTATTCAACCCCTAAAAGGGTAAGAACAAAGCCGCGGGCAAAAGCTAATTATATGTTAAATCCTCTGAATTAAATAAAAATTTACGGGATCTGTTTACCAGTTTATTAGTATTCTGTGCCATTCTGTGGTTAAGGACAAATGACAGCTGCGTACTGTATTGTTGCTAAACATTAAACTCGTAAAATTGCACATTTTATGTTTATTTACTTTTAAATTAATCTTTTAAGAATGTCTTTATACATAAATAAATGGTGCCGTATTTGTTTGACAAATAATGATGATGATAATATCTCAGATGCAAAGGATTACATTGATATTTTCATTCAACTTACAAAAAATAAAGTAGGTGAATCTAAATTCAATTGACTTAGAAATGGTTAAATAAACGTTTATATATATATGTTTGATGTTTTTTCAGCACTGTAAGGATCTTTTACTTTGTATGTGGTGTAAAACAATATTAAAAAAGTCAAACTATATAAAAAATCTAGCTTTAAAAAATGAAAAAATTGTTCGTGCGTATGATGAGGTAAGATTGACAGTGAAAACAATGATAAAATCCGTTCTTATACGACTGGAATTCACATCGCCGAGAAGCTTGTGTCGTGGCAGCAAGCTTATTCGCTTTTGTTCGTTACGTACAAACTACTTGGAATTTTTTCGTTGCGAGAAAACTGTCCCTTATAATAAGCTTTCTAATGCTGTTTGTTCTAATTGTTTATAAGAAGATATAACTAATAACATAGCAACGCAGCGTAACGCGATACCTTTTAGTTAACACTAGATTTTACTGTTCAATAAAATTTTCATAGCACATATTTTTCATTTTCAATTGAAATTCAAGGAGTAACTCCAAAAACAATTATTTTTTTCCTCGAACTACTCATTTCTTATTACAAAAAAATTGACAAGTCTCTAGGTCCACTGATAGACGTAAAGTTATTAACTTAGAATAATATTTGTAAAATAAATGTATAAAATTTAAAATTTCATAATGTTTAAATTAAAATTATCAATTAGCATGTTGGTGACCGAACTCATAAGATTCCCCTATCAAAAAATGCTAAATGCAGCTAAAGAAGTTTTCACTTCAAAAACTTATATTGTTACAGGTTTCAACAATTACTACAAACAAACAATCACACAGATTTTCACTCAGTGTTACTACACATACAGAAATTCCTGCAAACTGCAAAGACATGAAAAATAATCATAATATCGTAACTTTTAATGGATACTCTGAAGTACCAGAAACTGAACATATACAAGTCAATGAAAATGTAATTTATTTAAAAAATTCCAACTTGCCATGTTTCAACAAAGAATTGAATGAAAACAAAGAAACCAATCAAAAAATAGTTTACTTTAACGATGAATTGGAATATGAAAATGAAAATGGAAGTCCACTCATTACTGACATAAATGAAAGCCAGCCAAAAGACAATGGTTTACACACAGAAAATGAAGAAAAAATAAACTCATCAAAACAAAAAAGAATAGATTTAAAACTCGATGAGTTGAAATTTGAAGTCAAATATTTGAATTTAGAAGAACAAACCAAAGAGTTGGAAAGAAAAAAGATTAAATATAAGAACATGAATTTTCAATGTGAATTATGTGGAGTTGGATTTTTGACTAATGATTATTTAGAAGCTCATCAGATTAGACATACAGAGGTGAGTTGACTGCACTGCAGAGGTGTTATTACTGTTTCTTATTGCAATGAGTGTTGTAACTGTAAATACCACATTGAGCAACATTTTGTATGATCCACAAATTGTTGTTCTGAATCTGGGTATTATTTGTGTCCACTGTGTGACATATGTTTTTGTATAGTCCAAAAATAAGTTAAAAGTTAAAGACTCAATTTAAATAGTGCCAATAATGGCTAAAAAGTAGCTATGTTGACTAGAGAAAACCTTATTTTATATGCATCTTACGACTGACTCAGTACTGCAGTGGCAACAAAAGTCAGATGAGGTCTCAGGTTTGATTCTCAGATCCGAGCTGATGTTTGTATGATCCAAAAATATTTATTTCAGAGTTCGGTTCTGTTCTATATTTGTGTGTATTTACAACAAAAAAAATACATTAGTATTCTACCAGTCAATCTAGCAAGCATAATACAAGCTGAATCTAGATGGAACTATATGTAAGATGACTGATTAAAGTATTGTACCCATGTGTAGTACCTTACAAACTTGTAACCATCAAGTAAGTGATAACTTCAAAATGAAGCAAGCACTTGAAAAGTTGAAACAAACTTCTTTCTGCAGTAGTCCAGCTCAGATAGTTCCCGCGCATTTTCAGAATGTCTCAAACACCAACTCAGATATATCTACCAGCTCTCGGACAACTACTGTGGTCTCCGAGGCAGTCTATATGGAGTTTGTTTCAAGTGTTCCTTCTCTCTGCTGTTGCCCTTCGCAGTTTGCTCCCCCGGTATTCTCTTACGATACTCTTTATAAATCTCCACAATTCCTCTCCATTATGCAGTAGTATTTTGTGTGTTGGCAGGCAGCTGGCCAGTACAAATGCAGTGTGTGTTCTCTCCACTTCAAGAACCAGCTGGTGGTATCCCAGCACTTATTGTGCCACAGGCGCTTGTTCTCGTGCGTGGTGTGTGGAGCCAAGTTCCACAAGTGGTCTAACTGTGTTGTCCACAGACAGAAGTGTGGGGGACTGGGCACGCTCGTCAGCTGTAAGACTTGTTCAAAGCTGTACAGGTATTTATTTTTTATGATAGTGGGTGCGGGATCAGTCACCCGATGGAAAGAGATCTTTCAGAGAAGACTAAACCGAGAGCATTTATGCTGTCGGGTTTCGATGATGAATGAATAAGGTGGCGAACGAGCAGACGTGTCACCTGATGGTAAGCGATTACCGCCGCCTATGGATACCAGCAACACCAGAGGCGTCACATGGTGATTGCAGTAAGGGTAAATAAATAAATAAATAAATGTTTCGGATACCTAACACACAACGCCCTCCAGTCCCAAGCTAAGTAGAGTTTGTGTTATGGGTACAACTGATATGAATACATATAATCTTTTTTGTTGTAAATACACACATATTATACATATAAAACACCCAAACTCCAAAAAAAATTTCTAACAAATTTGGTCCGACCCGGGAAGCGAACCCGAGACCTCAAGCACAACAGTCACATTCGCTATCACTGCGTTACCGAGGTGTTTTGTTTGTTTCAGTGATCCACACTCACTGAAAGTCCACATGAAGGTCCACGACACACGAAGACAGTTTACGTGCGAGCATTGTGGCGCCAAATTTAAAACTAAGCAGAGATTGGCCGTGCACATCAGGTATCGTCTTCACCAGCCTTTGAAAGACCATTGCAGGATATAAACCTCACCTTCGAAAGGATTCTTCCAATAATGCAGAAGCAATAAGAGATCGCAACGCCATCTAGTCCCAAACTAAGCAGAGCTTGTGTTATGGGCATTAGACAACTCTGGGAGGGGTCCGGATGGCGTAAGAAAGCGGTTCCTGGATCCCTCCCGTCTCAGGCGCAGAGTGGCACACCGTGTGGGTTTAGTCGGTTCGATTCCGACACACCGCCCCGCCGCAAACCCCGGTGGGGTGAAGGCCCGAGAGGGTTCCCACACGTAAAAAAAATGGCCACTAGACAACTGATATAAATGTATACATACTTTTTTTTGTATGTAACAAACATATTATGCATAGAAAACATCCAAACTCACAAAAGAAAAAATTCACAAAGCAGTCAAGAGGACTGCCGACAGCAGTGAAAACTCAAAACTATAAACAAACAGTTTTTTGATCTCATCTAAAATGAACAACTTTGTTTTTTTATACAACGCCACCTAGTCCCAAACTAAGCAGAGCTTGTATTATGGGTACTAAACAATTGATATAAATACATATATACTTTTTTTTTGTAAATACATACATATCATACATAGAAAACACCCAAACTCCGAAACAAATATTTGCAGATCATACAAACATTTGACCCAACTCAGATTTGAACCCGAGACCTCATGGACAGCAGTCGCATACGCTACTACTATGCCACCGAGGCACATTAATATTTGTAGTTTTCAATTAATTATATTTTTTCAATGTACAATTTAATTTT
Source organism: Hyphantria cunea (assembly GCA_003709505.1). Taxonomy (NCBI): domain Eukaryota; kingdom Metazoa; phylum Arthropoda; class Insecta; order Lepidoptera; family Erebidae; genus Hyphantria; species Hyphantria cunea. Next base: position 3,999 of record PKRV01000080.1, on the reverse strand, counting down.
TGTATTGTATTGTTTATTGTAATTAAAGGGAACAAATTTGTGATGTATTAAGGAAATAAAAAGGCTATAATAATAATAATAATAATATTTTTTTTCAGATCGCACACTGGAATCAGGCCTTTCAGTTGTTCGTTTTGTCCTCGAACTTTCACAACCAACTCAAACTTAAAAGCTCATCACACGGTCCATTCGGAAGTGAGCAAACATTACTGCGTCGAATGTAACACTTACTACAAAACTGCCAAAAGTTTGAAAAGGCACTATAGTGAGTCGGTTCGACACGTTCGCGATAGAAATCTTATGTAAGTGTACGGGGAACATTCGTGTGCTGGGATTGGTTTTGGGTTTAATAGAAACAATATATTTAATCTTTAGAAAAATACAAAATGTGGACTGTATCGCTTGATATATTCTACAGCTTCTTTCTGCTAGGGACTGCTTGCAGTTTCTCACCGTTTAGGACGCTTCGCTTGCTTTCTTCCCGCCCTGTAAATGGGGGCGAGGAAACTTTTGGGAGCGCTGGGCTCCTTAAAGTGGATGTCCTCGCGGCTCACTTCTTATGAGCCGGTCGCTGGGTTTGGCCAGCCTCGAGGCTCGAACCGCCGGTCGTCCCTTCGAAGAAGGGACCTGCAATCCGCCAGCGAGAGGCTGGCGGTTCTTCACTGTCCGAGCTGGTCGCCGTCGCCCCGTTCGAGGGAGCTGTTATCAGAACCCGAGCGGGGCGTCCTCCAATTGTGCCCTTTCTTATACAATTTTTTCTAAATTAATGCAAGCTTTTAATCGGCCAACCAATTACAACGCTTACGTTTTAGCCAATGAAATTCGAGTTCCTAATGCTTAGCTGCCTCGAAACTTTACCGTAACGAGAGCCGCGTGAAAATTTTTAGCGATTTCGCTCGTTAATCTACATTTTAGACTAATAAAGTATACATTTTCTTAATCCTAAATTTATTATCTAGCACAGAAAAATACAATAATAACAATAAATTATATACACAAATAGTTATCACATGCATTTTCCCCTCATCCGTTTACACTTATTGCCGCCGTCGTGCACAGTAAGTAATGTTTGAATTCAGCTCAGTTTCACCAGCCCTTGACGTAGAACAATACAGTATTGAATATTTGTATTGTATTTGTATTTATTCTTTATTCTACACATTGAAAATACAAGTATGAATAAAATACAAGGAAGTGTCATGTACAAAAGGCGTGCTTAACCCAACATTGAGTTTTCTGCCAGCAAACCCTGAGTGAACAGAGGATAGTGGAGAAATGTAAGGGCATAGTTATGAGTATTTAAAAGAAACGAATATAATAACAAATTAAAAAGATAATAACAGTGATTTATAGACATTGATTTTATAACTACAGTTGAATACCTTATGCATATTAGTAAACTCATACGATATTTTTCTTTTTTTATTTAATCTTCATGCAATCACATTGCAAAAGGCGGACTTAATGCCATGGACATTATTATATCTCAATACTTATACTGCATGTGTATTATATATAATACACATGCAGTTGTTAAAAAAGGGTTATTTTAATGTTACAAACAGACACTCCAATTTTATTTATTTAAGTAGATTAAATAAATAAATGTGCCAGGTATCTAACACACAACGCCATCTAGTCCCGAGCTAAGCAGAGCTTGTGTTATGGGTTCTAGACAACTGATACAAATACATATTTACTTTTTTTTTGAGCTGTGTAATTTTGTCAGGTACAAATGTTCGGAGTGTTCCAAGGAATTCAGTACAGGTAAGAGTTTAAGCAATCACGTGGCGCGACACACCGACAGACAAGAAGCGAGCTGCTCCCAATGTCATAAGGTGAGGAAGATCTTTTAAATATACACCACTGACATTGCTTAGGCATGATGACTAATTTTGAAAAACTTATTATATATATATATATTGTCAAAAACAGTGATATTTCTACAAAAAATAAAGTTTTAGTAGGAAAAGATTGAGATATAAATTTTAAGTTTTAAATTCACGCCAAAACGCTCGGTGGGGTCATGGCGTCTGTTTCTGTAAGACGTGACGTCACTATATGTCAACAAGTTCGATTATATTTGAGAGAGAGAGCCCAAGATAGGTATTCCAATACCTATCTTGGGCTCTCTCAAATGCTTGTTTAAATGTATTTAAGATAAGAATCTACACTGCACTGTATACATCTGTGATGAGAAAATAAATAAAAGTTATTATTATTATTATAGCTCTTAAAAACAGTAAAGTATATCCGAACCAAGCAAGTATGTATGTATAAAACATAAGTGACGCAACTCGCTCCGATTGGTGTTCTTCTAAACATGGCGGATTGCTGTATTTTGTAGTTTTATTTTTGTTAATTAACTATTAATCTCGCTCTAAATATAAAAATTTTTAAACACTGAACCCCATTTCATCAGATAAAAACATAATTTTAGTGGTTCTTGGTTACCCATAATGCCTATTACGTATAAAACGAGACTAGCTGAGCCCCTCGGTGTTCCCCGCAGTTGTTGTTTTGACTTTATATCAACAACCCCGGGAAAATGTAGCTTATGTTACTTCTTATATCGTAATAAATATTTCAGACATTTTCAGACATATCTAACACACAACGCCATCTAGTCCCAAACTAAGCAGAGCTTGTATTATGGGTACTAGACAACTGATATAAATACATATATACTTTTTTTTTTTGTAAATACATACATATCATACATAGAAAACACCCAAACTCCAAAACAAACATTTGTAGATCATACAAACATTTGATCCGACCCGGGAATCGAACCCGAGACCTCAAGAACAGCAGTCGCATACGCTACCGCTGCGCCACCGAGGCAGTCAATAGGCAGTAATCTATCACCTTAGCAGGCAGCAGCAGCATTATCATCACTTTAGCAGGCTCATACATAGAAAAAGGAAATATAATGCTTTAAATCTATAATTATGTTTTTCTTTTGATTTCAGACATTTTCCAGCAAGTCAAACTTGACTAAACATATTAAGTGCATTCACAAAAACGTTACGGCGATTCAAACTGCGAAGTAGACGCTAAGGACATGTTCAAACGACTTCTGGACGTAGCCTCTCCTTAGAAAAGAGTTTTTGTCCTACCACACCACGCTGTCCAGACACGTTCCTTCTCTCTGCTGTTGTCCTGACAGTTCGCTCCCTAAGTCGGCTCTTACAATACCCACGGGGTGTATAGTTATGCTAATAAATAAACGACTATTATTATTATTAGTTTCATGTATCATTATTTGTGTTTTAAAACCTCTTAGATTGTAGTTGAATATGAAAACTATACTTTTGTTTGATCATCGGATGATACTTACGGTGCGGCTGGTCCATAAGTTTATAGTCGCTCAGTACTTGGTGTTCCTCTAAGGGATCGCATCAGAAACGACGTGATCCGCCAAAGAACCAGGGTCATCGACATAGCCCACAGGATTAGCAAGCTGAAGTGGCAGAGGGCGTGTCTTATTTACCGTAGGACCGATAACCGTTGGGGTAAACGGGTGATGATCTGCGCTGGATGCGAGAAGGCAAGGATCGAACTAAGCGGTGCCCGCACGGAAAAATATGTATGTGAAAAATATATGTCAATATATAATATTTCGTATATATTTAAGCATTTTTTTCTGCGTAAAATTATATGTGTACATATATATTGAGATATATGTCTGTATATATATTGGAATATATATCAACATACATTTTTGTATGTATAACAAAATGTATTTAGATGTGTATATCTAAATTTATTTTGATATATTTTATTTACCCGCCTATTTTTTATCAAGTTTTCCTGCTCCTTGTACTGCTGTTGTGGTGTGTTGTGTAAATATATTTTGTTTACCCGCCCGTTTTTTAAATTTGAAATTCTAATAATTGTACAAGAAACAGCGCAAAAAAATTCGTAATGCTCATAAATGTGCGCACATAAATGTCAATATATATATCATATAGATTTCGGCATGTATATTAGTATATA
>PKRV01000079.1:67311-123455 GCA_003709505.1 Hyphantria cunea | reverse complement strand
CATACTCATTATAGTGTTTTTTTTGTAATGTATAGCTTAATTTTCTAATCTACTATTATGAATTTAGAGTGCTTATGTCTGTACTTCGCTGGAGATGGGCGATAATAGCCACGACACAGTTTATAACTAATAAAATGAATTTGTATGCTGTTTTTCTGTTCTAATAAAATTTATATTATATTATAATTATCCACCACCTATTTATCTCAAAGAACGCTTTAAGTTCCTTCATGACACACATTTGAAATGTCTGAGGTCTTCTGAGGACCTGCGACTGAAGGTACCAAAACATTGTAGAAATTTTTATACTTACTCATTTTCCGTAGAAGTTGTATGTTTATGGAATACATTACCAATCAGACGTGCCAAATCTGTAACCACTTTCAATATTATGTGAGCATTATCTAGTCTCTCATAATTTGAAACTAACGTATATATATACTGACTGCCTCTGTGGCGCAGTAGTAGCGAATGCGACTGCTGTGCAAGAGGTCTCAGGTTCGATACTTGGGTCGGACCAAATGTTTGTATGATCTGCAAATATGTGTGTAAATTTGTTTCGGAGTTTGGGTGTTTTCTGTGTATAATATGTATGTATTTTTTAAAAAAAGTATATAACTATTGATATCAGTTATCTAGTACCCATAGTCTAAGCTCTGCTTAGTTTGGGACTAGATGGAGTTGTGTGTTAAAATGTCTGAACATATTTATTTATTATTTATTTATATGTATGTAAATAGGTTAACATTTATATATATTACGTATATTCATATGAGTATGTATGTATAGTGTTTTACTTTATTTTTTATTTATATTATAGTATTATTATTATTTCATATCATTATTTATTAACTTTGTGATATTTTTGTTATACACTAAAACATTTTTTTTCCTCATACTTAAATACCCTGCACCAGCTTTGAATGAAACCTTTCCATCCAAAGGTTGCCTGGAAGAAATTGCAATGAGTAATAAGACCGCCCTTTGTACATCACATTTCCATGTTTCTTTTTTTTTGTTAATTATTAGAATTTTATGCTGTGTGTAAACCTTGGTGTATAAATAAAGTATTATCTATCTATCTATAGCCTATGTTACTCGGGGATGACTTAGCGTAGGTGAAAGAACTTTTCGAATCGGTTCAGTAGTTTCGGAGCCTATTCAATGCAAATAAACAAACAATCAAATCTTTCCTCTTTTTAAAATAGTATTAGTATAGAAGGACAGCTAAAAACTTTAACCGACTGCATCAATATCTGCCATATTTATTATAATAATAATAATAATAAATCGCTTTATTGTACACCAGATAATTAAGTACATAACTTAAAGCTAGGTAGGTCGGTAGTACAATTGGTTGGATAGAAAGAGAAACTTTTTTTGTTCTTTTTTTTTAAATTGGTGTACGTAGTGTCACTTTCATGACTAAGACGAATCTATTGACACAAATCACAAAAAAAAAGACAAGCCGTTTAGGCTCTAGGGCGTGCCAGAGAAATTAACATACATACATACACACACTCGAAAAAATTCCCTCCTTCTTTCGCAGTCGGGTAAAAACATACAGTATACTGGATAAAAATGTGATAAAAATATAATAATTTTCATGTGCAACTCTTATTAACTCTTAATAATTTTAAACGTTTGTAACTTTCTGTCGATGGTCGCACCCGCCAGCACGGATAGGATTCTCTTTTTGAAAATTGTGAAAGATCACGCCGTCGTAAATCTGACTATTTTTTTCATTATTGTTCTTAATAGTGTGCCATGTATAACAAACGTAGTTTGTGCTAAAACTAAATAAAACTAGTATTGACTATTCGTATTACCTTTTTCCTCTGAAATATACCCTAACATTTTCCAGTCTGGACTAAACCTTTTTTCAAAATCAGAAAAGTTTCTCAGCATTGCTTTGGCCTTTACTCAGAGCCCAGTGCTACCAACCCTACTATTTTAATATTAGATTAGTAGTTTTCACATTGATACCCCTGTTTTCTGTTTCATTCCTATTTTATAACTGTTTTTCAATTAGCGTTCAGCGCCACTTATTACGCATGCAAATATTTTTTACAATGACACTAAATAGATCTCTCTACTAAATCTACTCTTGTCAGGATTCGAGAGAAATTCCCGACTACAGTCCATGGGATTAATAGCCATATTTGTATGCATGAGGAAATCCCAGTGTAAGAATTGTGTTTTGTTTTGGTTACAGCTTTCAAGCTTAGAATTAGTGTATTAGGGCGGGTGACCCGGTTTTGGCCATTTTAAGAATTATGTCGACTTTGAGGCTTTCTTAACTTATAGTTTTTGTTATCACGAACATATTTCTTGTAAAAATTCATTTAACATATATTAACCTTGCCTAAGAAAACCCTTTTTTTAAAGAACATCCAATAGAAAAATAATTGTATAAAAAAGAAAAAAAAAGAGAGTTTGTGCCATTTTTGGCCAGATTCATGCCATTTCTGGCCACGGTCGTGTGCCAGTTCTGGCCATCAAAAAATAAAATCAGATGAAATCAAAATAATCAAAATTTATTAATTAAATTGCACATTTTACAAACAATGGTTTTTATTTAGTTAGGAAAATATGAAATATTATAACTTCACTTGAATTTAACTTACAAATAAAGAGATCAACATTTATATGAAGTTGGTAAAAGCTGCAAAGTTAACTGACCTCCCCTTTGTGTTAAAAATTGAGTTTTTTCATGATTTATTGATATTTTTGTTTCGTATTTTAGTACATTGCGGACTTATTATCCAATTCCAAAATTTTATTTAAATGACACAAACACTTTTTCAAAAAACTAAATCCTTAGCAATAAAGAGGGGTCTGTTTAAAACATGTTGTCCTTTTTCTGCTAACACTAGAGTTTCTTTTAGTGCGAGAAAGAAAGCAGTTTCATCACAATTCCACACTCGCGTAGGGTCTTCATCATCATCATCATCATCAGCCTATCGTAGTCCACGGCTGGACATAGGCCTCTCCAATTTCACGCCACTTAGTTCGATCTATGGCTTCTCGCATCCAGCTCCTGCCAGCTGTCTTGCGCAAATCATCGCTCCACCTGGCTTGTGGACGTCCTACACTACGTTTGCCGAGACGCGGTCCACTCAAGAACTCGTTTACCCTAACGGTTATCGGTTTTTCGGCAAATGTGGCCAGCCCACTGCCACTTCAGCTTGTTAATCTTGTGGGCTACGTCGATGACTCTGGTTCTTTGTCGGATCACCTCGTTTCTAATGCGATCCCTTACAGAAACGCCGAGCATATACCTCTCCATTGCACGGTGAGCGACTTTGAACTTATGGACCAGTCGAACCGTAAGTGTCCACGTTTCGGCTCCGTATGTCATTACGGGTAGGACGCACGCATTGAAGACTTTCGTCTTTAGGCACTGTAGGGTCTTTTAGAATCATTAAATTATCATCACCGAGTAACGACGAAATTTCCTTGAACCAGTTCCGAATTTTTTCCTCAGTAATTAAGGCACGAGCTTTATTAATATATTCGGCACGTTTTTGCCTCAAATAAAGATGCCTTGCCATAAATCCGTCAAACCAGGATCTTGAAGGTCTATTATTTATAAACGGTGTGTTAATTTGGCCTTTTACTACTATTATCTTTACAGAATCTAGTAAACCTTCCTTGTTGATAGGAAACCCAGCGAGAGCGCAATCTTCGATACATTCGACAAGTTCATTCTCTATTTCACTTCCAAGAACAGCCTGGGGTCCTACATGTCCAGAAGTTTCAGGTGCTTTTCCAGAATTTTATGTCGCAAAGTCGTTCGAGGTATATTAAAATCTCTACTAGCAGTGGAAACGGGCATCCCATTCTTAATTGCGTTCAACGCTAAAGTAATTTTATGCGGTGAGTACTGAAATATTTTTCTTTTCGCAACATCTATTTTGTTACTATTTGATTTTGGTGAAGGCATTTTATCACATCTCTGAAAATGTAGTATTAACATAAACATCCAAAAAATAAGCAAAGATTTGAAAAATAAAAACTTTTTACTCACCCGCTCGCCTTAGCCTTTTTGTTAAGATCTTAACAATTTCACGCTCAACTAAAAAGGGCAATCAGCCGGATCAGCTATTTCTGTCAATGTCAAGTATGTCAAGTCTTCAATTCTTAGTCTTCGAGTCTTCAAGTCTTCGTCGTGATGGAATTAATGATAAAAAAATGTAAATGACATGAAATGGGGACCGTCTTTCGCAAAAACAAAAAACGATCTCCGAATGACTTGTTTTTTTTTTGGATATGGCAATCTGTGCCGATGACGACAATTCTGCCAAGGATGCCAATAAGAATGTAAGAGATTAGTGTGTTAAAAAAAAATTACAAAGATAGCAAAGTGAAGAAGGAAGAAGGAAAACCGATTAAAGTTTAATGGAATTACAACGTATGAAAGTTATTAACCTGAACGAGTTCTGGCGATGACTAGGTTAAAAGAGAAGAGAAATTAATAGGAGTGGGGATCTTTAAGTTTCTTAAAAAGCCATATAAGTCCAAAGATGGATTGTTTTTCTTGCAATTAAAAGATATGTGGTCCAAACTGCCTTCGTCTAATCCACATTCGCATATTGATGAGTCCCTGACCCGAATTTTACGCAGGAAAATGGGGGAGCAACAGTGACCAATACGAAGGCTACAAATTGTTGGAATAATAGATTTAGACAACTTTTTGTACTTAACACGTTCACTGCGGGCCACATTTTGAAGAACTTTCAGCTGGTGCGGCTGAGGTCGAATCAGCCCCAATCTAAACTTCCTTGTAATGCGGTTGAGGCCTTTTCTGCCTCATGTTTCAATCATTTGGTAAATGTGTTGTAACTTGATCAGGAGCGTGATTCGATGTTTAATTTTATGCTAAAATTACTTGCATGGTATTGTTTTATGTACACCTAGCTTCGCCCCGGGTTCTGATTTTTAGTTTTAGAGAAAACACCTAAAATATATTTGAGGTCGTTTTAGACCACACATCGCACTAAATCGGGGCGGCATTAGTGATGGGAATGAATTTATATCGATGAATGTCCATGTCTATGTTATATTTCTATTACTTTTTTATATTGTTATAGTATTGTGCATAAAAGTATGGGGTGTTGTTAAATAAAATACAAACTATTCGTTCATCTAATTTATTCTATATTACTTTGCATGCTGTTCGTTAAAACAATGCAAGCACATAGCTTTCTTACATTGTGAACAATTAGTCATATTTTTTTTTACTTTCTTTGCAGCCTGCATGGCACCTAATGTAAGTCGTAATTTTGCATAGCAAATGACGCAACGTTTCCTTATTTGACCCTTTGCAAGGATGTGCTGAGACTTTGAATGGCAAAAATAAAAAACAAACAATTAACACGATTGCGCTAAGACACGTGCTCCAGTATCGACTATGGTAGCGTCACTAAAGTCGACTTACCTGCTCTCACGCCGCCCGCGCGCCCCGCTGATGGAGGTCGAAATCGGCCTCAACCCGCACCTTATTCAATAATTTTGTGATCAGTGCGTTTGAGGCGTATTTCGACCTCAAATATTATTTTTACAATATTGAGTCAATGCTTCGCAGACATAAAGAAAGCTATATTTGTCTTTGTCATACCTCATACGGTTGAGTGTACCGTATGAGGTATGCCGCCGCACTAGAGAGAAAACACAGTTTTACGCGCCGCACCAGCGTAAAGTCTACCATGAGGCTGAATCAACCTCAAGCCGCAGTGAACGTGTTAAAGAACCAGGGTTTTGATGTAACAGAGAATGACTTGTTCTTCTTTTGATTATATGGCAATCAACCGGATCAGCTATTTCTGCCAATGTCAAGCATTTCAAGTCTTCAATTCTAAGTCTTCGAGTCTTCAAGTCTTCGTCGTGATGGAATTAATGATAAAAAATATAAAAAATGTGGATGACATGAAATGGGGACCGTCTTTCGCAAAAACAAAAAACGATCTCCCGAATGACTTGTTGCATCGAAGTGAAGTTTGACACATCAAAGCTGTCAACGGTATCAGTGTTGCCAATATTCAATATTTTAAATACCGTATATCACAGAGTAATTTATTTTTCTATGCCTTAGTTATAAATATTTGAAGGCCCCAATGGCCACAAAGGGGTCGATGGCCACAACAGGGTCACCTGCCCTATATGTTATACGCCTGTCTATATGAAATAACAATATTTAAAATGTATTTTATATAATAAGCAGTGATTTACCAACTGAGTAAAGTCCTGTTAAAAAGAAGACTGAAATATGAACAGAAATGTATAAATGCATGTTTAAAAGATGATAGATTCATAGGCTGCCTAAAGAAGGGCCATGGGCGTACCAAGGTGGGTTTGGGCAGCTGCCCCCTCCTGGGTTTGGTTACATCCCTACTAAATATTTTCTTTTATGGTTAAAGTTAAGAAAAAAGTACTTTTTGCCATTTGGAGTACAATATACAACTTGTAAAAATCGAGCATTACCAAATCGTTTCTACCAACACGCTAGCAGCGCTGCAAGCAAAAATGCCACACTTGGAACCTCAATCGGTGACCGCCTCGGCCGTTGCACTCTATGCTTCCACTGCAACATTACTGAATCTAGACGAGCCACTTTGAGAGCCGTGAAGATGAGAAAATTGGAGTATTCCAACTCAGGGGTTAAATTCGGAGGTATATACCCCCCGATACTTCTAAGGGTATTTTTAGGGGTTTTGAATGTAATATACAGTTTTTTTACTGTTGAGAAAAATAAAAATATCCAACTATCTATTAACCTTGGGAGAACAAAATTAGCCTATCATATTAAATTGATTTATCGACTTAGCTCCACCTTGCACAAATAGTTGCATTATGCCTTTACTTTTTGGTTCCTATTAAAATAAACTGACAAATATTATTTTGGATAATTAATTGGAATACTTGGTGTCGACATATCGTTATAAGTCCAGTTTCATGGCTATTTGTAGAGTAAGGTTAAACTGGCCTCGAAGAAGCTTGGCGTTCTCAATAGATCGAGACGATATTGCAATCTGACCCATCGCCTTCTCCTTTATAAGGTGCAGGTTCGGACTCATATGGAATACTGTTCATATTGCTGCCCAGTACCAGCTTCTCTCTCTGGACCGCGTCCAACGGAGTGCAACTCGAATCGTTGGCTGCCAAGATGTTTCAAATGGGCTAGACTCAGAAGTCTCATCCCCATAATTTAGATGATTGGCAGTACACAACTGTGCGCTTTTCTAGAAAGTCAGGCAAAGAGTGTACTTTTTTTTGCTCTCTTGTGTTGCGGGGTTCATGGATATTTGCTGCTAATCGCATGAAAAAATATTGGAATAACGGAGTCTCTACAAATTGTACTGGCAATGCCTTTTTTCACTGCTATAATTGATAGATCACATTTCAGCACATCTAAACTCGACATTAGCTGAATACATAAATCGTGCGAAGCCAAGGGGGAAAAAAAGAACATTCAGCTCACCCAGACGTAAAAACGTGGTTAAGATGACATATAGTGATCAAAGATAGAATAAATGGGCTCTGTACGCTCAGTGTAGGTACATAGAAAATTTGTTAGCACTATGGGTGACTCTTTCACGAAAGACATTTAATTTGAAATGGCTGGACCAATTTTGACGGGACTTTCACCGGCAGGTAGCTAATAAAGTAAGGAGTAACTTAGTCTAAAGTACATCATTAGCCCTACTTTTTTAGACTAGCTTCACCCCGCAACATTAATAGCGGGGAACACTGCTTATTAGGCTATTATAAAAAACAGATTGCCCCCCCTGACCCATAACCAGGGTACGCCCATGGGAAAGGCACTTAAGGTGAGACCTATTTTTGGTTCCGCTTGTAATTGTGAACGAAAATGTGATATTCACTCATTTTTACTACAAAAAGATTCAACAAAACACGCGAAGAATTGATTGAAATTACAACAGCAACACAAACTAACATCAAGTTTATCTCTGTCAGCCTTTTTTATTTTACCTACTGCTTTCTCCTGTTTTTTTATTTGTGAGCTGTAGTTTTTGAGTATCTCGGGGCTGGCAGCACTGAGCCTTGGCGGACTCTGTGCCATATTTCCTTATTCCATCTGTCAGAGAGTAAAAAGTTGTCGTACGTTAATGTAGTACCTACGTATCTTAAGTGAAGCTTGTAGTGATTTTTTGTGTTACTCAGTGTTTTAAGACTTTTACATATTTTAATGTATTTTAATTTGTAAAATAGTGCTCTTTATTGTGTTTTCAGCGACATATTAACAGCAACAATGAATATCGACACGGGTAAGTAAAATTTATTTATCGATAACCTCAATGTGAAAACATTTTGATGTTTTTAGACTCGATTAACATTAATATTTGTTCAAACTTGAGATTAGAATAAATGTAATGATGGAGTATAGAGACTTTAAATTTTTGATTGAAGAAAAAACGTAAATATACTGTAATATTAACATACTACCGTACATTGGTGGTTAATAAAGATTTTAACTTAAGTTCGCCTTCAGAGTTTAGTCGGTGTCTACTATATTTAAAATAATCAAATACTTGTTATTTGCAAGTATCTGCAATTAGTATTATTAAATTGTAAATACACTAATGCTCAATATTTTTTTTTAATTGTGCATTTCTATTATCTTTTTATTTGGGAGTGTGTCTGAACATTTCCTTCTTTGCACTGATGTTAGTAAACACGCTTTTGGTTGAGTTAGTTAGTTCTTTTTCAGTTTAGTAACTAAGTATAATGGTAACATCCTGCCTGTCACTGCTATGTAATGTGTACTCCCAGCTTGGGAGCTTGTGACACACCCTATTGCTTGGATGTGCAGCTAATACAAAACCCGTGTTTCATTAACGGAGATCAAACAATGAAGAGATTCCATCTCATTGCAAGAATATTGTATGTGGATCCTTAATGTTACCATAATATTGCCATACATTCCTAATATTGAATGCGTACACTACTTATATACACTACACATATAACACATATTCTATGAAATGGAATCCAATCTTTTTATATGATGGCACTAAATGAGACCTATATAAAAACATATATTTTTAAAATATTCTAAAAGGAATGCAGCAATAACATTGTGTAAGTTTGAATCATTATCTTCCCAAACAATGCCATAAGTAGTTGGTATATAATGATGAATGAATGATCAAGAAACACTTATATTGCTCCAGGTGGCAGAAGCTCCCGTTCTCGCAGCACCTCGGTAAGTACTGATATCCTTCAATTTTAAACTTTGAAATATATGCATATAATGTATCAGTAAACATAATAGTTTGGTACTTTAAGCTATGTCTACATTTTTCTTTTGCGCATAGATTCTAGGAAGTCAGGCTTAATAGAGTTTCCCTTTTTAAACTCCTCTAAACACATATTTATTCTTGATATTGTGAATTAAAATAAATGCAATAGCTTATTTGACTCATCATTAGTCTAGAAACATGTGTCAAAATTTCAAATCCAAAGAAATTTCGAAAGTTATAAATCACTTAAGATAATATTACATCAGGGCAGCCTAAAGAAAAAATCAGGTAAAAAAAAAAATTGTGCATTTATCAATAAATTAGCTTTTGTGAACTTATATACTTTAAACTAGTTGACCTAGCAAACTTAGTGAATATTTTCACCTGTTTTAGTGTTTATGCCCATCTCAACTGGGCAAGGGTAGAGTACAGTCACAGCCTCAGAAAATATAACACTTGGTTTTTTTAAATTTTCTTCTATAAGTACAAACCTTGTCCTAACAATAAGAAACACATAAAAAAGGAATTAGGCTATTTGGTACAGTCCATTATTGAATAGTATTTTTAATTGAAAATAAATAGCCATGAGCCATAGATCGAACTAAGTGGCTAGAAATTGGAGAGGCCTATGTCCAGCAGTGGTCTGCGATAGGCTGATGATGATGATGATTTTTGATTGTTTAGTTAGTTAGTAACTAACAGATCATAACTATTAGAAATACCATACGCTGATTACTACATGAAGTGTTGTTAGTTACTATAAGGTGTACCCAAAGTGAAAATATTTTAATATTTATGTTTAACAATTATGAAATTAAAATATTGGTGATGGATGATTTAGGTTTTTGTTCTGAGCTAGATCTTCTTTGTTTGGTCTTATGGTCTATAAAATATCTCATAGCTTGGTGTGTCGCTTGACATAGGCCTCCTCCAACTGACCCATTGGCCTCTGTCTGCCGGGGCCCTTGTCCAGTTTGGTACCAGGGCCAGGACCAGGCGAAGATTATCCTCCCATCTTCTTAGTGGACATTTTCACTCTCTTGCACCATCCTTTGGATACCACAACGTGACCTCAACATTGGCTAAACTTGTTAGCTCTGCACCCTAACATGGTCGATTCGGATGAGTATTCAGGAATTTTGATTTTCGGTTGTATTTCTGTTGAGGTGATTTAGTCGCTGAGCTTTATTCCCAACATACTCCTTTCTATCAACCCTTGGCACTTGTCTAGTTTTTTGGTTTTCATTATTTTCTTGAAAGACCGGTACTTTTTCCACCCACAAGCAATTATTTTTTGCTAACCTTCTTTTCCATCTGGTTACTGGGTGAAATTATTTGCCCTAATTGAACATACTCATTGACATATTCAAGTTTTTTCCCTTCCAGTTGTCCATGTCAATGTCCATTTATGTAGAGTCATCAATTTAGTTTTGTTTGTGTTAATTATAACACTAGCTTCCTTGTTTTTGCATAAGTTTGTTGCTTGCAATATTCTAGGAGTTTTAAAAGAATGTATTAGTCCACAATAGTGTCATTTATTGATAAATGCTCAAAAAATATTTTGCATTTTAATTAGCAGTCGGTTTAGAGTACGGAGCAAATAGAAAGAGGAGAGGGCTGCTGTATTATTTATAGCACTTTTTTTTATGGAATAGTGGGCAAACGAGCAGACATATCGCCTGATGGTAAGCCATTGCCGCCGCCCATGGACACTCGTAACACCAGAGGCGTCACAAGTGCATTGCCGGCCTTAGGGGATAGGAAGGGGGATGAGGGGAAGGGTTGTACTATGGGCATCCGGTACCTCACTCACTCGGTGAAACACAGCGCAGGCGCTGTTTCACACCGGTTTTCTGTGAGGCCGTGGTATCACTCCGGTCGAACCGGCCCATGCATGCCGAAGCGTGGCTCTCCCACGGTATATAATCACCTAAATAACAGCAACTAATAAACTTCACAAATTCCTTTCTTCTTAACATCTTTTAGGGTTAACTTGGTGCAATGATAGGCAAAGGAACTGGTGTGTCCTGGATGAGGTTGAGACGCTCTCGGATCATTTGTACGTCCGATTCGAGCTCACCCGGTCCCAGGGCCCCAGTAGGGGTCACGTGGCGCGGCGATTCTCCCGCTTTCCGCGGTGGGCTGTCGCCAAGCACGACAGGTACCTGCTAGAGGCAGCCATTGTTCAGTCTTGGCTGTCTCCGCGGGCCTCGATCGAGGACGTCGACATGGGGGCTGGCCGCTTTCGCGATGCGATTACGCAGATTTGCGATGCGGCCATGCCCCGGATTCGAGGTTGTCGACCTCCACGAAAAGAGGTCTACTGGTGGTCCCAGGAGTTGGCGGACCTCCGTGCGGCTTGTACACGTGCCCGGAGGTCCTACACCCGCAGCCGGCGGCGTCACTGCGGAGACGACGGGGAGGGCCAACTTTACGAGGAGTACCGCGAAGCNAGAGGTCTACTGGTGGTCCCAGGAGTTGGCGGACCTCCGTGCGGCTTGTACACGTGCCCGGAGGTCCTACACCCGCAGCCGGCGGCGTCACTGCGGAGACGACGGGGAGGGCCAACTTTACGAGGAGTACCGCGAAGCGCGGAAAACTGAAGCTGGCCATTTGCCGCGACAAAGACGAAAGGAGAAAGGAGATGCTGGAGGCTCTCGATCGTGACCCCTGGGGTCGCCCATGCGTGCGGTGCGTCAAAAGCTCCGCACGGCGGGCTCCCCCCTTACCGAGACTCTCCAGCCCAGCTTCCTGCTGGAAGTGGTCGAGGGCCTATTCCCGCAGCGGGCGGAACACACGCCCCCGTCGATGGCCAGCTCGGTCGGAGACGACGGGGGAATCGAGGTCGACGTTCCGCCCGTCAGGGAATCGAAGGTAGAGGCGGCTGTTCTGCGGATCCAATCGCAGAACACCGCCCCCGGGCCGGGCGGGGTACCAGCCCGAGTGATGGCCCGAGCCCTCGACCACATGTCAAACCGCCTCAGGGAGGTGTTGGACGCTAGTTTGGCGTCCGGATGCTTCCCTGAGTGCTGGAAGAGTGGGAAGCTGGTCCTTCTTAGGAAGCCGGGACGGCCTGCCGATTCGGTCGTGGCCTACAGGCCCATCGTGTTGCTGGACGAGGCGGGTAAGTTGTTCGAGAGGATGCTCTCTGCCCGCATCGTCCGGCACCTCAGCGAGGTTGGCCCAGATCTGTCGGACGCCTAATTCGGGTTCCGGGTGGGGCGTTCAACGGTCGATGCCGTGATGCGCCTGAGGGCCGTGACCGAAGAGGCGGTGAGCTGTGGCGGTGTGGTGTTAGCGGTATCTCTGGACATCGCCAACGCCTTCAATAGTTGCCATTCAGCTGCATCAGGGAAGCACTCCGCTACCACGGGGTGCCAGAGTACCTGAGGCGGCTGGTGGCAGACTACTTGGAGGAGCGTACCGTCGTGTACGAGGATCGAGAGGGCGCCTTGAGACGGCGACCCATGTCGTGCGGCGTTCCGCAGGGGTCTGTCCTAGGACCACTTCTGTGGAACGTGGGGTACGACTGGGTCCTTTGCGAGCGACTCCCCTTCGAGCTGGGCGTAATTTGTTACGCCGATGACACATTGGTCACAGCCCGGCGGGCGAACTTTCAGGAGGCGGCGTGCCTGGCCACCATGGGAGTCTCTCTGGTGGTTGGGCGCATCGAAGCGCTGGGCCTGCGGGCCTTCTCCGCCGACTCCTTCTGTGACATGACTTCCTCGCAGAAGGTCGCGACCGCGGTAAAACTGCTCTCGCCACCGGCCATAGAGCGTACTGCAGCCGGTAGCGAGAGATCTCCTCCGATGACTGCAGTGAGGGCCCGACGTTGCAGTGCCCAAGCGGGGCACACCGCCAGCGTGTGCTGGGTTGAGTCCTCACTGCAGTCGCAGTGGTTGCAGGTGGGGCTCTCTACTCCTCATGAAGCTGGTCTTCCCCGCCATCTTCGCAGTGACGCCGCCGGCTACGGGTGTTGGACCTCCGGGCAAGAGTACAGGCCGCACGGAGGTCCGCCAACTTCTGGGACCACCAGTAGACCTCCTTTGGTGGAGGTCGACAAACTCAAATCCGGGGCATGCCCGCATCGCAGATCTGCGAAATCAGCCAGCCCCCATGTCGACCTCCTCGGCCGAGGCCCGCGGAGACAGCCAAGACTGAACAATGGCTGCCTCCTCTACGAGGTCCTTGCCGAGCGTGGCTACATCCGACCGCAGAAAGCGGAAAGAGCGCCGCGCCACGTGACCCCTACTGTACTGGGGCCCTGTGTCCGGGAGAACTCGAATCGGATATAAAGATGATCCAAGAGCGTCTCAACCTCATCCAGGACACACCAGTTCTATACTTGTGCGGCGGCAGCAGGGATAGCGAATGAAAGGTCCACTATCGACCCCCCTGCTGGCGCATGCACGTATTGGTGGAGCCTCTGTTCAGAAGACAGAGGCCCACCAAGCTCCTTATCGTCTTTTGTTTTTAACGTGTGGAAACCTCATCGGGCCTTCACCCCACCGGGGTTTGCGGCGGGGCGGTGTGTCGGAATCGAACCGACTAAAACCACACGGTGTGCCACTTTGCGCCTGAGACGGGAGAGATCCGGGAACCGCTTTCTTACGCCATCCGGACTCAAGCTCCTTATCGCCTACCGTATCCTAGCCTACCAGTAACAGTTTTTTATGTGACTGACTGATTTATCAACGCACAGCATCGCGTTTGTTGTTGTAACCATCAGTTACCTGCCAGTAAAAATTCTGGCAAAATCGGTCTTGCCGTTCCAGAGAAAAAAAATATATTTCGATGTAGGTACTGTATATACGTTTATAAGCATTTAGTGAAAAACTGTAAACTGTTTGATAGTAACCCCCATAACAGAACTATTTACAAGTAAACTTGCGTTCCAATTTGTGTTGTATTGACGGCTTCATTAAGAGAAACATTGTTCAATATTGAAATATCTTACAATTATTCGAGTACCTCTGTGGCGCAGTGGTAGCGAATACGACTGCTGTGCTAGAGGTCTCGGGTTCGATTCCTGAGTACGAGTTCCTGAGAACGCTTTAAGTTCCTTCATGACACACATTTAAAATGCCTGAGGTCTTCGAGGACCTGCGACTGAAGGTACCAAAACATTGTAGAAATTTTTATACTTACTCTTTTTCCGTAGAAGTTGTATGTTTATGGAATACATTACCAATCAGACGTGCCAAATCTGTAACCACTTTCAATATTATGTGAGCATTATCTAGTCTCTCATAATTTGAAACTAACGTATATATATACTGACTGCCTCTGTGGCGCAGTGGTAGCGAATGCGACGGCTGTGCTTGCACAGCAGTCGCATTCGCTAGACCTCTTGAGGTCTCGGGTTCGATACTTGGGTCGGACCAAATGTTTGTATGATCTGCAAATATTTGTTTCGGAGTTTGGGTGTTTTCTATGTATAATATGTATGTATTTACAAAAAAAAGCATATAAGTATTAATATCAGTTGTCTAGTACCTATAGTACAAGCTCCACTTAGTTTGGGACTAGATGGCGTTGTGTGTTAAAATGTCTGAAATATTTATTATTATTATTAAAATTATGTGTCTTAATGTTTCAGGCCGGATCAAAGATGTCGCACGACAGCTCGCGGCGATCACGACACATTTTAAACTCAGGGTCGCGTTCCCGGTCGCGTTCCAAGTCGAGTTCACGGTCACGGTCTAGGAGCAAGTCACGTTCTCACAGTAAATCCCGTTCCCGTAGCAAGTCTAATTCTCGCAGTAAATCTCGATCCCGCAGCAAGTCCCGATCCCGTAGCAAGTCGCGTTCCCACAGCAAGTCCCGTTCCCGCAGCAAGTCTAATTCACACAGTAAATCTCGGTCTCGCAGCAAATCGCAATCCCGTAGCAAATCGCGATCGCGCAGCAAATCACACTCACGTAGTAAATCACGATCACGTTCTCGTAGTGGTTCACCGGTACGATCACGCTCCCGCTCACGGTCTCACTCCGGTAGCAGATCCCGATCTCGTTCTGGTTCTCCCGTAAAGTCACGCTCCAACTCGCCTGCCAAATCACGCTCAGGGAGTTGTTCGCCGCGCAAATCAAAGTCTCGCAGTCGGTAAGTAAAACTGTTTTATTTTATTTAGAGAACATCCAGTAACTGAACGACTGGACCGCAGCACAAGTAGAGCTGTGGCCTTTTAGTCACACAGCCAGACATTTCACGGTTTTTGTTTTGTTTGTTTAGTATATTGTTTGTCACTTAAGCATAGTTAAATGTCTTAATAGGTGTTGAAATTAATTCGTAGTGTTTTTTATTAAAAAGTAACGATTTAAATGAAATGAAAATAAAAAATTACATTATTGAAAATACTGCCCATCGCTTGCCACAACCTTTTCCCATTTTTCAGGTAACTGTCGAATACCCCGTCGAAAAAACTCTTCGTTTTTGGAGGCATTCCATGAATCGATCCAATTTTGGCAATCCTCATAAGATGTTAATTTTTATTTAAAATATAAACCATGATAAACCATGAGCCATTGATCGAAACAGGTGGTAATCCGAAGGGGCAATATCTGGAGAATACGGCGGGTAGGTTAAGACTTCCCATTTCAATTTTTCCAGGTATATTTTCACTGGTTCAGCCACGTGAGGTCGAGCATTGTCGTGCAGTAAAATAACTTTATCGTGCCTTTTGCTCCATTCCGGCCGTTTCTTCTTCAATGCACGACTCAAACGTATCAATTGTAACCGGTAGCGATCCCCAGTGATGGTTTCATTGGGTTTTAACAATTCATAATTAACTACATCTAGTTGATCCCACCAAATACAAAGGAGGAGCTTTAGATCCATGAATATTGCGTTTTGCCACTGATGATGATGGTTGTCCGGGCTTAACCCATGATCTTCTGCGTTTCGGATTGTCGTAATATATCCATTTTTCATCACCAGTAACAATACGATGTAGAAAACTTTTTCTTTTGTACCGTGCAAGCAGTAGTTCACAGGTCATAAAACGTCTTTCAATGTCTCTCGGTTTTAATTCATATGGGACCCAATTTCCCTCCTTTTGGATAATTCCCAAAGCTTTAAGGCGTTTTCCTACCGTGGATAAATCAACCTCCAAAGATGTAGACAACTCTTGACGTGTTTCACATGAATCTTCTTCTAGTAAATTCTCCAATTCTTTATCTTCAAATTTTTTTGGCTGCCCATTGTGTCCCTTTTCGTCTAAATCAAAATCACCAATCTCTTAAAACGCGCAAACCATTTGCGACACGTTTGACCAGCATGTTCACCGTAACTTCTACTAAAATCCGATGACTTTCTGCAGCACTTTTGTTCATATTAAAATAATGTAATAAAACTCCCCTCAATAACACTTTATTTGGTATAAATTTCAACATAATTAAATAGCTACCACTTGTTGTTATTAACAATTAAAAATAAGATGCGTCATAAAAACAGTACCTAATAACAGCTGTTTAACGATCTATTTGTTTCTGAAGGCAAGAACAGATTACTGTAATAAACACGCCATCTGTCATCAAACGCTACGAATTCATTCCAACACCGTAATATATATTTTTTAAGTTGATTATTATGCGTGATTAATAAATGTATTCTCTCTTTCTTTATTTCTTTCTAACCTGTGACTAATCAAATTTAAATACTATATATATATAAACCATTTATACGTTTACACATTTATATACTCAGTGCTTAATTTTTAGAGAAAAAGTAACAAAAACAAAATAGAAGGATAGTCATATACGTAGAAGTTATAATATAAACTAAATTCTACTAGATAAAATTGTTTTGGCAAAATTAGAGTTATTAACACAATTCTCTTTCTTGCTTAATATTATGTATACAATTATCATGTCTATATTTCACATTTTTGTTGGTGTTCTTTTGCAGATCTCGGTCCAAAAGTGGTTCAAGATCTCGTAGTGGGTCTCCAACTAAAGCACGATCCCGAAGTAAATCTGCGCGATCCCGTTCTGGAAGTCGTTCTTCCGCACGCTCTCGCTCTAAAAGTGTATCTCCGCGAGGATCAAGGTCACGAAGCAAGTCTCGCGAGAAGGTGGGGGTGGACGTTGAAGTTAAGGACACAAAGGAACGCGTTTCTGTCAATAGAATCACACGCTCTAAGTCCAAATCGCCGTCCGGTTAGTGCTATTCACACATTATTACAAATTATTACCCATAGATGTATTGCCATTTCATTCGTCATTAATGTTTATCTTGCAATTTACAGATAAACGACCTTCTCGTTCGCGGTCTCGTTCAATGGGCTCACGTACCTCTAAATCAAAGTCCCGTTCGCGCTCTGGATCTAAGTCTCGTTCTAGGTCTAGGTCAAAGTCAATCGAGAAAGGTATAATGTTTTTTTAATTTATTGAGATATTGTTTTTATATATTTCATATGTGTTATAAATGATATAAATATGTTTTTTGTAAAATTTCAGCAAGGAAACGCATTCGTTCCAGATCGGGTTCACGCAAGTCTCGATCTCGGTCTGGCTCTAAATCTCTTTCAAAGTCCAGATCCCGGTCTCGTTCCAAGTCTAAGTCACGATCACGGTCTAAGTCTAGATCGCGATCGGGATCGGCAAAGTCACGATCCAGGTAACGCAACGACATCTTTGACTAGGTATCTATGTAAGTTTGTGTGCTCGCCTCCTTACTAAGTTCCAACTTTGGTTCTGTGCAGGTCACGCTCGCGATCTCGAACCAGTTCGCATTCCGGTTCCGGCTCCGGCTCACCGTCACATCTAAGTGAGTGACAGGCGATATGCGTGTGTATTCACCGACGTCGTTATCGAAAGCGCGGTAAAATAACCACCGATCGTTTTACAGCCAAAAAAAGACGCACCGTGAGGTTGGAGTCTGACGACGAGGGCGGCGAGCGGGAGCGGCCCGCCGCCCCGGCCGAAGGCGAGAAGGAGACCGAACCCGAGACGACGAATAAAGACGCGGAAGGGGATTCTTCGGACGACGAGCTGGCGCCGGACTCGAAGAGCGCGGAGATGGCGGGCGGCATGTCCGACTTCGAGCTCATGCTGGCGCGCAAGCGCGACGAGCGCCGCGGCAAGCGCCGGCGCCGCGACATCGACATCATCAACGACAACGACGACCTCATCGCGCACCTGCTGCAGCAGATGCGCCTCGCCGCCGAGGAGGACCGCGACCTCAACAAGCGCAACCAGCCCGCCGTCAAGAAGGTACCCCCTCCCGCTCCCGACCCTCGCGCTCCGACTCGCACGACCCGTTCTAACGAGCTCCGATTCGCCAGGTGTCCATGCTCAAGTCGGCCATGTCGCAGCTGATCAAGAAGGACCTGCAGCTGGCGTTCCTGGAGCACAACGTGCTCAACGTGCTGTGCGACTGGCTGGCGCCCATGCCCAACCGCGCGCTGCCCTGTCTGCTCATCCGGGAGAGTATTCTGAAGCTGCTCATGGACGTATGTATGCATCCGACCGCTAGACCTGACGCGCTACGCGTTTGCTTCACCGCCACCGCTGACGGTCGATCGTTTCGTTGCAGTTCCCTTCCATAGACAAGTCTCTCCTGAAGCAGTCGGGCATCGGGAAGGCGGTGATGTACCTGTACAAGCACCCGAAGGAGACGAAGGCCAACCGCGAGCGCGCCGGCCGCCTCATCTCCGAGTGGGCGCGCCCGATATTCAACCTCTCTACCGATTTTAAAGGTAATCACACCGACCGGTGACGGACGCGTACGATAGCTAGAAGGGAAACCGATGCCACGGTTGTTTAAACCGAACAGCAGAGAACGGCCGACCCGCACAACAGTGATCGGACCTGAGATCGGCTACTTTATATATCGTGTTGTGTGCCGCAGCGATGACGCGCGAGGAGCGGCAGGCGCGCGACGAGGCCATGGCGGCGGCGCCCGGGCCCAGCAACAAGGACTACGTGTTCCGGCCCAAGTCCACCAGCGACGTCGACATGTCCCGGGTGAGTGCCGCTCCCTCCTCCGCCCCCGGCCCGAGCCCGCCCGCTCACCGTCTCTCGTGTGTTACAGACGAGCAAGAAGAAGATGACCCGCTACGAGAAGCAGATGAAGCGCTTCATGGACCAGAAGCGGATGAAGAGCGGGTCGCGGCGCGCCGTCGAGATCTCGATCGAGGGCCGCAAGATGGCGCTGTAGGGTCCTCGTGTCCTCGTGTCGGCCCGCAGGCCGCCGCGTTGTGATTTCGTCTTAAGTCTTAGGATAAGCTAATNACCCCGCCGACAGGTACGCCCCCTCCCCTCCGCCCCCGCCCCCGCTCCCGCCCCCGCTCCGTGTGTGACGTGACTGACGCGTGGACCGTGCAGGGTGGCGCGGCCGGGCGAGCCGGGCTGGGTGGCGCGCGCGCGCGTGCCGCTGCCCAGCAACAAGGACTACGTGTTCCGGCCCAAGTCCACCAGCGACGTCGACATGTCCCGGGTGAGTGCCGCTCCCTCCTCCGCCCCCGGCCCGAGCCCGCCCGCTCACCGTCTCTCGTGTGTTACAGACGAGCAAGAAGAAGATGACCCGCTACGAGAAGCAGATGAAGCGCTTCATGGACCAGAAGCGGATGAAGAGCGGGTCGCGGCGCGCCGTCGAGATCTCGATCGAGGGCCGCAAGATGGCGCTGTAGGGTCCTCGTGTCCTCGTGTCGGCCCGCAGGCCGCCGCGTTGTGATTTCGTCTTAAGTCTTAGGATAAGCTAATGTACTGAATAAATTATGTGAGGACGATGAAACTACTCTTTCATTACGAACTCCTCGGTAGATCACTCCCGCTCCTCGAAACTCTTTACGATGTATTAGCGTTCCTCTGACTCTCACTAGACAAAATTATCTCTCTCATAAAAAGAGAGAATATTAACAACTTAATTGAACTATCCAGAGAGGTAATAAATAACGAAGCTAAGAAATGTTCTTGGACCATTTTTTTTAAATGGCAGGGATTTAGCTCGCATTATAGCCATTGGCAAAGCATTCCGTAGTCGTACAACCTGTACAGTGAACGACTTGTCGTAAAATCTGGTAGAATGCGTTGGGACAACAAGTTCCAGAGATTCGGATGACCTCAAGGATCTTGAATGTGTGTCACGGAGGAAAACAAAGCGTTCCTTTAAATAAGGTGGAGTGCACGTATTAAATAGAATACCATAAAGTATGGAAAGAATATGTGCATTCCGTCGAAGGTGAATTGGGAGCCACTTGTCGCTCAACTTGACCATGTTCTGGGCCGCATTTTTCAATGGGGCTGTAAGAATCTGGTCGAGTTCAACGCCAAGAAAACACAGGTGTGCGCGTTCTCAGCCAAAATGTCTCCATTCCTTCCCCTTCCCACTTTTCAGTGCACTCAAATGCCATTACAAAATAGGCTCGCTATCCTGGGCATAGATATCTGCCGAGACCTCAACCCACGCGAATACGTTGAGAGTATCACTAAAGCGGCCTCACGGAAACTAGGTGTGTTAAACAGGGTGAGACGGTTCTTCTCGCCCGGGCATCTGTGTCTTCTTTACAAGACCCAGGTTCGCTCGTGCGTGGAGTACTGTTCTCACCTTTGCGAAGGTGCCGCACAGTACCTATTTGACGCTCTTGCACGGTTGCAGCGGCGAGCAATCCGTATTATCGATAGTCCCGAAGCCACCGAAACCCTTGAGCCTCTACAGTTGCGTAGAGATATCGCCTCCTTGGCAGTCCTCTATCGCCTTTACCATGGTGAGTGTTCTGAAGAGCTCTTCCAATTGATCCCCCCCTCTCCCTTCCTCTACAGAACAACACGTGCTGGCCTTAGAAGTCACCGCTTCAAAGTGGAAGACATACATTCTCGTACTCATCGCTTCGGTAATTCCTTCCTGTGCCGAGCGGTCAAAACCTGGAACTCACTACCAGCGCACGTGTTTCCTTCCCACTATGATCCCGGGTCCTTTAAGCGGGGCGTGAAAAAGCATCTCACCATAGTGTGGATCACCATGCTGCATTGTTCTTTTTCGCATTGAGGATGGTGACCACCACTCTTGGATTCTGCTCATGCTTTCCATCAGGCAGGGCAGAGTCATTTTGGCAGCTTAAAAAAAAAAAAAAAAAAAAAACACAAGAAGTTATAGGTTATGGAGTACCATTAAAACTTACGTTCGGTAGTTGAGTCCAATCTATTCTTGATACCAGTCTGGGACTACCCACAACAATTAGTCGAGTCTTCGACGGGTTCACTACAACTCCATAATTATTGTTCCACTCACATACGTGCGCACGATCGTGACTAATATTACAGAAGGCCTCCGGGAGTTTATGTAATGGTGCTTGTGTATAAATTTGAAATTCATCTGCATAAAGGTGGTAGGATGAAGATAATGACTTAGAGACAGAATTTATAAAAGCAAAGGAAATAAAACACCACCCTGTGAGACTCCAGCAGAAGTTTTGCACCAGGAAGATAAATATTCTCCCAGGCGCACACGCTGCCTTCGTCCAAATAGGTAACTCTGAAACCAATCAACTACCGTCGGAGATATGCCGATTATAGAGCACAATATGCCCAGGAGAATGTGGAAATCTACACTATTAAAAGCATAACTAAAGTCCAATAAGGAAGGAACCGTGAGACTTCCGCTCTCCATGCCTTGCCTGATGTCGTTCGTGACATTGATCAAAGCTCTCACAGCACTATGACCCGCACGAATACCGGATTGGAAAGGATTTAGGAGTATATTTATATTGAGGAATGAATTCAGTTCGGTGTGCACAAGACGTTCTAGGACTTTCGAGAGGAAGGGCAATATGGAAATGGGACAATACTCGTATAAGGAGGTAGGATTATTATTTTTAGGTAGTGGAATAATAATGGCTTCTTTCCAAGTCTCTGGGAAAGTGTGGCAAATAAGGGAGTCATTTAGAATATAGCATATAAGCTTTCGATCTTCGTGCATATCTTCTTGTTTTGATGAGATGTCAACCAGCCGGATCAGCTATTTCTGACAATGTCAAGTATTAAAAGTCTTCAATTCTAAATGGAACTAATGATAAAAATATAAAACACGTGTTTTATATTTTACCGTCCTATGCAAAAACAAAAACGAGAGATCGTTTTTTGTTTTTTCGAAAGACGGTCCCCATTTCATGTCATCCACATTTTTTATTATTTTTATCATTAACTCCACCACGACGAAGACTTGAAGACTCGAAGACTTAGAATTGAAGACTCGAAATACTTGACATTGGTAGAAATAGCTGATCCGGGTTATTGCCATATCATCAAAAGAAGAAGAAAAACAAAAAAACAATCTCCGATCATATCTTTCAAAACACAACTACAAAATAATATTGACGCTATTTTACATTCATCTATGGGATGGGATGTTAAAAGTAATTGATTTTTATTTAAATCACTCATTACTTTATAAAAAACCGATTTAGTTTTCTTATTATTGAAGTGAAACTTCTTTATCGGCGTTGGAAAAAAATTTACCGTCACATTATTTTCGGTTACGCATCACGCGTCACATTTATCCGTTCAAATAACTAAACAGTTATTTAGGTCTTTCATGTAGCGCGTTCGGTTGTAAACCGAAAGGTTGGTAGTTCGAGCCCACCCGGGGGTGTATCTTTTTGCTCATCAGTGATTTATTTTTTAAACAAAATTTATTTATGGTTATTTAAGTACTTAGGTTATTAAGGTAAATATTTTTTTCATTTTGTTTTTCTTTTTCTCTTTTTTTCCTTTTTTTATTTTTTAAATTCTTATTGTAATGATTGTATTAATTGTGTGTGTGAAAAAGAAAAAGATTCGACCGTCTCTTCCAGACAACCATCATGGACATCAGATTGTTATATATGATTTTTAGTAGTACACACAATACAATCATTACAATAAGAATTTAAAAAAAAGGAAAAAAAAAGAGAAAAAACACTAAGACACCTAAAATTTATTATTTTCTTTTCACATTTTACTTTGGACTAAATTCTTGAAAATTTTTGTAAAGAAAATTTTAAATTTGATTTCCGCTCCATCTAGTGACGATAATTAGTTCTATAGTCTACGCGAAAGATGGCGCTAAGTGTTCTAATTTCAAGACTAATTCCAAAGAGTATTCAATTAGTGATGACTATTAATCACCCAGGAGGCTTGGGTTCGATTCCCGGTACGGGAAAATTCTTTTTGTAGTTTTACTTACCTAGCTATCAATAGAATTTTGTGAGCGTATACTTTTTTTTGTATTCATGTCTATGATAATAAAATCCTTTTGTTCAAACTTTATCTAATTTAACTTTATTTAACCAATTTCTGGAAAGTTGCATGTAGATCATTTTTCGAAAAATAAGGCCATAAAGAAGTTTCACTTCCTAAGTGTGTACACTAGTACACGCACACATTTTTTTATTTTTATAGCAATAACAATAGATGTTTAATGTTCTTTTATTATCACACGAATCCTTTACATTCGTGTCATTGGCAGAATTGTCGACATCGGCACTGTTTGCTATATCTAAAAAAAAATAAACTGAAAGTTCGACAGTTTGATGACAAAATCAGTTTGATAAATATAAATAATAGAAATAATATAGTTAAACATTTAATATAAAGTTAAATGGTTTAAAATTACTATCACTGTTCTTATATATATGATTATTATGAAAAAATGAGTACGCACTGCACACCCAAGATACCCAACCGACTCTAAGCCTCAATAAGAATGTTAAAAAATAAAAAAATAAAAAATGTTCCGGGATTCATTTCTTTGAAGCTGCCGCAGCTCTACTTTACCTCGAGGGGGGTGGAGGATCTTTAGGGGCTATAGAGGATTCCACCTCAGTTAGATAGATAGATAGATAGATAGATAATACTTTATTTGTACACCAAGGTTTACACACAATATACAATTCTATAAATTATAAAAAAAAGAAAAAAAATGAAAATGTGATGTACAAAGGGCGGCCTTATTACTCATTGCAATTTCTTCCATGCAACCTTTGGATGGACAGGTTTCATTCAAAGCTGGTGCAGGGTATTTAAGAATGAGAAGAAAAAAAAAGTTTTTACGTATATAACAAAAAGACAAATTATATTACAAATTTAATAAATAATGATATGAAATAATAATAATACTATAGAATAAATAAAAGAAAAAAAATAAAATAAAATACTATACATACATACTCATATGAAAATACGTAATCTATATAAATGTTAACCTACTTACATACATATATAGTTAGTTTCAAATAAAGAGAGACAGATAATGCTCACATAACATAGTTTTTAAAGTGGTAACAGATTGGGCACGTCTGATAGAGATTGGTAATGCATTCCATAAACGTACTGCTTCTACAGAAAATGAGTTAGTAAAAAAATTTCTAGAATGTTTTGGTAACTTCAGTCGCAGGTCCTCAGAAGACCTCAGGCATTTCAAATATGTGTCATGAAGGAACTTGAAACGTTCTTTGAGATAAATAGGGGTTGATGGATTAAACAAAATGTTAAACAGAAGGGTAAGGATATGAGTATTCCGACGAAATCGGATTGGAAGCCACTTGAGCTTTTTACGGAAGTCGGAAACATGATCATATTTGCGTAGACTAAATATAAATCGTATACAAAAATTTTGAAGACGCTCAAGTTTATCGAGTTGTGCTTCAGTGAAGTCAAGATAGCTAATGTCGGCGTAGTCAATAATGGGAAGAAGGAGCGTCTGTGCAAGTGCAGTCTTAGTAGGTGTAGGTAGAAAGTTTCGCAACCTTCGCAAGGATCCTGCTGCAGCGAACACTTTGCGGCTGACCTCCTGAATCTGAGGTCCCCAAGATAAGGTGCTGTCAATTAAGATACCCAATTTTTTTACTTGACTGCTAATAGGAATAATTGCGTTATTAAATAGAGCTGGAGGTAAGAGTGACCACTCCATTTTAGCAGACATTATTGGACTTCCAATGACACATACCTGTGATTTTGCAGTGTTAATTTTGAGTCCATAGTTGTTACTCCACGTACTTATAAGCTCTAGGTCAGAGTTGATAATAGTAAGTGCATTCGACAACATACTGACCGGTACATGAGTGTATATCTGTAAATCATCAGCGTAAAGGTGGTAAGATGAAATTAAATTACTAGAAATGGAATTTATAAAAATTGCGAAGAGTAATGGAGACAGAACGCCACCCTGCGGTACACCGACAGTAGCATTACACCATAAAGACAGGGAATCTTCAAGACGAATGCGATGCTGACGTCCTTACAGGTAATTATGAAACCAATCAATTGCCTCCGGAGATATGTTAAGAGAGCGAAGAATACCAAGGAGTACATGGAAGTCAACAGTATTAAATGCATTACTAAAGTCTAGTAAGGATAACACCGTCACATTTCCACTATCCATGCTTTCTCTAATGTCATCTGTAATGTGCACTAGTGCTGAAACCGTACTATGTCCTACACGGAAACCAGATTAAAAAAGATTTAGAATATTGTTCTCTACAAGAAAAGTGTTGAGTTGATTATGAACAAGACGTTCAAGAACTTTGGAAAGAAAAGGTAAGATAGATATCGGACGGTAGTCAGAATAAGAGTAAGGTTTTGATTTTTTTGTTAAAGGAATAATTTCAGCTGATTTCCACGCAGATGGGAAGATGCCGTGAGACAGGGAATGGTTAAATATGTGACATAGGATAGGGAGGACATCATCAAGGATAGGGACAATCATGTTCTTACTGAGGCAGTCGCTTCCCACAGCATTAGATGAGATTGAATGCTCTTCCTAACATCACAAAGTGCTAATTGATTAAAAATGAAAGGAGAATAGTTAGGAGTTTGGACGGATGAAATATATTTTAAGGTTTTAGCTATTGTTGTTGGATCAAAATTAGATGAAGAAGAAAAAAACTTGTTAAGTGAATCGAGATCTAAGTCCTTAGTGATAGTATCACGGTTCGACCTTCCAACTCCTAATGTTTTTAGAAACTTCCAGACTTTTACCGGATGGCTGTTTTCAACAGATTTATGGATATGTTGGCGTTGTGCTTCTCTACACACCTTATTGCAGTGATTTCTTATGGACACATATTTGTCGTGATTAGTCTGCGTAGGTCAACGCTTGTATTTCGTCTTGGCCGCTGCTTTTCGCGATACGATACCTCGTATTTCATCAGTGAGCCATGGAGCAGGTAAATGTTTTACTTTAATAGCCCGAAGAGGAGCATGGATGTCGTACAGGTCAATTATATTCTTGTTGAATATGGTAACTTTCTCATTAATGCACTTCGTTGATAAAAGAGGTTGTCAATTAATACTCTTAGCATCCGCACACAGTTTTTCCACGATCATACTGCCAAAACTACGACGCATGAAAATTTTATGTTTCAACTTGGGAGGTCGGAGAGCGTAGGACAGATATATGAGATCATGGTGGGAAAACTCATCAGCTGAACACTGGCTATGATTATTTACGTGTTCAGTCTTAGATATTATAATAAGATCTAAGAGAAAGGGTGAACAGTTTGGGACATTATGAGTCGCAATTGAAGGCAGTATCGTCAAATTGGTAGACTTCACCAAGCGCCTTAACGATGCAGAGCGCGAGTCTCCCTTTAACAGACACGTGTTGAAATCTCCCATAATGATCGAGTGCTTATAAGATGAAGCAAGATTTTCTAATATCTGTTCGAAAGAAGAGAAGTAGTTCATGTGTAAGGAAGGAAAATAGTACACACCGAGTAAAATTTTTTGATGTCGCAGTTCAACTTCTAAGAAGAGATGCTCGCCCCCATCCGTTGGTAGGGGTTGTGAGGATAAACTTACGATCGAAAAAGGAATGTGAGTACGTAGGTATACAGCCACACCACCCCCACCACGACCAGTGCGATCATTCCTGATCAGATGAAAACCAGGGAGAGAGTAGGAGTGAGATGGTAGACACGGTTTCAACCATGACTCTGAAACCAAAATTGCGTGTATATTCACGCAATTATAGCTTGCCAACATCTCATTAAAGTGAGCAGGAATACTTTGGGCATTTATATGGACTACATTGAAAGCCCCCGGTGCCCCCGAAAACTGGGAATGAAGGGTTTCTCCAAGTGACGGAATACTAACAAAACTGTCCTCAAGGTCGTTTGCAGAAAAAAAGCTTTCATTATCACTTCAGTTACCTTGCTTTTGTTTAGAACCAATTCATTCATGTATTTCAGTGAGGCAATCCGATGCCGTGATCCATCAGGAACAAGAAGATACACAGCCCTCACGGCTCTAACACTTATCCACTCCATACTTTTCACGTGCCGCCATAAACGCTGTGTTTCTTAATCGAGTCAAAAACTCAGAAATAGTCGTTCTAGAGCCTTTAAGTTTCTTTACACACACACACACACACACATATATATATCCATATTACATAAAGAATCCAAAAAATCCTATATAGCGTGCGCTGCGGAAATTATTGACGATAAAGCAAAATGATGTACTACGATTTTATGGAGGACATCAATATCAACAAAACAATATTTTGGGTAAATACCTATGTCTTACCCTTGTGAAACCGGAGCGAGCTGCAAACTTTTTAATAATTCGTTACTTGTTAATAGATTTATTTTGTTTTCAAATTATATTTTTATATTATGTTCTCTTACAATTTAAACTACAAATGTAAATGTGGAGCTGCAACTCAAAAAAATGTTTCTAAACTATTCAGGCGGCCATAGACAAATTTTATTTTAGTTGCCAATATTCATTCAATATTTTTGTCTACAACCATTGGTCCCATGTCAATTGATTGTGACATTTGTCAAATTATGACAATAATGGTCAGCTGTTTTGATTTATTAAATTATTAATTTCCGAAATAAAATATCATAGGAAACTTATGTTACAAATCTAAAATGGATGAAGATAATAAGTTACCCTTAAAACGAGTTGAACTGTCGTTGACGAAGTTCAACGAGGTGGCTATACCGCATCACTTAGATCTACTGCGTCAACACAAAGCTAACATTCTCAAGGTAAGCTCGATCGGTGTTCTATTTCTAGTTCCCTTTGTTTGGGTGAGATTGTTAGTTTGACATCCGTTATTCAAATGAAACTATTCGACACTGTTGATCGATCCTTGGAAATAAATGGGTACAGAATGACGAACGGAGATAGCGTCTTTGAGCTTTAAATATATGAAAGCTGAAACGTCTCTATAATGATAGTTACTTGACGTAGACGTAATGCCGTTGCAAAGTTGTTGTTATTAACTTTAATCATCGTAATCAGCACTTGAAATACCATTGACTTATATCCACAAAGATATGAATGTGTTAGGAGCTCATACATGTTAAACTATAGTTTTGTCTGAATAGATGACTGTATAAATGTTGTCACAAAACTCTGATAACATTTCACTACCCACTGGAAATGAAGTTTTCTTATGTAACACATGTAAATCCATTGAGATATACCTGAACAGGCACAAACTGCATTCTAACACCTTGCAAAAAATGTACAAACTTTGAACTGAAACATTTGAAAGTAAGCATACACATGTCTCACTTACATGCATTACAAGAACATTAATGTCTCTATGATTAGACAAAGACAAAGCATAAATCACAATGGCATACCAGTGTTCACTAGCCATACATAATAACCATAAACCCATAATAATATAAAAAAGTGAAAATAAAGGGATGGAAATACAAACTTATGCGGAGACATGATATTGATGGTCACTTCATAGAAATTAACTGCATCTAAATTCATACTGTGTTAGTAGTGTTTGTGAGAAAAATTATTTTTCCTTTTCCATAATTTTTTATAGCAATTAAAATGTTAATAAGTATAAAGTAACTGAAACACTGAACAGTAAACAAACACGAAATAAGAAAGATGTCATTGGCTGTGTCAAGAGCGCGCAATATGGCCGCATTTAAATTGCTCAAATTTAGTCAGGGTCTAAAATTTCACTTCAAAAAGTTTGACTTTCAAGCCTATTTATATTTATCTGTGTTATAGAGACAAAAATGATCAAATTAAGAAATATTTAAAAAAAATGCATTTTCTCTATTATTGAAAATATGACTGTGATGACTAAGTAATTCAATGCTAGTTCTTATCTTGTTAACATGATGATATGATATTAATATCATCATCATCAGCCTATTGCAGTCCACTCAGACAGACATAGGCCACTTCATTTGTGCGCCACTTAGTTCGATCCTCGGCTTTTAGCAATCATCACTTCGCCTGGCCTGTGGACTTCTTACACTATGTTTGACGAGAAGCGGTCTCCACTCAAGAACTCGTTTTCCCCAACGGTTATCGGTTCTACGGCAAATGTAGCCAGCCCACTTTCACTTCAGCATGCTAATCCTGTGAGCTGTGTGATTGACCTTGGTTCTTTGTCGGATCATCTCATTTCTGATGCGATCCCTTAGAGATACACCGAGCAAAGCTCTCTCCATGGTACGCTGAGCGACTTTAAACTTATGGACCAGCCGCATCGCAAGCGTCCACGTTTCGGCTCCGTATGTCATTACGGGTAGGACGCACGCATTGAAGACTTTTCGACTGTGTTACTGTGGGATCGACGATGAGAAGACCCGACGAAGCTTACCAAACGCTGCCCAATTCATCTGGATTCTTCTGTTCAACTCGTCCTCAAAGTTGTTTCTACCTAAATGCAAAGTCTGCCCGAGGTATACATATTTATGAACAACTTCGAGAATGGCGCCGCGTACCGCAACCGGTTCCAGTAGCACATGTTCATTGAACATGACCTTGGTCTTGTCCAAGTTCATCCGTAGGCCGATGCGCACAGAAGATTAGAGTCGGCCAGGTCGTTAAGCATCTGTTGTTGGTCAAAGTGTGTTAGATCGATCGGTCGTGTCGTACACGGTTACTGATCTCTCGGTTTAGAGTCCGCTTTGCCGACGAAGTGACTGACGGGTTCTCACGTCGTTCCCTCATTAACCCTAGTGTCCCCTCTGAAAGCCTCGACTTCGTGCTTTTACGCTGCATTTGACAAAATCTCGCACCTATATTCCTGAGGATCCGAACCACATTTTCAATGTTCTGGTTTAAGCCTCTTGTGATTTCCAAGGCAGCAAATCGGTTTTCCAGTTTTGACTGGAATTTTTCAGATCCCATTGCGACTTGGAGTAGAGTTGGTCGGAGCCTGGATTTCACCATGCGAACACGTTCAGCCTTTAAGTAAGGCAGAGAGCCTCAGACTAGTCGGTGATCACTACCGGTGTTAAACCTATTGAGCACTGAGACGTCTCTGAATATGTGCTTCCTGTCCGTCATGATGAAATCGATCTCATTTTTGGTCATAGCGTCGGCGTCGGCTTTGCCACGTCCAATTTCTTTGGGGCCGCTTTTTGAAGAAAAAAATCATCAAGAACTACCCCTCTCGTTTGAAAAAGGTGACGAGCATTTGCTCCCTATGATTCCTGATTCCAAATCCATGGGAGCCTATTACTGATTCGCTGCAGGGTTAGTACTCCCATTTTGGTGTTGAAGTCACCCATAATAACGCTGTAGTGGGTTTTAGTAGTGAAGTTGGGGGCGCTTGATATGTCATCGAAAATATCCTCCACCTCATCGTCCGAGTGAGCCGAGGTCGGTGCGTATACTTGTACTACCTTGAGGCTATACCTCTCGCTAAGCTTGACAATGAGGTACGCTACCCTTTTTGATGCACTGGAAATTTCCACGACGTTGCCAAAAAGCGACTTGACCTACCAGAAACCCCACGCCACCTTGGGATTGTTGGTCTCCCTCGCGAAAGTACATCAGATGGCCAGAGTCGAGGGTTATGGTATCCTCCCCCTCTCTTCGGACTTCACATAACCCTAAGTTATGCCACCTAATCTTCCCAAGTTCAATTTGTGCCCAATGCGAGTCTAGCCGTAACGTGCGGTCGTTAAATATTGCCAGTATCAGTCGTTTGTGGTGGCCCCAGGCCTCCTGTCCCGCCGTTACCCTGGTCGCCACAATGAACAAGAATAGCGGGACTACCGGGAACTAGGGACCGTGGTATTTGTTGTTTACGTATGGAGGGTTTTGCTCATAATCACCAAACTGGGCAGGCGGGTTGGTGATCGCAGAGCGTAACTTGTTGCACCAGTGACGCCGCTGCCCGTCACCGGCATATTGTATTTAGTTACGCCTGTTGGGATGGATATACCCTATCGGTNTGACTCTGCCCTGCCTGATGGAAAGCATGAGCAGAATCCAAGAGTGGTGGTCACCATCCTCAATGTGAAAAAGAACAATGCAGCACGGTGACCCACACTATGGCGGCCTGGGGGGAAGGGGGATGGTGAGGGAGATAGGGAGCGTTGGATCGGGGTATGGGCCTCCGGTATCCTCACTCACTCGATGAAACACAGCGTAAGCGCTGTTTCACACCGGTTTTCTGTGAGGCCGTGGTATCACTCCGGTCGAGCCGGCCCATTCATGCCGAAGCGTGGCTCTCCCACGGTAAAACTGTATGTAGATGAGGTTGGCTGACACAGATAGACTGTCGCCTATACAAAAATTTTATTCACTGGCAACTAACATTAAAGTTTCAAATAAATGTCTCTTTACCTTCTTGGGTCTTTGGTCTTGGAAGATGGTTTTCAGACTTTCATAGAAGACAAAATAAAAAAAACTGCCAAATTTTCAGGTCGTTTATTTAAAATTAAATCCATACGGCTTTTAATATTATTTGTCATTGTCTTTTTGTACCTTATCTTGCACATGCACTTCGGTCATTGCTCTTTTGGAAATATTCATCACTTTTAGAAAAAGTTGACAAAATATACATAACACGCTCAGCAAAGTTTTGAATGTGGCTCTAAACGATCGATCGTTTGGGTGGTCTGTCTGTCTTCGGTTCATGGCACATAAGAGTTAATCAGGAAAATTCTTATAAACACTGGTTGATTTTGAAGTGTCATGCAAGGCCATTGATATAGATGTTTGGCAGATAGCTTGTCCCAGTACTATATTACCTGCTCATCCACTTTGTCAACGCCAATAGAACGCACCGTTATGTATTTTAAAGCAAATAAAATTTCTGAGTATATTAAGCAGTCTAGCTGAGCGCGCTCGTTTGTTGGCTGTGGGAGGATGGGATTCAGGTCTATGGATTCAGGCACTTCCATCGCCCAACATAGGCACCTTGTTGGATGCTAATACATTTCGCCTTACTGTGGAGAAGCTGTTGACAGTCTCAGACATCATGGCCTTTCATATAGCAGAAGCGCCGGCCATATATCTCAACATTCCAGTTAACGACATTAAACGTCGTGCTCTTGTTACCGCCGGCGTTCCAGTTGTACGTGAACCAAATGGTCTGGTACGAGACGCTGGCAAGGGACCGGATGGTATGTCGTTACTGCCATGGAAAATTGCGTCCCACACCAAAGTTGGGCCTATCCGCCGTTGTATCGACGCAAGTTGCGTCCCACACCACCACTCGCGCCATCCCAACTTCCAAGTACAGCTGGTAATGCCGGCGCTGCTGCTGATTCCGCAGAAAGCCTCAAACGGCGTAAATACCAAAATCTAATAGGTAGTTACATGGGCGTACCCTGGGGGGCAGGGGAGGGCCGGCTGCCCCACCCTCCGTATTCTGTTTACGTTCCTACTATCGTCTTTTGTCGATAAAAGTTAATAAAAAACAGCCATTAGCAATACAATATAAAACTTTTAAAAATTCGTGTGGCGTCTCGGCTTTGATTACTCGCGTTATCGCGCAGCAAGCAAAAATGCTGCGCTCGGCTACCGGCGACCCAATCTATGGCCACCTCGGCCCTTTGCCGACACCAACATTACTGAATCTAGTTGAGTCACATCGTGTGTCGAGAAGATCAGAGTTCCCAACATCGCTATGTTGTTCGAAACCCCAGTTCTTCCCCTTTGGAGAGTTTATTAGCATATTATAAAACAACATTCTCCGCCGTGTCTCGGATTTTCATGCGGTTTTTTCATGAGGTCATGAGTTACTCCCTGTATAAAATATATGTTGAATGTGGCAAACAGGGAATGAAAGATTAAATAAGAGTATCTTTACACAGATGAAAGCACGAGTACTGACTATTTAAAAGTGTAGGAAAGGTTGAATCGTTTCTTCAATATAATGTTTAGAGTGGATAAATAAAGTTTGGTTTGTCAGTACGAGGAGAGCGGCGAGCTGGCGCGCGCGCGCGGCGAGCAGCGGCAGGCGCGGCGCGTGGCGGCGCAGCTGCGCGCGCTGCTGCTGGAGCTGGACGCGCTGCGGCGCCAGGTGCGCGCCGCCGACCGCGCGCGCTTCGACGCGCTCACGCAGCGCTCGCGCGACACCACGCTCAAGGCCGTCGTCGACTACCTCGGTCAGTCTCGGCGCTACACCGCGCACCCGGTACTTATCCGCCGAGTCGCCGAGTCCGAAGGCGATAAGCTATGTTACTCGGAATGCTTCCCCTTTTAGTGGCCTGCATAGTTGACCGCTTAGTCGGTCCTTACCGCGCCCACGGGACGAATAGGAGAGGTGGTATTCTTAATCCTTCACCGCACCGATAACAATAACGGTCATTAGGTTGGCAAAAATATGACGACTATGTCGAAGATTATCACGCCGCCGAAAGATTTGACCGTCTTCTAAGGTTCAACACAAAATAACGAACGACGCCCAATAAAACGAAAACGGGTCGCACATATGAAATACTTCTTGGAATGTGAATCTATCGCCATCGTAAATCGGGCACGATTCCAAAATCGGTAACTGCTATGCGGTAACCGGTATATTTCAGCCAAAATTCTTGTGAAGTACTTTACAATACATTGGTCAAAATTTATGAAGTCAATCTGTTATTCCTGTATATTATTTTTACATGTTCTTACTATTTTACTCTTTTTGCACGCAGGAAGCTTTTTAAATTTATTTTTCGTAATTTGAATATCATCAAGACACGCTAGTTATCTTGTGGTAAAGAATTGTTTATGCATACGAGTTGCCTGTCATTGTAGGTGTAATAGAGAGCAGCTGTAGGGCGCTGGTGCAGGCGGCGGGCGGCGCGCGTCGCACGGGTGAGGCGCCGGCGCTTGTCGAGCATCGCTCTTGGTCTTGATCTTGAGTGTGCACGCACCAGTTGCATCCACTGTTAGCGCCCCGTTTGGATACACGTGTAGAACATTCTCTAAAGCTGCCCTCGCCATCGTTTACTGTACCAATTATTCTTTTATGAGCAACGAGGGGCTCATAAACATCTCAGATTTTTATTTAGAATTTTGAGAAAATTATAAATAATATTTCTGCCTTGATTAGAAAAAAACCCCGAAGAGGTAATCTAATGAGTATTAAAATTTTCTACGAAACATTTCTCTTTCTTGTAGAAAGTTTTACACTTTAGTCTGCTCAATGTTACAAATGTGTGTTGGTATAAGCTGTACAATCTGCGTGTGCTTGAGCGCTTTTGCATTCGCATGTTTCTAATGATACAAGAGAAATGTGTTCATTCCACATACTTTAATATTGAAACATAATATGTAATTCGTAAAACCATATGAAGGAA
Source organism: Hyphantria cunea (assembly GCA_003709505.1). Classification (NCBI taxonomy): domain Eukaryota; kingdom Metazoa; phylum Arthropoda; class Insecta; order Lepidoptera; family Erebidae; genus Hyphantria; species Hyphantria cunea. Next base: position 88,694 of record PKRV01000079.1, on the reverse strand, counting down.
AATATAGTCTTATATTTTGCCGTAAATAACTTGAAGCACGTTGTCGCAACAACATTTAAAAGACTGGCACATTAATACATTTCACACTTGCTGTTTGCATACGACGACCAATCTAAAATGACAGCATTCGTGCTGTCGTGTTTCGTTAGTGAATGCGAGACCGACCGACCAACGATTCAGAAGCTTCTCAGGCCGCCAAGATGTGGGGCACAATGCTGCATCGTTGCATTATCTACATTCGCAATGAGTATGGTGACCACCACATGGTACTAGTGAAGCTGCGCTCCATCTCCTCGTCTTACTTAGCGCAGTAGAGAGAAACTTTCGTTATGAGACATCAAATCGAAAGTTTCTAGCTGTGTGTCTTGCCAGTGGTGATGATGATCTACAGAGAAGATGTTGAGTCACAATAAAGCGGGAACTCACAATACATGTTAATCTAATAATGAGTAATACTACCCGCTTCTCAACGTTTTAATATCATAAATGTCAATAGTGTAGAAACACACCTTGGCTACGCTCGTGGGTACGGTCTGTTTCTAAAGTATCCAATCCAACCGGCAACATTCCATCACCACCGACAACTTGAAGTAGTCCACTCCTTAGAAAGGACGTCTTGGCCTACAATATCACGATGATCATTCAGTAGATAGAGGATTTGCGTGCATTTTTTTTTGATTTTGCAACGTCTATCGTGAAATCGTCACTACCGCTTTTCTTTAAAAATTAACCGCAATGCAAACATGTAACGAAACGTTGGTAAACCGTGCCATCTGAAGAACCTTTATGGTAATTAACGACAGGGACGTCTCCGCTGGCGATAAACCGGCGCCCAGAGCCTAGCTCGGCGCTGGCCGCGAGCGACGCGTCCACGGACTCCGTGGGGGTCGTCGCGCACGCCCATAACGAAGCGGTGCCATTGGAAGACGCGGACCTGATACAGTTGCGAGTGAACGAGCAGGTGAGAGACGGTCGGCGATACGTGACGACCGACCGATGACGGTCGGCGCTAACGCGTGCGCACTTCGGCAGGAGCTAGCGCTCGGCGAGCGCGAGGAGTTGCTGCGTGGCTGGAGCGAGCTGCAGAGCGAGCTGCGCGCGCTGCACGAGGTGTGGCAGCACGCGCAGGCCGCGGCGCTGGCGCAGCGCGAGCCCGTGCAGCACGCCGCCGCGCAGCTCGACCTGGCCGCCGACAACGTGGGCGCCGCCCGCCAGCACCTCGCCTCCGCCGAGAGGTAGGTAGCGCGAGGCGCCGGGTCGCGGGTCTCGGGCCGCGGGCCGCGTGCGAGACTCACGCACGTTCTTGCAGGCTGCGCGCGGGCGCGTACGTGGGCGGCGCATGCGTGGGCGCGCTGCTGGGCGGCCCGCTGGGGCTGTGCGTGGGCGCCAAGGCGGGCGCGCTGGCGGCGGCGGCGGGCTCGCTGCTGGGCTACGCGGGCGTGCGCCTGCTGCGCCGCGCCGAGCCCGCGCGCGCCAAGCCCAAGGACCAATAGCGGCAGCGGTGCGTGTGCTTGTGAGCGCGCGCCCCCGCTTGTGAGGTAACATAGTGAAGGAAGCTTCGGACCACGACCGTGCTCGTGTTCGCTGAATCTCGATCCAAACCCAAAAATCTCAAGTGTATATTGGCCGAATGAAAACTTTTGGCCTGTCGGCTTTGATTGTACAAAAGACAGAGACGCAATCGAACACCGCTCGGAGCGACTGGCGGCAGTCACTAGGGTTGCCGACTATACTGTTAAAAGCAGAATAATACTGTTTTTCACTACATTACACTTTACTATTGGACAAATAAAGTATGCAAAATACTGTCTTCAACAAAAAAATATCCTCAACACTGTGTTAGACGCTCACACATATATTTTTATTTAGTCAGCGGACGCTCAGTGCAGCGTGGCAACAAACAAATCACAATGATTGAGTTTCAGAATGAATCTGACAATATTCATAGTCAAAGTCAAAAAAATTCAAATAAATTTACCAAAAAGGATCAAAAGACAGAGATTTTTTGAAATGAATAGGTGCTGGCCAGAAGTGAAGCCATTTATAAGTAAAATTTATATAGCCTATGTCACTTGTAGAGGCATTCTGAGGAATTGAACGACACCTCAAATCTCAAAAACCGTCCAGACCTTTGGGTTTGGGTTGGGCGTGCCATTAAAATAGACATGCATTGGGTATGCATGTCTATTACAATATACGTACAAACTACTGTAAAAGGAGGAGGGTAAATCCTGCTTCTGAAGCACTCGGGTGAATATTATTATAATTGTGACAAATCTACTTTGCGTTAACGCCACCTCAACATTTACTGACAAAGTTTTTTCAGTAGTAATAAATGAATAAACCAAAATGTGGTGGGAGGACAGAAATAGAGCAATTATAAATTTAATAAAAATGTGCTCCATATTTATTTTTATTTTCGTTATTATTGTGATGAAGCGTATGAAGTTTTAAAAAAAGACTGTAAATTAATAATTTGTGCTATAACCTCAAAAATACGCATTTAAAACATGAAATAAATCACAATCTGTTCATATTTCTGAAAAACTGTTAACTGTCCTAAATATACTTCTTTTTCTTGTAAAAATAGTCGGCAACCCTAACAGTCACATAAGCAATTGTATTCGCGTCAGCTGCATAATTATGTATAAAGTAAAAACAGTTTGAACAAAAATGTGATATTCTATATATGAGTTATGAGGGTAACTCTGTACACAGTACAAAGTGATGTGCGAATGTTTTTTACTTGTTTTTCAGTGACACTGGCGATGACACTAACATATTCTCTATATGGACACCTATGTACAGATATCTACTTGTTTCGTGTTTTGTTCAAGGTTTTGTCAGAAACTACCTTCATCATGGGCGTACTCAGGGGGCGGGACAGGGAAGGGCAGTTGCCTCCCCTCTCGGATTTTGTTTAAAAATATCCTTAAAGATAAAAGTTAAGAAAAAAAACTTTTGATATCAGCAGTACAATATACAACCATTAAAAAATGTGTGGGGTCTCCGTTTTATTTACTCGCTCGCAGAGCAGCAAGCAAAATTGCCGGGCTCGGCTACCGACGAATCATTCTTTGGCCGGCGGCACTTCGCCGTCACAACAACGTTATTGAATCTAGCTGGGCCACATCGTGTGTCGCTATGATCATTAATCGGATTATTTGGGGGAAATATACTTCTAAGTGTATTTTTAGGGGTTTTTTAATCTATATTTTTTTTTGCTGTTGAGAAAATAAGTAACAATTTTCTCCCGCTCTCCACCCTGGCCCAGAACCTGGGTACGCCCTTGACCTTCATGATGAATTTCGACGATTTTGTCACGTAGTGTATATAATCATGTACAAATATGTCACGTAGTGTATATAATCATGTACAGATATGTCATGTAGTGTATATAATCATGTACAGATATGACACGTAGTGTATATTAGTAATCCTTGGCGTTAAGAACAATAGATGTACTATCATGTAATAATACCAATAACTAATTAATTAATCCAGCCATTTTGTATTAGTTAGGATACGACACATTTTTTATTACAGCTTCTTTGGATTGTAAAAAATAAATAAAATTTAAAAATATGTAATAAAATAAAAACCTTTTAATATAATATTCCAATGTGGTGTTCCAATGATAGTGCACTTTACAATTTTAGTGTATTTTTTTTATTGAGTATGGCGCAACTATGACATTTTGATGGTAAAAGATACGTTTATTCTTGGTATTAAAATGGAGCGCTTTACTAAATATAACGCGTTATAATTCTGAAAACTTATTACATAAAATTGGAATGTCAAAATGAGACCGTTCGCACACTTGGAAGAATTTTCAGTGGAGGCAATGACTTTGTGAAAGAGGGATTTTGTAAACTCTCAGCTTTATGCGAATAAAAAGTCATGGAAGATTTCACGAAAAGATGGCTCCTTTTTAGAGCCGATGGCCATTTTTTACAGAGGGATTTTTTTACAAACTTCATTGAAACATGTGTTCTTTGCTATCCAATAAAAAAATCACAACTCTAACAAAAACTAGTTTTTATCCAAAATGAAAATGTGCACTTTTACTGGAACATCCTTTTTATAAAATGTCAACAGCAAGATGTAATTAAATGTATGTATTACATGATGATGATGATGTGATAAAAGTTTCCAGCATTCCTTAACCCACAGCTTTTTCACACAAGGGTTTTAAAACAAAATATATTAAAGGAAAGATAACTTTTAAATATACAATGTGAGCATGAGCGGCGTTTTTTGGGAATGTTCAAAAATAGTCTCCTTCCATGTATTTTTTTATTTTCACATACACAACAACAACAATCAAAGTTTTCGTGTTATTATATACTTATTTTGTATGATTAGGACTTATACGCAAATGTAACTCGATTGATCAATTATCTCTTCAGCTACCTGTTGAAAAATCAAATCGATGGAAACGAACTGGTCGCACCCTTCTTGTGTTCCCCTCATAGTGAATCCTGCGTACAACAAAATGACTAATTTCATTTGGAATAAGCGCCTTGAATATACTTATGTTCTTTTTCAAATAAATTAAAAATTAAAATTGTATAGCCAAAGTTGCAGTATCATATCACTGTTATATCAATATTAATTTGTAATGTCGATCGTGTAATATTTATGATCTAATAAATCTTTTTTTAAACTGAATTAATGCGATTTATTCCTAAATCTTTTTTAGTTAGGCCAGCTTGCTGCTGGAGACAGCAGTGCCCAAACCTGTAAAGATTATGATGAAGTTTCTGAAACGGTAACTAACAACGGAGTGAACTTATTTTGTACCTCTGCAGCCGCAAATGAATACCTTGTTCAGAGATCTGTAATCTCGGTTAATTTTATCAGCTGAATTTAAAAATCTAGCTTTTAGATTTCTGAAATATAGTTGAGAAAACAAAACATTGTTACGGAGTAATATAAGGTTCATCACCATCATCGTCTTAACGTTATTCCCGGTGCTTCCAAAGTTTACACGACAGCCTTGATTTTCTACACAAATGTTTTGCCCTTTTAGTGTTAAGCTTTTGCTATTTGTATAATATTATATTATCTTTCCAAAAAAGAAATAAAACCGTGACAAGAAATAAGATTACGATCGTTTTCTTTGTGTTTTGTTTTAGAAGTCATGAGTAATGTGGTAGTTTTTTTTGTTGGACAACACAACACCACAGAGCAGAAAAACAATATGGCCGACAAAGTGACAAACAGGCCATCTTGGAGAACTATGTTGTAATAAATACCGTTTACTTCTGAGATTTACGTGTTGTAGTAGTAATATTGTTATTAACGTAATACATAATATATTTAGTGAAATTTATAGTTGAATTATTGCAAGTGAAGTGATCGTCGAGTGCTTACGCGTCACCGGTCGTGGTGGTGCTGGAGATTATTGTCGAAACTGGCGTTGCTCATTTGGGATTGTTAAAGGTGGTGACTCCAGGTGTGAGTTAGCAACGGTAACATGTCGTACCCGCCTCGGCCACCGCTCGTGCCGTATGGAATCGCACCGGGTGTGGTCACGATGCCGATGCCTACACACGTAAGTCTCGGGGTCTAACCTCTCTGTTTTCCTCACAAAGGAGCCGATTACTTAAACAAGCCAACCATCTCTGATCTAGTCAGTGAACAAACAGAGGTATTCGTGTTTCGACTTCAGACAACATTGGGTATTTCTTTTTAAATACTTACCCTGAGTGAACTCAGGGTAAGTATTTAAATCCTGGTTGAACCAGGTGACAAAATGACATTTACTTCTAAACATAAATGTGAGCTATGTACTGAATGGTTGGACTTGTAATCAAGAGTGTCTGGAGACCCTCACTAAGACAACCCAACATAAAATATGTAGCTATAACTTTGCCAGAAAATTTAGCTAAAATAATGGCCTTAAAACTCCTTTAAAGCCCCTTCACCTTTAAAAACTTCCATGGCCTTAGTGCTGTAGTGTGTCATACGCATTTATTATTTGTATGTGGTCAGTGTTCTCACAAGTTTCTGTATAGACAATGTTCTCAAACTAGTATCGTTACAAATAGTGTCAAAAGGACCCCAAGTTGGACAAAGATTGTGTATTTATTTATAGATTCACGACCCAATATATCCTTATAATGATTATTTCCGTCCCATAGTTGAGTGAAAGAGATTGCTCGTTGAGAGGAAAGGCCGCCAAGTGACTTAGCATTAAGTTGTAAATGTCTCATAGTTATGTGGTGTGCAATAAAGAGGTTTATTATTGTTATCCTTGTGAATTGTCGATAAAACTTTGCATGCCCTCTTCACCAATACTAAAAATCAAATCATTTGTTCACAACTATTATAGTTGTTTTATTAACTAGTTATCTAGTTAATATTGATTTAAACACCTTTTGTATCTGCAAGTATGAATAACTTTTGATAAATTTAGATTTCTTATTACTTAATAAGATTTTAACTCAGGCTATCATAGGTATTCCTTAAGCATTCAACATCTTTAATTATATCATTCTCAGCTTCTCATTCTCATTATTGAATTCTTTAAACCTCATTTTTAGAGAATTGTCATGTGTCATTTTTAAGGGTGAAGATTGCTTGCATCTGCTCTTTGTTCATTTGTTGTTATTAATCTTACCAATAATTAGGGCTTTTATTCGTATTTATTTGTTTCAGCAATATTCATCCAGCCAATTAGCTGTATAAACAATAACATCATTATAGATCTTGCCAAACTATTTGAGTGCTATTGATCCACTACTGGAGCAAAAAGTTATACGAAGGTATAATAAGATCCAATCATACCATGTGTGTGTTCACACTGTACTTCATAGCTCTGTATGGACACTAATGGACATAGGGGTCTTATAATTGGTGATTCTATGCAGGGACTAGTAAGGGACTGCCTCGTTGGTCTAGTGGTTGATGTAAGCGAACAGATCAGAAGTAGGAGAGGTCTTGTGTTTAATTCCCAGGTTGGATTTTTTGTTGGGTTTTTCTTACAAGAAATTCTTAATAGCAGCCCGGAGTATGGAATATGGTGATGTTCTCCACCTGTGCCTCAGAGAGCACTTTAAGCCTCTGGTCTCGGTTCTCATGAACATCGATGGCAATCGTTAAAGGGAATTCGGTGCCTTCAAATATGCTTATATATAGTTCAACCTTCGAATCCAGTTCACACTCAGGGTTACGAAGGTCGAGATGCCAGTTGCTCTGTGTAAAAACTGATATTCAGGTAAAACCTGTTGAACTAGTAGCTGACCCCAAATCTCGGGAATAATAAAGGCTAGGAAGATGATTCTTAGTTAGGCTACATCCAGCTCAGGAGGAGGCCAGCTACAAACCATAGGTGGCCCATTGTACGTCGGCGGCTACTACGGGTTTCCCGGGTTTTGGTACCCGAGGTGGCGTGCGGTTTTAGTAGGTTCGAGTCCGACATGCCACCAGTCGTTGGTAGTCTAGGGGTTTTCCGCACGAAAAAAAAGGGTTCTTATAATTACAATGGTGTCCACAAATTGTGTGTCTGAAAACTTAAAAGTTTTCATTACATCTCAAGTGGATGATAAAAGTACAATATATATAAAAAAGTCACCTTTGTTCATATGGGTGACTCAATTCCAAGGTAAACAAATGACACAGATTTGGTTGAATACTAGTTCTGGGTGAAAAAGGGCTACTCAAAGGTGTACTTAATTCATCAACATGGTCAGCCTGACACAGTCATACTTTTATACTTTAAGTGTTAAAACAGAGAATGTATTCTATGCTTATTTATTTATTTATTTAATCTTCATGCAATTACATTGCAAAAGGCGGACTTAATGCCATGGGCATTATCTTCCAGTCAACCTTTAGGTGGTGCAGAGCTACGTGCAGTAGGTGTATTTTTGAAGCAAGTGAAAATTATTGTTCGAATTGTACAAGGTTGTTCATGGTACATGAAGATATCATTATATAACATAAATATCATAAATACAATATTCGCATACACACATATGCATACGTATGCATACCTATATATACATACACCCAATATATACTTATACAAACATATACATATACATATAAATATATATACATACCTATACACATAAATACACATACATACCTATACACATAAATACACACATACATATATTCGCGTTAGACATGGGTAAAATTCATACATACATATGCAATGATAAATGGACGGATAAATTATGCCGATGACTTCGTCAACAAATCTCGATAATAATTGCGCACTCCAATCTTGAAGTTTATTCGGCTGGTACACGATCTAATACCTAAGAGTAGGGCGTTCCAAAGATTTACAGCTTGTACGGTGAAGGAAGAATGAATAATTCGAGAGGAATATGAAGGACAAAGAAGGAGGAGATTATCGGAGGAGCGAAGATGTCTGTCATGGTTAGAGCAGAGATATTGTAAGTGGGTGAGTGAGGAGAGTGAAGAAGAGAGTGCAACGTTGTCAACGCCCGTAAATTGCGGCGGTTTCTTATAGGTAACCATGACAGCTCCATCCGATTAGCGGATACATGGTCATATTTTCGTAAGTTGAATATGAATCGAATGCAATTATTGAGAAGCCGGTCCAGTTTATTGAGGAGATCTGCATTCAGGTCGAGGTAACACACATCACCATAGTCTATCACTGGGAAAATTTTTATGTATAATTTATGTGTTTGATTGTATATTATACATAAGTATACAATACATTCACTGTTCAAACATATGCAGTGTCAGGAAAGCCTCTATAGTAAAAATCAATATGAAAGAAATTGATGAATTTTTCATAATTATTTCCTTCAGTAATCAGTTTGTACTAAGCGGTGTCACATCAATCTCGTTTTAAACCATTTAAAATTTTAAATAACTGCAAAAATGTTGTTCGTGATGTTTTTGTAAATGATTGTCAACAGTATACTAGCTGACCGTATGCTTAGATTTAGTTTATTGTCTCATTTCTGTTGCATTAGGTTCTATGAGCGACCTACGACTAATAACAATATGAACTGTGCCGTAGGTGATGGTGGGCGCGTACGGCGCGGGGGCCGCGGGTGCGGGGGGCGCGGGGGCTGGGGGGGCGGGGTCGGCGCGCGCGGCGCTGCTGCCGGCGCCGCCCGCGCCCGCCAAGGCCGTGATCGCGCGGCCGCCCGCCAGGGCCACCAACGGCGCCAAGGACGGCGACGGGCCACCCATTACCGTGTTCATAGGTGAGCCCTACACCGTTGTGCACTCGAATATACACGCCTAAGCTAACTTATTCCTTGTATTATCGACTGTCTGAAAGCCAAAAATACAGAAAAAAACTATATATTTTTTTAAAGTACCGTTGTTTATCTTTAGATTATGTTCTACGCGTATTTAAGTTTTTACTAATATCGAAAACGCAATTTTTCAAACCGGAACGGTACGCTTTCCAGGCAACATATCGTCGCGGGCGCCGGACGCGATGATCCGCGCGCTGCTGAACGCGTGCGGGCCGGTGCTGTCCTGGAAGCGCGTGTCCACGTTCGGGTTCAGCGAGTTCGCCAACCCCGAGGCGGCGCTGCGCTGCGTGCGCCTGCTCAACAACCGGCCCGTGGCCGACAAGCCGCTGCTGGCGCGCACCGACGGCAAGATGCAGGCGCTGGTGGACACGTACAAGAGTGAGTGTGCGCACGCGTACTGAGCGGGCCGAGCCGCGCAGAGCAGCCCCCAACTAACCTTGTCCCNGCCCCCGCCCCCGCCGACACCCTCCCGTGTCACGCGTTAACATTATAACACCTTTTAAATAATTTTGCCGAGAAAAACTACGGCGGTTCAGCATACAGGTGGATATGACAATACGACATTAATTTGAACTAGACCTACTTACACATGTTACAAGTCCACTTACAAAATTTAGTAGTTTAAGTGAAACAATGCCTCGACTCGGATATACGCTAATACGGTTAGTGAATAATTTACTACGGATAAGATATTAACTTACGAAGAATGTTCGTTTATGCAATCTATCAATAGTTGGATTATTGTACAAACTATCCAGGAGATACGAGATCAATCTTTGATTCCTAAAAGAGATAATGCTCTTCCAGTTGTAATCTCGCGACGAGATTTTAAAATTTAAAACTTGCGATTTTTGTTTTTTTTTTGTGATTATTATGTTGACTGTGTAATTTAAAAAAAACGTGAATACACAATATTACTTGTGCTATTTAGCTTATTTCGATAGAAAAGGTAACTACTTTATCAACCTTCGTAGCGCGTCGTTCGGTGTGTTAGTAGGTATGTATTTTACGGCCGGGACCGCGGCCACTCAGGTCAGTGAACTTCAATCACAAATGGTGTCTTTATTAGTTTTAATTTGAAAGATATTTAGTCGGAAAATTATATTTTTTATATCTTTTTTCGGATAAATTAAACAATCCCATAGTAAATGAACATGTGGCGATTTCCACATACAACGCAACAACAGAAATACACTACAGCGCCATCTACCGAAGATCGCACTACGGAGTTACGAAAGAAACTAAGAAACTATCAATCCTAAATCGCGTAATACAAGTTCTCGCGCCGATTAGCATACATACAACATCCCAACGTCATCAACCGTTGGGCAGTGGCCCACCAGGCATGATCACCTCGCCTGACCGGAGGATCCTCCCTTTGTGTTGGAGGAGTATGTGACCCGTTCCCCCACGAACAAATAAATTGACCACGACTTCGTTTAATGTCGTATTGTCATATCTATCTTATATATTTTGTTCTGCCGTTCGATGGCCTCTCGATGACCTTTCTGTTCGGTGACTATTTTTGAAAATGTTGCTCGAAGGAGATTTTAAAAAAGGATCAAGATTCATATAAACGCTCGTTTGAAACGTGTGTGTGTGTTGAAACGTGAGGAACGTACCTACGTGTGTGTGTGTGTGTGTGCAGAGGAGGCTATCTCGAAGACTGCGCGCGTGCTGGAGGAGGCGGACATCTCGGAGGAGAAGCGTGACGTCATCCACCGCGAGATCGGCAAGTTCCGTGAGAGCATGAAGGTAAGACCTCAGCCTTCCCCCTCCCCCCCTACACCCCACACACTACTGTTTATGCTCGGCAGGCAGTGCAGACCTTCAACCTATTTCTCGCGTTACATTATATCGATGGGTTTCGTCACAGCATCGCTTTATTACAAATACATTAATTCTGAACAGTTTTGTTTAAATAACCAGATCCGGATTAGAGTCCCGACATTAGAATAATGTAAGGTGTATTTATGGATAGGACAATCGGTAGGCTAGTAAGTCCAGTGTTCTGTACGTGTGACCTGCGACCATTAACATTAGTCGCCGCCTACCGCCGGCCGCGGACTCGCTGCTCCTCGCGTACTCCTTTGTTTATCAAACAATATTTGAACATTGACAGTAGTAGTATGTACTACAATAGTGTTATTATTAATTATAGATCTCAAACTCCTCACTTAATTAAGCCACTAGAAAAAAAAATAGATACTGGTGCACTCATTATTATTAGGCTCAAAAATTCTGGCAAACAAAAATAATTAAAGTTAAAGTAACAGTTAACCCTAAAGAACGATGAAGCATAATTTTCACTTCAACGACTTAATATTATTTAGGAAAAGGAATCAATAATATAATTTGAGCAGAACTCGCAGCTGTTTATACAAAACCATGTTTTGTGACCGGTGATGTGCTAGATCGTTCTAAACGTATGTCTTAAGTACTTTGGTACTGGATCGTCATCTGGTTGCAGTTCACTGCTAGACATAGATCCGCATTTCGTCGCTGGCCCTCTTACGCGAGTCGAGCCGCCGGATGACCAGAATATCTTTAGTGAATTAAAACAAAATTAACGTTCAGTATTCAATTTCGTGACACATTTGAAGTTGCACCGCGCGTGCGCGCATCGTCATCTCACTCGCTTCGCTCTTGACAAAGCGGTCGTGGTGACGTAGAGCGGTGTATACTGGTGGTAGAGGCGGACAAAACCCCTCGTACAATTTGCCGCCATCTCACCCCGTAGGCAGACTGACGCATGGGCGCCCTGCCGCGTAGCCTGATCCCCTCCACCTTTCCCTGCATTACCTGTCGGCTCTAGTCAGTCGCTTCTCCGTCTAGAGACATGGCCAAAGTACTGTAGTAAGCGCGACCGTACTGAGTTTGATAAGCGCTGTGTAATGCCGAGTTCCTCTAGTACAGACACGTTGTTGCGGAACTCCGTCCATGATATCTCGATCATTTTTCTCCAGCACCACATTTCCGGAGCATCTATCTTCCTTCTTTTCAACTCGCGTACTGTCCACTTCTCCGCGGCGTATAAGAAAACGGGAAATATAAGATCTTGGTGGCTTTGGTAAGGTTCTGATTTCCCAAAACTTCTAAATTTCCCCATTGCAGCGCATATATCAATACTTAATTTTAGCAAAATCCAAATCTACCATTGAAAAAATATGACGTTAAAACACGACGAAGATTCCCAAACCGCACGGACGTGGCACAGGATATCCGCACACACGCAAACAGTAAACCAGCACATCATTATAACGTGATCGGTCACTGCACACATGTTCAGAAAAGATTGCCCAATTATTGTATATTTACAAGTGTAACGTGTAATTATTATAAATTTTCTACATCGAAAAACAAATCGAGGTCTGACCAGTAGGCAGGACTTTGTGCATAGACAATAGAATAGAGGTTCGGTGTCTGTCTATTGTGATAAAGCGTTGCTTATACATAATTGTTGTATTCTGCATTGGTCGCGATGGTAGGTGCCGCTGAATGAGTCCCACTGAGCGTCGTAGCGCCAGCCACGGTGAGTCCACCCACCATACATCGTTATATGATGGCACACCACCACTCACCACACTCGCCTCACCACACACTATCTACTGCCCACACACACGAAACCACGTCACACAACACACACACACCTGTCACATGGCCAACGTTCGATATTCACTGTATCCAATGTAACATTTAACTTTGAATCCAGTTTAATTTTAAATTAAAGTGCATTCAAAGTATAACGACTTAAAAGTCTATTGACACTATGGTTTATTAAAGAAAAACTTTTACTGAGATCACCCAAAAACTAAATACACAATACATATAAACGGGCATTTAAAACACACACCTCACGTCCCTAAAACACATAAAACTGAACACATGGCCAGGACACTATGAGCAAATACCTACAACATATCGAGAACGTATTTTCATTTCACTTGTTATTCACGCGTCGATCGTAGTTGCGATCGTTACGCGTGCTTTAATCGGAGTGGGGACGACAAGCTCGCTGTAATTACTGTATACCGGTGTACGAATAAATGGAACACTTGTTAAAACACTCAAAGTACGAAACTCATTGTTCATTTAAAAGTAACGAACGTTTCAATGTTCAGATATTATCTTCGATTATCTTAAAAGCAGATGGAAAGAATAACATTAGCGTTTAAACTTGTTATATCATTACTAATAATTCCTTCTTAAAAATTGGTTTTTCACATATATTTACACATTAACGAATTAAAAAATTACAAAAATATTTATTGTTAAAACAAGAGCGATAATGTCTGAGCATTAAAACGGACATGGTGATAATTCTATTGTTGTGATCACCAAACTTAAATTGACTAAAATTCGTTGTTGGATTATATTCTTTAAACTCATCAGCATACAGTCCATTTTTGGATATCTCACATCTCAACTTTCACTACATTTATTTCAGAACTAAATAAAAGTTGATCAAAAGTACACGCTTGTTTATAAGTAAAGTAGAGTAGGCAGGTATTGAGTCGCCGTCTGGGCTTGCGACCTGGCAAGTTGTACGTCGCACGTTACACATTATAAGCGTTCAACAGACAGCAAAAGAAAAATTATGACCTAAATTGAGTAATTTTACCAATTTTTGGCTATGCTAAAGTAAATATCACTTTTTCAAGTAATAAACAAGCTTGTCTATCTGATAAACGTTTATTTGGTACAGAACTGAAGACAGCGACAGCTGAGATGTGAGATATCGAAAAATGGACTGTAAGTCGATGAGATTTAAGTATCCAAAAACAAATTTTAGAGAATTTTAGTTAGTGATGGCAACAACAGTATTATCACCATTGTGTATTTTTAATTGTTTTTTAGGTTTTAAAGTTGAATTTTAAAACAAGTATTGCACGTGTTTGATGTTAGATTCCTATTTTCAAGGACATGCTCTATAAATCATTATCATCCATTTATTTTCTGTCAATACACACAAATAGGGGCACTATTTACAGCGCACAGAAACAAGACTCAGTACTGCGACGTAGTTCAGATTTTGGTGTTTTTTGTGTTGTATGTGATATTCGAAATGGGCACTGTCAGAGAACAGTCGCTGTCGTCCTCACTCTGGCGTTGTCCATGTTTGCATGCACGTCGGACAAGAGTAGGACTCGTTTCCTTTGACGCCAGCCACGAAGTGTTTAAAGCTTCATCGCGTCGCTGCATCTGGCACGTTCGGTTATCGCGGTAGCGAGCTCGAGGCACGTCGGGATTATCTGTAACTTCCACGTCTTTCATTAATTCAGTCTCGTTATCGATTCGATCTCAGAGGCGTGCCTCGGTTTCGTAATCGACTGCCGCCTGGAGAGCGAGCGGTCTCACTGGGCCGTCGGCACAGGTTTTTTTTTTGATATGGTAACATAATTTAACTCATAAGCGGGTTCCGTCCGACCGGAGCGGCGGAGGAAGCCGCTCCGAGACGACGGCCGCCGGTCGCGAGCGCACATTCGTGAGTGGTGCGCGAGCGACCCGCGCCGGACCACGCACACGCGCCTGCCGTTCACGTCCGAACCGCCGACACGCCGAGAGGCTACCGCGCAGCGAAGGGTACGAAAAACGAGTCGCGTGTGCGTCGTCGGGTGGCGCCGTAGGGCGAGCGACGCATCGCGGGAGCGCCGCAGCGCAGCCGCCGCCGCCGCCGCCGCCGCCGCCGCCCGCGTGAGTAGCGCCCACGAGCAGTGCGAGCGACGGCCGCCAGGGCGCGCCCGCGCTGCGAGCCTCCTCTTGTAGTGAGCGACGACGACGAGCCCGAACCGGTCGGCGAATCGCTTGTGACTCCACTTGCACTTATTTATGAACGGCGGTAGGCGATTTGGCGTTCGCCGCCGGTTCCTTTTGAGTTGGCGTATGTCGATCGGGCGCCTCCAGACGCCCAGAAAAGCCAACAGTTACAAAAAAGAATACAACATCGAGCCGATTACAATAGTGCTAATTTATCGCGACTTTTAATGTCTTAAACGAGTGTAAATTTGGCACCGTCCTTAAAATTAAATTACGCGTTTTTGAATGTTACTGGCCATTTTGAAATAAGCCGTGAGTCAGACCCGGTGACGGACAGAGAGCGCGGCTCGCGGCGCGGGTGCGCGGAGTGCGAGGCGCGTGCGAGGAGTGTGACGTGTGACGTACAGTGTCGGTCGCGTGGTGAGGAGGTGGCGATTTTCAGATGCGGGTCGCAGAGCGAGGCGCCGCGCGGCCGCTCGCTAGGCTCGACATAACTCGCCACGAGCGCCCGTCCGCCGTCAATCGTATGAAATATCTCTTGGTTGACTTTCCGCCGGGCGTCGCTTTACGACCACTCAGTGCCCCCCGGCTCTGCCCTCTCGGCGCTTTTGTCTCAGCCGATGCTCGCGCGGCCACTGACTTGTCGTAAACGTTCGCCCGATTTATTACACCTAATACATTGTGCGCGTACTCGGCGGTGTTCCGTCGGCAGCACTTAGTGCGCCCTCACAGAGCGCGTCGCTGACGCGTCCGCGACTCGCCCACACGCTACGTCACCTACGTACGAGGTATATGTATACTGTGATCGGTGTTGCTAGATTCTAGTAACTCGTCAAAGTTGTTTGTGGTAATCAAACATATTTATTTATTAAAGTGGCAAAGTAAGTAATACTCCTCATCGTTGACAACTCTGTTTCAAGATTTAGTGCTGCCGAATGATGCTGCTAATGTATAAGTAGTAAACAAACGATAGTAAGAAGTCAAAATAAATTGAGGGTAGTCCGTAAAGATGCCGACCTTTATGTGCTCGATAAGAAAAAAATATTTTTTGATTGTGATGGCATTCTGGTTGTACTCTGAACTTTTAAAACGCGATAGTTGTGTATTGACTAAAGCGAGGCAGTTTTTGTTTAATAATATAAAAAACCAAATAAATCATTTTCAAATACACATAATGTTGAAAAACTTATTTGTTAAATATAGATTTTGTCGTGTGAACAGTCAAATATATATATACCTATATTAGTAATGTGATAACTTATCTGGCAACACCGTATCATGTAAGACCACACCAGACCAAAATAAATCGGCCTCACTCTGTGTAGAACTATTGAATGAAATCGCTTACTATTTCTCATAGTGGTTACACGAAGATATATTTTTAGATCAGTGAAACTACTCGAATGTTGTGTTGTCTACTTGTATTTATGGTAGTTTTAGTCCTTAGCAGTCCACTCTCGAGCTCTCCCTGGACAGGGTCTCTGTGCCTGCTCCACCATTCTGGCTAGACGGGTCGGTGTCTGGTTCATTCCAAGGTTTCCTTCGCGGCTCAGCTTATTTCTTTTAGGCGGCTCTTACGACACCCACAGAAGTAATAAGGATGGTGACATTTTTAGTATAAATGTGTGATTGACAACGTTAAACGTTTACACACGTCACTTTAAGTACCTAACTAATACAGTTGGTTAGTTTTGTATTTTACACTAACCAGCACTACTCATATGGTGTGTGTGCGATCAGCCCGAGTTAGTTCCCCACACTGGCAACATTCACTGCTCAGTGAGCCTCACTGCTATGCCAATGTTTGTGTGATGAGCACTATCATTTGTACTGTTTGGGTGTAATTTATCTACGATATGTATATATTTAGAAATATATATATATATATGTCAGTATGTTCTTCAGCAGTTTGGTTACCGTAGTACACCAGAGTAGGCTCTGCCTAGTGTAGGGCCACACGGCCGTGTGGGAATTGTGGGAGATTATTGTTATTATTTAGTCAGGTCCACGTCTTTGGGTATATTATTTGAGCCAGTGTTAAAAGCCTAAACCATTCTATTTTTTTTCGTGTAATCACTATCGAAAAAACATGGAAAGCGGTTATTATTTGAGACTGTGTAATCGCAGGCGAATAAACTTCACATACCCCAGTGTTAGTCAATAGAAGGCGAAGTATTTACAAGAGTCGGTTGTTATATTTTCATCCGCTGTACATTGCTTGCTGATTTGTTGTTGGTTTTGCGTCATTTTGAAGATCGATGTGCTTCACAGTGGTGCTGAATATCGATATAGATAATTTTAAATAAATAAACTAGCCGTGATAGTGGCATGTCGTCGGCTTGTTCACCTGCGATACGGGACAGAGCGGCTCTATAGAAAACATTAGTTAAACTGCGGAGACGAGTGGTCGGGTGTGTCGGTGGGCGAGTGGGCGAGTGGGCGAGTGGGCGAGCGGGCGAGTGGGCGAGTGCGCGAGCGGGCGTGCTGCGACGCGCCGAGTGCGGGCCGCGCTCAGAGCCCCGTTTGAACGCAGGAGGAGGCCGACGTCGTGGTGCGCCGCAAGCGCGACAAGGACGACAATAGCCGGCCCGACGGTGCGCGCGACCGCGACAAGGACCGCGGCCAGTCGCGCGACAGGGACAGAGACAAGGAGCGCGACCGAGAACGGGAGAGAGACAGAGACAAGGACAGGGAGCGAGAGAAGGAGCGGCGGCGGCGGAGCGTGTCCAGGTGACTTTCCTTTCTTTCTGTTCTCTTACTTGTGTCTTGTTGTTTAGTCTGCGAGAAAACGTTAGCCTTTAAACGCTCACGAACTCACTCAAAGGGTTATACATAAAAAGCTTAAACTATAGCGCAGAACTACAAATAATATATTCTGTCCCCAATCCACGCCTGCCTCCCTTTATGAGCCACCTTTATCGCAAACTATCACAATCTATATACAACACAATCCACAGTTCACTGGGCTTGGAAATATTTACCAAAACTTTCAAAACATCTAGGAACCTTCTAGAACGTGCAAACCTTCGATTAAATGTGGACTTGGGCGACTGCGACAAATAAATGAAGTGGTTGTTAGCAGTCGCCCAATAGAAGCAGCGGTAGGTAGGTCCCACGCTGACGTGTTCTCTTGTGTGCAGGGGCAAGGACCGGCGCGACGAGCGCGACAAGGAACGGGAGAGGGAACGCGAGGAGAGGGAGCGGGACAGAGAACGTGAGCGCGAGCGGGAGAGGGAACGAGAGAGGTATCATAATATATATATGTATATGTATATTTGTGATCACATTGCATCATCGTTGATACAATATGTAGTTGTGTTTGTCTACTACTACTACTACTGGTAAATCAGGTCACAAACTTGTGAATTGAGAGAGAATTGTTTTAATTGTGTTGGTTTCATCGGACACCAATATTACTTGTTAACTGTTGCAGAGAACAGCGCGAACGTGAACGAGAAAGAGAGATACGCGAAAGAGAGAGGGAACGAGAACGTGAGCGGTGAGGATCTTTCTTCTTTATCTTTACATTGGTATAAAATGTGAATCTTTCAAAGTACGCAACCGGTACAAAACCGTATTAAAACAATGCGGTATTTACAAATAGACAGAGAGGGATTCAAGAGGAAATGGTATACATCTGGAAATTATGTGTGTGTAAAGTTGTTAAAATTATTTTTTTAGGCGCTTCCAAACGTTAGTTACACCTTACTACTTATTGTACTACAGTATGGTACACTTGTATTTTAAAAAGATCTATAAATAAGTCCGCGATGGCATGTTTATGTCCTACGGATAATCCAAAGCAATTTTCTTTTTCTTTTATGGAATATGGGGCAAACGAGCAGACGAATCGCCTGATGGTAAACGATAATCGCCGCTCATGGATACAACACTCTCTGGTGTTGCGGGCATCTGCATATAGAGCATTGCCGGCCCTTGGGTGATGGGGAGGGTTGGGGGAGGTGTTGGGGTTTGGGCCTCCGGTATCCTCATCCTGTGAAATATAGCGCAAGTGCTGTTTCACACCGGTTTTTATGGTTTAAGGTTTAATTTACTTGAGGGTTATACTTGCACAAATTTGACAAGTATAATATCAATTCTTATCCAAATACTTCAAATATTTTGTGCAATAAATGTAGACCAAAATTCCCTCAAACAACATATCACTAAAACGAATATCTTAGAAGATATCGGAGAATTAAAACGCACGGGTATAGTGGCGCCATATACGATAACAAGTTTAATTATTTATAAAAAAAATCCGACTGCGACATCAATATCTGTAATTTTTATTAAGTTTTTTAAATAAAACATACGTTATAAAAATATTCGTAATCATCGTTAAAAATTCTTTAGTTTGATGCCACACTCGATGTAGTTTGAAAACATATTTTTTTTTCTTTTTGGCGCCAAAAATCCTTAATTTTCTTTTTTTTTATTTTTATGTACCCAGTGTCGTTCTCACGTCTGAGACGGGTCTATGACGTCGCTCACATAAAAATACGATAAGCCGTTATATACATACATTCGAAAAATATATCCCGCCGTCTTTCGCAGTCGGGTAAAAACAGTATAACGATCACTCCTTAAACATTTTGACAATTATTAATCTGTCCGTGCGACGAAACGTAGAACGCTCCGCACGCCGCACTCGTGTCAATACAGAACGGTCCGACGACAGAGTACGAATGTACTATTTCATAACTTCTCGTTGTTCGGAAAACGAGTTACGATCGCCGCGTGTGACACCGCGCCGCGCAGTCGTGTCCCGCGCCCCTAGGTCCGCGCGCCGCGCAGTCGTGTCCCGCGCCCCTAGGTCCGCGCGCCGCGCAGTCGTGTCCCGCGCCCCTAGGTCCGCGCGCCGCCGCACTTTTGTTTATTACGTTCGACACAAACTCTTAACGTAGGATATGCGAAAGCAGTATATTAATGTTCGGCGAGAACGCCGTCACTATATAAGTATTTTGTGTACAGTGAACGAGAGCGTGAACGAGAGCGAGACAGAGAGCGGTCGCGGGAGCGCGAGCGTGAGAGGGAGCGCGAACGTGAGCGGTCGCGCGGCCGCAGTCGCAGCGAGGTCGACGCCAGGAGGGAGAAGGAGCTAGAGGAAGAGGCCAGGGAGAAGAAACGCTTAGAGAAAAAGGTGACTCACCGTTCGCTCGTCAGTGAGCGGTCGTTATTTCGTTTACATATCGATTTATCACTATGCCACTGGTCGTTCGTGGTGTGACGATGAGCCGGGCGTGTTGCAGGCGCGCGAGAAGGAGGCGGCGTACCAGGAGCGGCTGCGCGCGTGGGAGGGCCGCGAGCGGCGCAAGGCCAAGGACTACGACAAGGAGAAGGAGCGCGAGCGCTGCCGCGAGGAGGAGCGCGAGCGCGAGGCCAAGCGCCTCAAGGAGTTCCTCGAGGACTACGACGACGAGAGGGACGACCACAAGTATTACAAGTGCGTACTGGCGCGGCACGGCCGGCGCGGGCGGGCGGGGAGGCACTGGCACGAGTGCGTTGCCGGCTCCCATCATGAAGGCTCTTTTGAATTTCTAGAACGCTCGTTAATGAGGAGTTTTCAAAATTTAGTACGATGGATGAAATCATGATTTAAAAGTTAAACCTCATTGTAGGAGTATTTTTATGAATATACATTATTACATGTTCTAAATCATATAAAAATATATGTATTTTAAATCAAAAGACTATTTACAGTTAAAAACACCAACATATGAGGATAAGTGTCAAATTGACGTTTGTTGCGTAAGAATTTTAATAATTTATACAGACTTAAGTGCTGCATATCATCAACTTTTTAAGGTAGGAGTTGGATGAAGACGGTATTTCATAACTTTTTTAATAGAGACAGTTCACTCGCGATGGATCCGTCTTGCGTTCGTCGTGGCGCAGTGCGCGTGTGTAGCGTGTAGCGATGTGTGACGTGCGGCGCGTTCGCAGGGGCAAGGAGCTGCAGCGGCGGCTCGGGCTGCGCGTGCGCGAGGCGGAGGCGGACACGCGCGAGCGCGCGCGCGAGCAGGAGGAGCTGGAGGCGCTGCGCCAGAGCTTCTTCCGCGGCGCGTCGCCCGGCGACCCCGCCGCGCTCGCCGCCTTCGAGCGCGCGCGCCGCGAGCGCGAGGAGCAGTACCGGCCGCGCCTGCTCATCGACGTGAGCCTGCAGCTGGAGCAGCAGCGCGAGCGCGAGGCGGCGCGCGCGCGCCTGCGCGAGGAGGCGCGGCGCGAGGCGCGCGAGCGGGCGGCGCGCACGCGCGAGCGCTACCTGCGCAGCGCCGCCGCGCGCCAGCTGCCGCACGAGGCCGAGCCCATCGACTCGGACAGCGACGCCGAGCCGCCGCCCTCCACCACGCCGCCGCCGCCGCGCCACCA